>CM070715.1:82060303-82645893 GCA_036346275.1 Otatea glauca | reverse complement strand
TCATCGCACGCCACAGATCACGTATTTACGTCCACGTACGTTCTCTGCTAGCTCCATCCCATGTAGTCAAAGCTTACACAAACACACACACACACACACTTGAATTCAGAGCGCTGTCCATGAACAGTACAGCAGCATTACACCAATCTCGACTAGTGATACAACAAGGGTACAATAATGCACCGCGATGCTCTGAGGTTTTACACCACACGCGCACTTGGGCGGGCGCCCACATCCACGTGCACGGCGGAAGAAATGGCAGTGGAACGCATATCAGCATCGCATCTTAGCACTAAGTTACAAATAAAAAAAGATTAGACGGCGACGACATGCACCACAACAAACCATGCACGTACGAGAGTACGTAGGCCCGTACGCCAGCGCGCGTGCGCCGTGGTGGATTGGGATATTATCAGACGGTGCCGCCGTTGCAGCGGAGGACCTGGGCGTTGACCCAGCGGCCGGCGTCGCTGGCGATGAAGCCGACGAGCGGCGCGATGTCCTCGGGCATGCCGAGCCGTCCCAGCGGAGCCTCGGCGATGTACCGGTCCATCTCCTCCTCCGTCTTGCCGTTGTAGAACATCGGCGTGCCCGTGGACCCCGGCGCCACCGCGTTGGCCGTGATCCCCGTACCGCGCATTTCGCGCGCCAGGATCCTGGTCATCACCTCCACGGCCGCCTTGCTCGCCGCGTACGCCGAGTACCCGGGCCGCAGCGACCCGACCCCCGACGATGAGAACGTCACGATGCGGCCGCGCCCGTCGCGGGCCAGCCGGTTCGCCGCCTCGCGGCAGCACAGGAAGGTGCCCCTCGCGTTCACGCCGAACACGGCGTCGTACGTCGCCTCGCTCGTCTCCGCCAGAGGCGGGTAAGAGTAGTCCAGCACCGCCGCCGTCGTCACCAGGATGTGGAGCTCCCCGCCGAACGCCGCCGCCGCCGCGTCGAACAGCGCCCTCACCTGCGCCGCGTCCGACACGTCCGCCTCCACCGCGATGGCCCGCGGGCCACCACCCTCGCCGTGCCTGGAGTTGATGCCGCTCACGAGCTTCTGCGCCGGCGCCGGGTCCCCGACGTAGGCGACCGTGACGCGCGCGCCGAGGGACGCGAGGTGCTTCGACACGGCCGAGCCGATGCCGCCCGCGCCGCCGGTGACGATGGCCACGCGCCCGTGCAGCATCAACGACGCCGTCACGTCGTTACCATTGGACTCAGCCATTGTGTTGGTGAGTACGTAGGAACAAACGTACGTCGATAGCTCGATATCTGTAAGGTGTTTTTGTGTTAGTGAGTACTGACTACTCGGTAGTACTGATACGAGAGCTAGGGGCACACGCTTATATATAGACACTGGATTTACAGTTTTACACTTTTACGGCGAAGTATATACCTGTGATTACGTCGAATAATTCATCAACGCACGTATCAATTATCATGGAGTGAGAAGCAGGTCGCCAGATCTACCGGAGAAGAGGCTGAAGAGACAGATCTGGATGGTAGTGTAGATCACTGTCAGTTTTGTCACCTCGATGTGACGGATGCACGCGACGTGGAAATATTGGTTTGTCGGAGCACTGCAATCGATACCATGAACAGCTAGAGTTGGCAAAAAAATCTCGGTGGTGTGGGAAGCAACTTTCTTTTTTAACAGAAGTTGAGTAAAATTTGAAACAGGTAAAGGGATAAGAAATCATTATTTATTATTTATTTATATTTTAATATTTGTATAATTATAAAAAAGAAAAGTATAAAAACATTTCTCTAGTTTAAATTAAAATGAGTTTATTACGAGCGAAAAATGTTAATAAGCCTTGATAGTGTATCGTTAGCTCGAATTTAATATAACTATTTAAATGATAAATAAAAAGATTAAGAACGTCCATCTGCCTTGTGAACACAGGAATCGTCTTTGTGTTTTCTTTCAGGAACAAAGAGCGTGCATCGTCTAAAGTAGATAAAGAATAAGGAGCCTTGTCTAAAGAAGATAAAGGATAAGGAGCCTTGTCCGTAGAAACATTCTATCTGAAAATGAACCTCCCAACACAACCGGTTGTACATATATGCACCGCCTCCAAGCCATTGCACTCTGCTCTCCCTTTCTCTCCTTATCTCCGGTGAGCATTGCTGGCCCTCTCTCTCCGGCGAGGCGCGCTGAGCCGCGTGTCTTGCATGGTTTTAGGCAGTGTTACATGTAGTTTCTGGAGGCGGCCGCAGCAGCGGCGGTGGCACCGATTTGATCGGCGGCGCAGCTCGCCGGAGAGACGGGGAGGGACAGAGAGGACGCACGGATATTGAAGCAAATGGACGGCTGAGATAGTACGGCAACCGGTTGTAGAGTGGCCACGCTCTCCCAAGTCCCAACACCATATTCTAGGATCCCCTCTTCTTCTCGACAGAATCACAATAAACGCACTCAATAATGTGTGTCAGTTTCCACTAGCGGATGTGCGGACTCTCAAGCGACACGTCATAAAGAAATAGTATAACTCTATTGTTGTAAATAATACGAAAACTGAGTTTTTTTTGCAAGATTTTGTCTTGGACCTTTGGTTAGGTTTACTCATTCTCCTAAAATTTTGGCTCTACCACCGGTAGTTTCTATATTTTTTTAAGTCATACAAATATTAAAACACAAATGAATGAAAAATTATGATTATTTACCTCTTTGTTTACTTTAAGATTTAGGTCTTGTTCAGGATAGCTTTTGCACAGCTTCTGCTTAAAAAAAACGAATTATTTGCTCAACGAGAGGATTCTGGATAGCTTCTCCCACAATCAGAAACAACCCTCTACATAAAATCAGAATTCGAGCGGTAACTGATTCTCGCCGACCTAGTCCTCCACCTCTTCGTGCAGCCGACCCGACCCGATTCTTCCACAAACAGAAGTAGCTTCTCCCATAATCCAAAATTTGTATAATAAGGAGTTGTCCCGAACGGAACCATACAACTTGTATTAAGAGGAAAATCATCCGACCGCTCAATAATAAAAACGTGTGTCAGTTGTTTTTAAAATATAATAATAATAATGTGTGTCAGTTCTTTTTAAAATAATATAATATAATAATGTGTGTGTCAGTGCATGCGACACGTTATGTCGCTGCTGGCCACGTACACCATACGTGTGCGCTGTACCGGTGCCTACCTTAATCTTTGGCGTCCATGCGACTGAGCGAGCTCTACGGTTGTGGCAGCCACCAGCATATGCTGGACATGGAGAGGCTCGCAAAAGATTACGTTGGGAAACCACGTGGCCTAAAGAAAATTCACGATGGTCATTTAGTTCAAACTCTAGACGACTACTATATAAAAAGGATGGAGTTTCTTTTATGTACAAGCAATCAGAAATCAATAAAGTATTCTGTCGTCGCTCTCCCTAAACCTGTCTTTCTCTCTTCTCCAATTCAGATCTATTCGGGAACCCCGGACTATTCGATAGCGAGGTTCCTTAACACGTTATCAGCACGAAGCTCTACCGGTGAACAGATTGAAAGGTGAGAAAGATGGGTTTTTCGGCAATTAATCTAATTGCTCCTGGTTTCTATGCATGCATCTAACCTACGCATCAGTACCTCGTCGCGTGGCATGAAGCTACAAGTGGTACAATTTACAGCACATGAAGTTACTGTTCATTGATAGATGAAAAAAAACCCGTCGCTTTGGTTTCGCGCGGCGCGCTAAACCTCTGCCCCGCCGCCGGCGGCGCCTTGGCCTTGGCCTCGCCGTTGCCATCCGGCCTCGCAGTCAGCGCCGCCCGGCTAAGGCCTCACCGCATTGTCGCCATTCGGACTCGCGTGCCGCTCGCTCGCTAAGGCATCGCGTCGCCCGCCGGCCGACCTCGGCCTCCATAGCCGTGCGCCGCCGGCTCGGCCTCTCGGCCGCCGCCGTCGTCGACCTCGCGGCGTTGTTGCCACTCGGCCTCCCGCGCGTTGGCCCGGCCGGCCTCGGCCTCCGCCATTGCCGTCGCCGCCGTCGCTTCGCCTCGGCATCGCGCGTCGGCCGGCCCGCCCGCCGCCTTGTCGGTTTCCGCTGCCGCGCCAACCCGCCCACTCGGTGGCTCACTGGCTTGAAGCTCGGCCGGCCGCCGCCGCGCTCCTCAAGACGTTGCACGTGTCGCTCGCCTCGATCGCCGCCGCCCGCCACCCGCTGAGGCGCTGCTGTCGCGTCTGCGCCTCCGGCCGGCTCAAGCCGCCGTCGCCGATGGTACCGCCTGCGCGCTCGCGGCACCGTCGCCGCTGCGACCTCCTCGTCGACTTCGCGATTGTTGGCCTCGCCGCCATCGCGCCCGCCGCAACGCGTCGCCTCGGCCTTAAGCGCCGCAGCCTGTGATCGCCTTGGCCTCGGCGCTCGGTTCGCGATCGCCGAAGCCTCGCCACGCCCGCCGCGCAAGACGGCGCGCAGACGGCCCTCGCCGCCACAGCACGGTTGCGCCGACAAGACTTCCGTCGCCTCGCCACGGCTCACTCGGAAGCGCCCGCCAGGCCTGCCGTCGCGCCCGGCACTGCGGCTCGAGATCGCCCGCCTTGGCTCGGCCGCACGGCGCCACCACGGGACGCGCACGGCTTGATATCGCCGCTCGGCCAGCGCCGCCTGGCGCTCGTTTTTTCCGGCGCACGCGCGCGCCGCCGCCGCCGCCGCTGCCTCGGCTACCGGCGCCAGCGCATGCACGGCATCGTCGCCGCTTCGCCGCGACGCGACGCCGCCTCGGCCGCTTTCCTCGATCGCGCGCAAGACGGAAGAAGCACGCACGGCTAGGGTGGCCGTTCGGCCGAAGAAAAGGGAAGAAAAAATAAAAGGGAAGAAAAAGAAAAGGAAGAAAAGAAAGAAAAACATATAGCAGAAAATTTTGAAAAAATTGCCAGAAAATCCAGAAAAATTATCTGGCTATGTTTTTATTTTCTAGCTTTATTCTATGCAATTATGAATATTCTTTATGAATTTTGAATTCATTGCTTTATTTTGTATACTGCAATGCATGGCAATTTATTTTCTGCACTTTATGCTTTTTGCAACCATTTTCTATTAGATTACACGCAGTAATCTAATGTCAGAATTTTGAAATCATGCAGATGTTCGGCATCGTGAATCGTGAGTTTGAAGAACTAGCCCCGCACGGTCAGAACTACCTCACTTGGGCATCGGACGTGAAGATCGTTCTTGGGGGCAAGAAGCTCCACGCCGCGATTGGTCTAGGGTCCTCGCAGGACGCGAAACCTACCGTCGAGCAGAACGATCAAGCCTTGCACTGCCGTTTAAATGCATGAATCGCATTTTCCTTTTAGATTATGGTTGTTAGCATTTTCTTTTTGAATAATGAATTGTAAGCTGTAGAAGAGTATACTTCTCTTATGAATAAATATGCAATTTATTCTTTATTTCAGTATTCTTTCATTTGCAAGCAATGTTTGGATTATCTTGCCACTGTTTGATTGGAGTCATTTTTTTCCTTTTTAGAAATCGTGTAGCGCCCAAATGGAAGAGATATGTATTGTTGATAGTGGCACAACAAATACCATCTTAAGAGAATCTAAATACTTCCAGTCGATCACGAAGAACGCTGGAAAGATTACTACGATCGCAGGAAGCGATTCCTATATAATAGGCTCTAGAAGAGCCACAATTATATTGCCAATGGGTACAATTCTGGTAATTGAAGAAGCCCTTTTGTACCTTGAATCAACGCACACTCTCTTAAGTTTCAAAGACATCCGCGCCAATGGTTTTCACGTAGAAACCAATGAAGAAAATGGCAAAGAATACTTGTGCATTGTGAAGCACGCGGTATGTGGAAAAATGGTATTAGAAAAATGTCCCTCATATGAATCTGGGTTGTACTACACGAATATTCATGCACCCGAAGTGTATACTTCCTTGAAGACTGTCTTTAGAAGCTCTGAGTTATTTTATTTATGGCATGGCAGATTAGGTCATCCTGGTCTTAGAATGATGAGAAATATAGTGGATAACTCACAAGGTCATGGCATCAATGTTAAGAATTTCCCGAATCATGAAGGTTTCGTGTGCCCTGCATGTGTCACCAGGAAATTAATAACTAGACCCTCTGTCATGAAAGTGCAAAGTGAAATCCCTGCATTCCTGGAACGCATCCAGGGGGATATTTGCGGCCTGATTCAGCCCTTATCAGGGCCGTTTCGATATTTTATGGTGCTCATCGATGCTTCCTCGAAATGGTCGCATATATGCTTGTTGTCAACAAGAAACCATGCTTTTGCAAAGCTGATCTCGCAGATCATAAGAATTAAGAATGCTTTCCCTGATCATCGCGTGAAGTCCATTAGAATGGACAATGCCGAAGAATTTACTTCAAAGGCATTTGATGATTATTGCACAAAGAACAGGGATAGCAGATTGAGCACTCCGCACCGCACGCGTCCATACGCGAGAATGGACTAGTCAAGCACTAATAAAGAGAATTAAGTTCATTGCCGCACCGCTTTTGCGAGTTGTAACTTGCCCAACAATTGTTGGGGACACGCGATCTGCACGCAGCAGCTCTCATCAATTTCAGACCTTCGGCCTACAACATCCATTATCCTATGCACTTGTGCACGGATCATCCCAAGATCTCCCATCACAGAAATTTGGGTGTATGGTATATGTTCTATACCACCCCTCGGTGATCGCAATGGGCCCTCTTCGCAAGTCTGGGATATACGTTGGTTATGAAAGTGCATCCATAATCAGGTATTTGGAACCCATGACTGGAGACTTGCATATAGCCCGATTCGCTGATTGCATATTTGACGAGGATCGTTTCCCGTCATTAGGGGGAGGAAATCAACCTTTGGATGAAAAATACTGGGAAATCATATGGCATTCCACTGGGAGCTCCGCGCATGACCCCCGCACTAATGAAGCAAATCAAGAAGTCCAGAAGATAATTGATTTGCAGAATTTAGCAAATGAATTGCCTGATCATTTTTGTGATCTGAAGGGTGTGGTTAAGTCGCATGTACCCGCAAGAAATGCACCAGAGAGGGTGAAAATACCAAAGAAAATAGAAGGTATCCCTCATCCTGTTCAGAGGCCTCAAAGAAAAAGAACAGGAAATATGGCTCCTCAAACCCAAAGTACCCGGAGACGTCTGGAGAAAACTGGGCGAGAGGACTTACCACAACCAATCACGAAAATACCCCAAGGAAAGAAGGGGAGCCAGTTGAGACTGCAGCTGGAAAGAAGCCAACGAAAAGGCAATTCAGGACTTGAATCTTCCACTGCGAAGCACGGAAATAATGTGTGCGCACACATAGGCGATGAAAAGCTAAAGGAACTTGCTCCTGCAATAGGGAATATCAGCGAAGAGCAAGTAGAAATGCATGAAGCACCCCATGAAGAAATGGCCATAAACTTTGTAATAACAGGAGAATCCCTGAATAGAACAACAACCAATATCGATGCATACTTTGCAAAGAAGATTGCCTCGATCATTGATCATGATCCCGAGCCTGCATCTCTAGCAGAGTGCAAGAAAAGGCTAGATTGGGAAGAATGGAATAAGGCAATCACTGCAGAGTTAGTCTCTCTGAACAAGAGAGAGGTGTTTGGGCCCGTATGCCGCACACCTCCTCATATAAACCCTGTAGGTCACAAATGGGTCTTTGTTCGAAAGAGGAATGAAAACAACAAAGTTGTAAGGAACAAGGTAAGGCTTGTAGCTCAAGGTTTCTCTCAACTACCTGGAGTTGATTATGAAGAAACCTATTCTCCGGTCATGGGAGGAATTACCTTTAGATATTTGATCTCAATGGCAGTCAACTTGAAGTTGAGAATGAAGCTAATGGATGTTGTCACAGCATATTTGTATGGAAACTTGGATTCGGAGATATAAATGAAAGTACCGGAAGGAATTCCTATCCCGAACCAAGGCGGAGCAAATAGAAACCTGTACAATGTGAAATTGGAGAAATCACTGTATGGGCTGAAGCAATCAGGAAGAATGCGGTACAATCGCTTGAGCGACTTTCTCTGCAAGAAAGGCTACACAAACAGCGAAGATTGTCCGTGTGTGTTTATACAGCGATCCCCGAATGGATTTTATATAATCTCCGTCTATGTAGATGACTTGAACATCATTGGGAGGGATGAAGAAATTGAAGAAGCATGCTCATACTTGAAGTCTGAGTTTGAAATGAAGGATTTGGGTAAAACCAAGTTTTGTTTAGGCTTGCAGCTTGAGCATGTCCAAGGAGGAATCTTGGTACATCAATCAACCTACACGCAGAAAGTGTTGGAAAGATTTGGCTTTGAAAAGGCATATCCTGCAAAGACTCCAATGGTCGGAAGGTCACTCCAAGCAGATCTAGACCCATACAGACCTAGAGAAGAGGGGGAGGAAGTCCTGGGAGCAGAATTCCCATATCTGAGTGCAGTTGGAGCACTCATGTACCTTGCGAATAGCACTAGGCTGGACATTGCGTTCGCTGTGAATTTGCTAGCCCGGTAATTGCAAAACCCACGAAAAGGCATTGAAAAGGGATAAGGACATCTTCCGTTACCTCCAAGGAAGCAAAGATCTCGGTTTGTTTTTCAGAAGAAACAATGAATTGAATTTGGTTGGCTACGCCGATGCTGGGTACTTATCAGACCCGCATACTGGCAAGTCCCAAACTGGCTATGTTTTTCTATGTGGAGGAACAGCAGATTCTTGGAAGTCGTCTAAGCAGACTCTTGTCTCGACGTCGACAAACCGCTCGAAAATCATTGCTTTGTATGAAGCCTCTCGTGAATGTGCATGGCTCCGAAGAATGGTTCACCACATCCAGAAGTCATGTGGCTTGAACATTGAGCAAACTCCCACGATCATCTATGAAGATAATGCAGCTTGTGTTGCTCAAGCACAGATGGGTTATGTGAAGAGCAATCTCACGAAGCATATCAACCCCAAGTTCTTCTATGCACACGAATTGCATAAGATGAACGAGATCAAGATATTGCATACTAAGTCATGTGAAAATCTTGCAGATTTGTTCACTAAATCACTTCCAGCATCTACCTTTGAAAGTTGCGTAAAAGGGATTGGAATGATGAGACTTAGAGAAGTGCAGATTTCAGGGGGAGATATTTCAAATACTCCCACATAAATCTTGAACATGAATTTTGAATACCCAACATGAATCTCTAAGATTAGCAATTGAAGTTCGGGTGAATTGTACTCTTTTTCCTTAGCAAGTTTTTCATGAAGTTTTCTTGCATAAGGTTTTAACGAGGCAATTCGTGCAACATAGTAAGCGTATGCTATGTACTCTTTCTCCAAGTATTTTTCCCACTGGATTTTTCTGGAGTTTTAATGAGGCATATACATCTCGCGGCAAAAGACCCAAGGGGGAGTGTTGGGAAACCACGTGGCCCAAAGAAAGCTCACGATAGTCCCTTAGTCGAAACCCTAGACGACTACTACATAAGGAGAAGGGGGTCCCCCTATGTACAAGCAATCAGAAATCAATAAAGCATTCTGTCGTCGCTCTCCCTAAACCTTTCTCTCTCTGTTCTTCAATTCAGATCTGTTCGGAAACCCCGCACTATTCGATAGCGAGGTTCCTTAACAGATTAAACCGATTCACCTCGGCTTTGTCGCTTGTCGTGTAAGCGTGTTAATTGTAACCAGCTTAACGATCTAGGCTATCGCAAATTCACCACCCAAGAAAGGATTAACGATCTAGGCTGTCGCAATTTCACCACCCAAAAAAAGGATTAACGATCTAGGCTGTCGCAATTTCACCACCCAAAAAAAAAAAAGATTAACGATCTAGGCTATCGCAATTTCACCACCCAAATAAGGATTATTTTTCTTAAAAAAAATCCAGAACGACAGTTTGGTTGGGATGATTCAGCACTTGTGACTTGTGAGCAGATTGTGTAAACAGCACAAGTGACATGACTTGGATAAACACAAGACCAAGATGCTTCCAATGTAGCTTTCCTTTCCTTCTGTGTTTCTTGTGGAACTTGAAGCCTCTCCTCCGATGAATATTCTCCAACTGTGCTAGACTCTTGACCAGCGCATGTAGTTTCTTGAGAGATCAAAATGTCCCAGACGAGATATTTCTTGTAGGGATAAAGATCAGGCACCAACTTTACGAATCTTTCAAGCGTGAAATTTCCAACGAATATCATACACACAATGCCAAGCTGATTGATCACTGATGAGTCAGCGCAGAGAAGAGTCATTGTTTTTATTACTTTCTCCAGTACTGCAACACTCGACAAACTACCTTAATGTTTTCCAGATGTATAGAAAATTGGTTGCTTCGCTGACAATAACAATAGAAAAAAAAAAGGTAAAACAGAACGCGAGAAAAAAAGAAGGGTTACATAAAACCCGATGTCACAAAGTATATGAGACCTAACACAGGCAACAAGACTGCAAGACACCAAGAACCAGTCACAAGATAAAATAGAAGTAAAAACTGAGCCACTCCCCAGACGCCCCACACTTATAGAAGTCTCAAAAACCAGTTTTAGCTCCCCAAGTCCCAACCCAAGTCTGTAATTCATGCGGTATTCCTTTAACTTACGATTTGCAGATACTGCAAACCTGCTGAGTTTGCAAAATACACTGCCTGCTGCGGCAATAGGCGTAAGAAATATATTGCGCTAATTGCCATTCGCTACACCACTTTCAGCTGCAGGTTTGGAGGCGTTCAGCTCCCCAGCAGCAGGGGTACCCTCCTTGTTCAATGTCTGTTTCTGCACTATTGGTTTCCCACTAATTGCATTCATGTCCTTCTCGTGAGAAACATTTCTGTTCCCGTCATCACAGCCCTACACAATGTGAACAACAAGCAGGCATCAGAACCTGTCGTCGCCCCCTGATCTAAAAGACTCCTTAAATTCTAAACAGGTTTAACCACATAGCTCTAAAGCATGAATATAGTACTTGCCTGGCCTTGAAGAAGTTGCTGTTTCACTCTCTTTTCCTGCATCAACTTCTGCCGGTTCTCGTAAAATACAAAATCATCCAAAATTGAGGTCTTGCTGACATGGTCCTTGAAGATCTTCATCATTTGAAGACCTTGCTCAAGCTTAACCTGCAGCATTGTGGAGACAGCGGGGCAGTACCATAAGTAATATGTATGGAGGCCACTGAAAACATCAATCATACTGCCAAGCAATCAAGGATTGTATAACAGTATAAGTGCATTGACCACCCCTTTAAATCCACATGGTTTTTTGGTCAATTCGTGAATGGCTGGACAACACTTTGGGCTGTCGGCTGTGGCAACACCAATACATCGCAACATTGCATATCCGATGCACAGAAATATGGCAAGTCCCATGAAACATCCTTAAGCCTAGCTTATATAAGAGGGTCCTCTTGAGTCATAGCATTAGCATAGCCAGCCATGACCATAACGGAGAAATAAATATTTCACATTTTGCTGTTCTCATTAACTAAAGTTTGCACCTGACAATACGGATCTAAAAATTTAAGAGCAGTGCTTCAATGCTTTCTCTCTCAATACAAGTTGCACAAATCTTGAAGCAAGCGAAGGGGTAAGTAATCACCATCTACCATTCATTTATACTTTAATATTTGTGCAACTGTCAAAAGGAAAAGTATGGAAGCACCTCTCAAAATGTAAATATTATTAAGAAAATAAGGGATGGCATAAATTATCTAAAGTAAAATACAATTACTAACAGGGACGTGCTTCTATGCATCACAATTCAAAAGTTACACAAATATTAAAGCATGAACGAAGGGTAGATAGTGATTACTTGCTCCTTCGCTTGACTCAAGATGTGTGCAACTTGTATTGAGAGGGTGATGCATAGAATCACTACTCTAGTTAACAGTATACCAAGTGGCCATGCCCTCATCATGTAGTCATATGGACCAACTTAATAAGCAGTTATTGACAGTACTTCTCAGCAAGGGGTACCTCTTGTGTGTCACGGCTGTTTGTCACAGGCTTATTGTCATTGTTGTCCAACGTAATATGCTTTAAGTTGTTGTTGGGCACATCCTTAACAATGTGCCACTTGACTGGAAAGCAGCCATTCCACTTGTCTTGTTGCCAATAATCCACAGTCTTGTCAAAGTTAACAGGACCAACCATTTCGGCAAGACCAACAAACTGACCACTTGTGTTTACCTAGAGCCCAAGCTTAAGGTGAATAGAGAATGCTAAAGGAGAAATGGATAATACAATGCGGTAACAACATACTTACAGAGAAAAACAAGAACACTGGGCATTCACTGAATTTCTCCCGAGCTTCCTGGTATCCAGCATCCAGCTTCTTATTTCCATTAGGAGTGCTTGCCCACACATTATATTTGATACTCTTGTGCACATCATCCTCGCTGTAAGATTTGATAACAAAGAACTTTGCATCCTTGTATGTTACAGGAAAACCTTCCTGGTTAAATTGGCCCTTATCTGGAAGGACACTACTCTCCTGCTTCCCGGTTGAAGGGAGGGCCTGGCCCTTCACAGCAATAGTGACAGTAGGTCCAAATGGTTTTTGGTGCTTGAATCCACCAGATCTTGGTCCTCTATTCAGCTCAGTAAAGCCATCCTGATTCTCACTGCCAAAACCAAAAGATGTCCGTCCTCTAGGCTTGTACTTGGTATCCACAACTCCCCACCGTCCATTGTTTCCTGAGTTATATACATTTGATCCATAACCAAGTCCAGGTTTCAATGTGTTACCATACTGCCCATATAATCTGCTGTCAGGGTACATCCTAGTAGGATAACTAGGTGAGGTCAGACCCATCCCAGATGAAGGTATCTGTGCATGCATACCCTGGAAACAAATAGAAACTAACAGCTAAGCTCTATTGAAGGACGCTGCAGATATCTCATGAAAGCTCATATGCAACTTTACCGTTTTGTTATCCAATATGTGTCGTCTTTAAGGTAAGGTAGTGTATGTCATCATAAAATATAATATTCAAACGAAAATTATATGTGAAAGCAAGCTTTAAAACCAGTCATAGCTTATCAGGGTTAATTACGCAGGCCATCACATTACTAAGGAAAGACCTACAACACAATAACAATTGAAATCTGTAGAACACACCATGAGGTTTGTTGTTGGGCGCTGGATCTGACTTTTTGCTGAAGACAAATTGGAACCATAAGATGTGGCACTAGCAGTTGATCTCTGATGCCCATTAGAGTAGACTGGCCCATCATACCACTGAACTGGAGAACGATGACCATTGTGACCATAATTGCTAGCAGAAGGTCCACCTTGCAAAGGTCCTCTTCCATATGAACCATTGTTAACCGCTGATAAATTGTGGTGGGCTTGCTTATGTGGTAGTGAACTGTTGTTAGAATTTGCAATCCCATTAGCAGTCCCGTTAGCACTTGCTTTTGCTGAATCTACCGGAACACGTGCCTGGTGAGCGGCAACAGAAGGCAGCTCAGATTGAGAATTGGCACCATTAACACCATGCGTCGCATTGGTTGAAGCCGGTTGTTGATAATATTGAGTAGGGTACTGATAATGCTGTGCGCCATATGACTGGGCATCGTGCCCAACAGTTGTGGCAGGAGAACCCGAAGGATATGGGCCGTAGGGAGCATAACCATATCCACGGTACATGTCACCATACACATTCTGCTACATTGACGCAACAACAGATTTGAGTCAATTTCATCTCTCATGTAGAACACGAGTTTTCGAAGACTTGTATGTATGACACACAGTAAAAAAACAATTCACCAAATTCCAAATTAACTATGTACGTGTGCAGTTGTGCACAGCCTTAGCCTCCTAGACACAGGTGAAAGTAAAAAATCTAACTATATATTAGACTCGGTAAGAATACCAAGTATAATGATTACATCGTATGAATACAATACGAATGTTAACTCACCGGGGGCATCTCCATTCCTTCATGGCCAGCATACCTGGAGTCCCACTCATTGGCTGAGCCATCATAACCTGAGTACCACCAGCATACAGAAATTAAACTTCCCAATTAATGAATCTAGTTGACGGATAATAGCTGATACCCAATTAATGAGTCCAGTCATCTAAAAATTAGCTGAGCCAGCTTGGAATGCAGGCTTATGTACCACTAGGATAGTAATAGGCTGGGGAGGCATATCCATTGGGCTGGTAGAAGAAGTTAGGATCCATGGCCTCCTGGAGCAGGGGCGTTATCGACCTGTCCACCTGCGACACCGCGCTCTGCGCGTCGCCGGTGTTGGCAGATCCGTACGACATCCCAGAAGGCTACAGTTTCAACAAAAAAAAACCATGGTTTTAGTCGTCTCTCCTCCAAGAAACGTAGCAACAACCAAGAATTGCCTAAAACTACCTTCTTGGCCGCGTCAGCGACGGCGCCTTCCTTCTTACCCTCCAAGGACAGCTTTTGCAGGAGGTCGGTGGCCTCTGTAGCTCGAGAATCAAGGAAGAAACACTTCGATTTCAAGCAAACAACTCACAATTTCACCATATATTTCCAAATCATATGAAAATGGTCAAGCCTTTTTCATACCAGCATTAAAAAAAATCGAGTACTTATATTAAAAAAAACGCCGTGAAAAAGATTGCTCCAAAATCGTACTAACACAGCAGCTTAAACAGATTAAAAAAAAGGTCAAAAAACATAACAGGGATACGGTCGGCAGCGCCAGGAGCAGGAGCAACGGCCGCCATGGTTTCTCCCCCACGCAATTCGATCTAGAACAGATACCTGGTACTGTATATTTCTCCCTGGATTGGATTCAAGACCGCTACAGCTCTAAGCACTAACAATAACAACGATACGATAAGGTAATTCTTGTGGTAGGGGGAGGCGATTAGTGGTGGTAGATAAATCCTAGGAGAGTGTGGGGGTAGGAGGGAGTAAGACGAGGAGAGGAGGACAGGGAAACGAAGATAGCCGCCACAGACGCGAGGGGAGAAGGGAGAGGAGACGAGGCGGCCAGCCAAGAGGGGTTTTAGCGATTCAAAGGCGGTGATTCAAATAACACCCCAGATCCATCCCCACCGCTCGTTTATCTTCCATACTTTTGCTCCGGGCACCCCGGGGAAGTTGCAACCACTGACCGCCCTCGCTCGAGGACCAGGATCCCGTCGGAGCGATTCTTCAAAGCGCACACCAGGTGAGAAGCGGCCTCAGATCTGCTCCCCGTGAGAATCCGTCCCCTCCCTCCAGCGCTGCCTCCCTGCGTCGCCTCACGTGCCGCCTCCCCGAGTCGCCTCCTTGCGCCGATCGCTGAATCGGTCGTCTCCCGTGCCGATAGCTGCCACCCCATGCCTCCCTGCATCACCTCCCCGTGTCGACCACCGAATCGGTCGCCTCCCGCACCGACCGCTGCCTCCCCGCGTTGACGGGCTTACCACCACCTCCCCCGCCGCCAGGGTACCCTCTCTCCCGAATTTGGAGCCAACTAGCTAGCCGAACACTTTCAGAAACTACTCCTGATTCACTTTCAGAAACTACTCCTGATTCCTCAAAAAATCAAAATCAGAATGAGTTGGAGTAAAATTTAGGAGGAGCAAGAGCTAGAACCCGTTTGAACGGGCCCTTAGTTAGCTATGGTGGGACCATGTTTCTTTTTGGCACCCGAAAAGTGTTGCTTATCTTACACATTTGAGCGGTGTTTTTATGCTTTCTTTTATAATATAAGCTATATAAATCTTGAAATAAGCGAAGGGATAAATAATCATCGTCTACCCTTCATTTATTCTTTAGTATTTTTGTAACTTTTAAAAAGAAAAATATAGAATCACCTATCTATACATTTTCGTCCAAACAACTTGAGCTTGTTTAATTTAAATGATCTATAGATTATTTTTATAATCTGGTTTAGCTAATGGAGGCTAACTAGTGATGGATAGACAAGTAGCTCCAGCTAAAGCCATTTGAAAGGGGAGTTCTATTCGCCTAGATGCTACGTTCCTTCTTATTTCATTTGAGAATCGTTATCAGTTAATTTTGACTCTAAGTTCAACGCCATATATTTATTGTATTTTGTGAAATGTAAAATTCAGTAGTTCAACACCATATATTTATTGTATTTTGTGAAATGGAAACTATTCTCTCTTCAGTAATGTGTTTCCTTACAACCTTTAATGATGTATATATGTTACAAACTTTTCTCGTTTTTGAGAAGGGTGAAGTTTGTTTATCATAATTATATTTAAGATTCAAATATTGAAGCCATGTAGTTATTTGGAGCATGAGTTTCATAGGAATCAATTCAATTCCTGCATTTCAAATAGGGTCTTTGTACACTCAATTTTACACGATAATTAGTTAAAAATCTATCATTTGGCACACATTATCACATATTGCTTAGTATATGATCTCTCTACATAAATTTTCTACCTACGCCACCGATATGGAATACATATTATGTGTCTCTGGTAGTGTGGCTTTAGCATAATTCCCTATAATTACTTCAGCAGGAAGCAATAGAAACCCTAGCATGCCTAGGGCCAGCCCATGGTCCAATCAGGCCCATACCCTTGGTCCTCATTAAACTACATGCCCCCATAAAAGTCCAATTTTGTTAACAACTGGAAGCGGTTTGTTGCTCGAAGAAAAATCTCTTGTTGTTTTGACTTTTACTGATGTATACTTATTATTATTATTATTATTATTATAACGTTGAGGATTATCGGCTCCTCAGGCCCGCCACATCAACGGCTTCGTGGAGAGGAAGCGGTTTGTTGCTCGAAGAAAAATCTCTTGTTGTTTTGACTTTTACTGATGTATACTTATTATTATTATTATTATTATTATTATTATTATTATATACGTTGAGGATTGCCGGCTCCTCAGGCCCGCCACATCAACGGCTTCGTGGAGAGATCCTCCGGAAAATTCGAAATCGCGTTCAGGTCTTTCGATCGGTTTTTTTAACAAAATAGACCTGAAAAAAATGAAATTTCATTTAGGTCCCTCTGCGAATTACGTTTAGGTCCTTATGCGGATTACGTTCAACTCCTCTCGGCGGTTTTTAGCGAAGTGGACTAAAAAAACCGAAAATATGTCCGCGGCTTTCTTCAAGAAAAAACACAAATTCGCCGAAGGTTTATAGCGATTCACGGATTTGCCGACAGGTCCTAGCGACATATTTTTTTAAAAAAGCACGGAAGCCAAAATAAAAAAAACAAAAAATACGGTTGCGGTTTTCTCCCAAAAAAAACATCCGCGGTTTCTAAAAAAACACAAATTGGCTTAAGGTTTATAGCGATTAACCAATTTGTCGGCAGGCCCTAGCGACCCATTTTTTTTAAAAAATGTGAAAGCCGAAATAAAAAAACAAAAATGCAACATTTCGCATAGCGCAGCGTCGCACATCGAGTTTTCCAAATTTCACACGTCTCATAGTCACATGTCCAAATTTCGCAAGATGCAGCGTAGCGCGTGACTCTAGGTAGTACCAATAATCAGCCGATTCATCTCCAATTATATATTGCACCGAAGTCTGCTGTATCGAACGAAACTCAAAGTCCCAGAAATGCACATACTGACAGACAAAGTTGCATACAGTCGATGCAAAAAGTCTTTGAGAAAGATTTTGAGACACTGATTCAGTCGGAACCTAGACGACAGCGAAAAGTCCATATAACACTAGATTTTGCTTAAAAGTTTGGTACCTTACACTATAAAATTAGACGTTTGGCATAGAGATATTACCCGTGTGACATGATTAGTAGAGTAAAACACGCAGATGATACGCTAGTCAATTTCGATGAATGACATGTAGAGCTCGTAAGTAGGATGGCAACGGGAAAATCTCCGTGAGGAGCACCTCCATCCCGATCCCGATAAGCAAAATTTCACCGTCCTCGTTTCAAACCCCGTACACGGAGCTTAATTCTCCTCTGTCCTCGATCTCCGACGGGTTTGCGTGGCCCCGACAGGGACTAATCCCTGAAAATGCTATATAAATTATCACATGCTACATGAATGAATCACTAAAATAATGGTGCATGTGTGATTGAAGTTTGTGTGAATCACTAGAGTAATTCATATTTAGCATATTTATTAATAATGACCTAACATATATTCTTTTTTTCTTTTAAGAATAATCATTTGCTCCTACCTATTAGTGATAACGCGGGGACAGGGATCGGAGACGGGGACGAGTGGAACGTCCTCGTCCCCGCGATCCTCGACGGGGGCAACATTTTTCCCAATAAACCATTCACGGTGGGAATTTCCTCCCGTCCCCTAATAGAGGAATTCTCTGTGGAAAAATGGGGATCGGGGCCCTATTACCATCCCTACTCGTAAGGATATCTCTTCCAAATCGAAAATAGTAGGGGAGAGAGTTACAGGGGCCGACAGCTATAGAAGAATGATTAGGAGCGCGACGAGGGAGAAACCCATGTGGATCCACCTGTTATTGATTTAACTTAGTCAGCGTATCATACTACATAGCAAAACCGCTCACTCGTTACGTCCCACGAGCGATACCACTGTACAAAACCGCTCACTCATTACATAGTGTCATTTGAATCGGATTGCAAAATTTAGAGATCAAATGTTAGGTTTTATAGTTTAGGATACTAGATAGACTTAAAAAATTCAGATGATATACGGACTTCTTCCATTTCCTTCTTAATTCTTTGGCTAACACATAGGAGAACGTCGTGAACCGGGCGTGAGCCTGAGCTGTTTGTGCCGTTGTCTCGTGTGTCGCGCGCTTTCTTTCGCTTTGGATAAGCACGGGCGGTCGTCAGCTACTCACTCATCAGCTTGGCCTTGACTTCTTTAATTCGGACGACGGCTCACGACACGAGAGCGTTCTCATCCTGGCTGGTTCGCCTTCGCCTTGCTGAGTAGCTTGCCCCTTGCTCGTCTCTCAAACTTCCAGCCTCCAGGCGAGACACGCGCGCGGCTGCAAATCTCTCTCCCCCGCTCGGCGGCCAACGCGACACCGCCCACGACCGATACCGCCACAACGCGTGTGCCACTGCCTGCTCGGTCGTTCTCCCGTCCCGTCGTGACGACGCGATCTTTATTTTAGTTTTGCCTGTCGCTAGTGGCGGCAGCTTTGCCTTGCCTGGACGTATCACGTGCGTACTTGGCAGAAATATCCGCCGCTCCACCGGTCTCCGCCTCCGGTTGATCGCTCTCGTGCGTGGTGAAGTCATGACTCACTGGTATAGTATCCTATAATGTCGTGTCTTCTGATTTTCTTTTTCACAGTACGTAATATATGATTTTTTTTCTTTTCTAGAACGTTTGTTTTCTTTTCTTTAATTTCAGAATATTTGTTTCCTTTTCTTTGAGATGATGCTGGAGGTGGGGGGAGATCTGTTGTGGGCCACAGGGATGAGTTAGACACATTAAACAATGGCCATCGGATGTGGGTGAGTAAAGCTGAGGAAAGATTTGAGAGGTTAATTTTGATGGAAGCAAGTTTCTGAGGACATTTCGTTGGGTGTATGAAGGTTAGGCCATCTCTAGTGGAGTGTATTATTTGGAGTGGACGTAGAAAAGAATGTTTAGGTGCATTATAAAGAGGTATAGATGAGTGACCTTCTTACATGAACATGGGAACTTTTTGATATTTCTGTGGAAATTGAGTTGTTTCTTGGGATGTGCCACCTTCACGTGTGACTATCAAGTCTGAAACTAAAACCACGAGCCTAGCTACTTGTGCCAGGGAATTCTCAAGGATTAGTAATGAAGGAAACAAGGATAAAGACAGAAAGAAGTACGGTTGCACCTTGCACGCCAACGATCTGGATGGAAGGGGCCTGGCCGCCTGGAATCAGGGTTTTACCGATTGTTGCTGTTCGTCACCTATCTTTCCTCACCGGTTCAAAGTTTTAGGTGAAATGATAGGTGACAGGGTTCAAAATATCGTCAAGATTTCAGAAATCTCGACCGAAATTTTGAATTTCGGCTACAGCCGTGATTCCAAATCTCGACAGGATAAAAATTTGAAATCAAAGTTTACTACAATAATTTCGGTTAACCTTGTCGAGATTCATGGTTTTTTTACCGAATTTCGTACCAATTTTTTTGTTGCGAATTGTAATGCCTTTTATAAGGAATGCATGGGAAAATTTTGCAAAAAAAAATACAAATTATGTAGCTCTAACCCTAAACCCTAACTTGGATTTCAACATTAAATAATGTATTGAAATTCCGGGTTTAAAATTTGGGTTTTGAATTTTAGCTGGTTTTTTACTGAAATTCTGAAATCTCATCGAAATTTTGGATTTCGGACAACCTAAGATGTGATCCGAAAACGATATTTGAAACCTTGATCGGTGCATTAGATTAAATCCAATACAATTGGGTCGGGGTCGTGTGCGTAACCAAAAGATCGTGCGTGAACGTTTTCCATATAGCTAAACTACATTAATAGGCCTAATAACTGTTAAGGAACCTCGCTATCGAATAGTCCGGGGTTCCCGAACAGATCTGAATTAGAGAACAGAGAGATAAAGAGAGACACAAGTTTAGGGAGAACAGCGACAGAATTCTTTATTGCTATTCTGATTGCTTGTACATAGGGGGAAACCCCCTCCTACTTATATAGTAGTCGCCTAGGATTTCGGCTAAGGAATCATCGTGGACTTTCTTTGGACCACGTGGTTTTCTAACTAATAACCATAGTTTAGGTAAAGCGTTAACATCTCTTACACTCTCGGAGCGGGCAGATGTACCAACAACTTTGTTGTTTTGAAATCGGTGATTTTCTTTCTGAGAATCCATTCGAGGATCATCAGTATAAACACACATGGACAATCTTATTGTTTGTGTAGCCTTTCTTGCAGAGAAAGTTACTCAGCGATTGTACCACATTCTTCTGTTGATCGTCACCATACAAAGGATTTCTCCAATTTCACACTTGTCACAAAGTGTTTCTATTTGCTCCATCTTGGTTCGGGATAGGAATTCCTCCAGTACTTTCATGTATATCTCCGAATCCAAGTTTCCATCTGGTATCTTTGTGACAACATCCATTAGCTTCATTCTCAACTTCAAGTTGATCGCCATTGAGATCAAATATCTAAAGGTAATTCCTCCCATGACCGGAGAATAGGTTTCTTCATAATCAACTCCGTGGACGTTGAGTGAAACCTTGAGCTACAAGCCTTGCTTTGTACCTTACAACCGTTGTTTTCATTTCTCTTCCAACAAAGACCCATTTGTGGCCTACGAGGCTTATATGGGGAGGTGTGCGGCATACGGAGCTCAAACACCTCTCTCCTTGTTAGGAATAAGAATTCATGGCAACTTCCTGCAGTGTACATGGACTCTAGCAATCATGTATTTACATGGGCCCAACCAAACGGGCCTACGATGGGCTGCAAAAGCTGCATAGGCCCAAAAAAACGCTATTTTTATTACGCCTTCAGCTAAGCTACACATCGGCAAGCTAGGCATCAGCATGGAAATTGATAGATTACTTCACGTATAGTACAACAAAAGCCGGTCAAAACTCAAATCCCCAATTTTATCATGACGCAAGTTCATTATTCAGATTACATAAGCAATTAAAAGCCTTTGTGATCAGAGAAATGTAATTGCCCAGCTTCTCCAAGGCCCAAATCATGGTTGCACAATTGCACATTATCCTCTTCATGGCTCGAACACCATGTTTTCGGCCTCCTTTTTTATCGACTTGAAGAGAACCGACGATAAGTACCGCTCGCCGAAGCTTGGGAATACAACCTGCAAGTGCAACCAACCGTGAATAAGTTAGGTAGAGCAAAGCATTCAGAAGTGTTGCTGGGATGTAAAACCAAGGTGATTGTAACGAAGAAACAACTGTCTGCACTCACAACTACGAGCTTTCCTTTCTTTTCCACCCTCTGCGCAACCCTGATGGCAGCAACTGCAGCTGCACCCGATGAGATCCCAACCTGAAACAGATCATCAAGGAACCATCTTAAACAATGAATCGGAGGATACAACCATATACTAGAGCAGGGTTCGGTGGATTCTGAAGGGATATGAGCTCACCAGCAGCCCTTCTTTCAACGCGAGCTGTTTCGCCATGCTAATGGCTTCGTCGCTCGAGACCTAGCAGAGTGAAATGCAAGAAATCATGCAGGTCAGTGGAGTGGAGTAATCAGACTCCAAACATTTGTACCTCTTTGTGCCAAGTTGTGGATCGGTGATTTGAGTCTGAACATTGGAGTTGGCAAATAGTTCGTCAGATGAACTGTGACAGAGGTGGTTTCTATACCCTTTATAATGCACCTAAACATTCTTTTCTACATCCACCCCAAATAATGCACCCCACTAGAGATGGCCTAATCTTCATGCACCCAGAAACGTCCCCAGAAACTTGCCTCCATCAAAATTAACCTCTCAGATCTTTCCTCAGCTTTACTCACCCACATCCGATGGCCATTGTTTAATGTGTCTAACTCATCCCTGTGGCCCACAACAGATCTCCCCCCACCTCCAGTATCATCTCAAGGAAAAGGAAACAAATATCCTAGAATTAAGGAAAAGGAAACAAACGTTCTAGAAAAGGAAAAGACCATATATTACGTGCTGGGAAAATGAAATCGGAAGACAGGGCACTATACTAGTACGTGTTGGTTTGCCATTGTTCTTTTTTGTATGCGCCTAGTCTGATAGCCGATCTAGCAGCAAGTACCGCATTCCCTCTATTTACAGGAAATGAAAAGGGGTACAGGATCTTTTACGTATGATCAGTGAAGTGTACCAAGGAATTGGGTTTAGTTACTTACTTCGATCACCTCATCGAGGATATTGACATCAAGGACACCAGGAACAAAACCAGCACCAATACCTTGGATTTCGTGTGGTTCAACAGAATCAGGACAGCTAAGTAAGTGCTTAGATCAAATGGGAGAACTGCTACCATACTATGCTCTCTAATTTTGTGAAGATCTTTCTATAATCAATATTTATGCATGATAAACAGTACTAGTGTTACGATAATGTCCTAATGCAAGTGATGCAACTACAGGTGTGAAAAGCGCACTGCGAAATACTTTGCCGTTTATAGACATTGAAAGAGAGTGAAGATGCGGGCCGAGCCTGCTCGGTTGGTGGGAGCGGACAACGCGCGCCCCGCCCGCCCGCGTTTGAATGTGGCTCGACGTGGGGCGCGAGTGCAAGTACGAGTGCGCGTGTGTATACGCGTTTGTAGTTCGGTGGTTGTTCTCCTTTTTTTAAGTGAATACCGGAGCTTCTAGCCAATTTTCAAGAGAGAGAAGATGAAGGGCAAGGAACAGTCTCTCACCAGGTTTTCCTCCAAATAAAACTGCACTTTCTGTCGGTTCCACACCATAGATCTTTTAAGACGAAATTAGTACCATAACTAAGTCAACATTGCACATACATGAAACCATAAAACCATGCAACCCATGTACAGTAGCAAATTCAAGTCACCTTGATCTCAGGGTTCTGCTACTTGAGGTACTTTCCTGTTCCAGTAATTGTACCACCAGTTCCTATGCCAGCCACAAGAATATCAGCTTTCCCAGTGGACCTGTACATAGTCCAATGACACAGAACATTACTCAAACACAGGCTATCTATCAAGGAAACTCAGAGACTAGCACCTTTGGATTAGCAGGGTTCTCAAACTGTTGGAGAATGTAAGAGTTAGGCATCTTTGCTGCCAGCTCATCCGCCTTCTGGATAGAGCCTTTCATGCCTAGGAGTGGATCAGTGAGGACCAACTCAGCACCGAAGGCCTTAAGTATGATCCTCCTCTCCAGGCTCATGGATGTTGGCATTGTCAGGATTAGCTTGTAGCCTTTGGCATCAGCAATGAAAGCAAGCCCTATGCCAGTGTTTCCACTCGTAGGCTCAATCAAAACACTCTACAAAAGGGGGAAAGAGAAATCAGTTTTATGTATAAGCAAGTTACAAAAATTCCATATTTCTACTTACATACTGCATTGAACAAGAGGCTCAAGACCTAACTTACACATAAAATATAGTCTGTAATTCAGATGCACCTGCATGTTATATATAACTTTGTTGTTCATGATCTTACCATTTCTTGCTGAGAGTGTGGGCAAGAGATAATATGCACTGAAATATATCTGAATACTATTTTTTCCCAAATGAGATGTATTACAGACAGCTAGCAATATTCTAGTAGTAAGATAGACTGTGATTAAATCATCATAAATAAGCAGCGTGTTACTGAACTTATCAATTCAAGTTTATTTCAAGTTGGAACCTGATTTATGTATTCTGCTCTCACCTTTCCTGGAGTGATGAGACCATTCTCCTCTGCATCGGTGATCATGCTGTAACCAATCCTGCAAGCCATTTGCCACCGGAGCGCAGTTGCGTCATAAAGTACTGAAACTCAATTATCAGAAAAGGGGGCAAAAGGGGGGTGGGGTTGCACTTGATACCTATCCTTAGAACTGGAGCAAGGCTCCATGATCTCAAGCTTGGCAGCGACACGGGCCTCACATCCGGTCACTACCTTGTTTTTTTAAAGACAGTAAGGCTATGATTAAATTAGATGGAAGGAAATAGAGAAGTACAAAGTGCAGGATACTGCACCAGAGCAGTTACTAGAAAAATTACAAGAGGAAATTATAGGATGGGGAGAAGAGGAAGTCTAACGGAACAACAGATTTTTTAAGTGAGTTGCGCCAGCAGTATTCTAGATTGCAGCCTCATCTTTAATGACTTGGAGGATATCCTCGTTGGTTTTGTATTTGTTTTGAAAAAACCTGCTATTTCGCTCTTTCCACCATTGCCAACACGTTAAGATAATCAGAGTTTTAATGCCTTTACGAAACCCAACGTGTCGGTTTATGAGATGCAGGTTCCAATCTTGGAAGGAGGTAGATTGCTCCCAATGGTCCGGAAGGAGAGATGGTAATTTTATCCATCTGGCAACAGCTTTCCACATTTCTTGAACTTGGGGACAATCTATGAACAAGTGATGCATGGTTTCAAGATTTCGACAGCACATCGGACAAAAGTATTGGTTTGGCCACCCCCTGCGTTGCAGTCGCTGTGCCGTCCATAAACGATTCTGATGAGCGAGCCAAAAGAACATTTTGCATCTCAATGGAGCCCATGCCGGCCATACCGCGGAATGGAAATGTGAGTAGGTGCTTCCTGTGAACTGCATGCGGTATGCCGATGAGGCTGTGAACTGCATGCGGTATGCCGATGCGGTCACTACCTTGTTGAGGTACACCAACGGAGTCCTACCGATCAGCTGGCATAATCCCCAAGATGAGTGACGGATAGAATCAACATTGGGTAAAGACGATTTGCAGAATAGGATGGTTAATTGCAAGAACATCAATGACAATTTTGTTGGCATACTTCAGTGACATATCTCGCAATCGTCGGGGTCGCTTCCCCCGTTGCCCAATCTCAGTGTCACTGCAAGAAAGCGAGGTTCTGATGAGCCATACTAAACAAGTAGTGAAATCCAAGAGTATAGCAGCAAATCTCCACCCTTCTGAACGAGACTGAACCACCCTAATTCTCGTACCAATCACCAATGCTAATGGACTGAAGGCACTATCAAGTTCGGATCTATGGATCACTTCACAGCATCACTCAATCCCATCCCACACGGATATACATCATGAACACACGCATCAAGCTCTTGCCTTCAACAAATTTAAAAAAAACAAATAATACCAAATTCAACAACGAAGAGCATAGCAAAACTACGAAGGCCATCTTGGATCAGGGTTTATAAAACCGTTTTGGACCTGAAATTCGTAACCCAGGCGGTAGCGAAAACCACAAAAACCGCTTGAAAATCACAAAAAACCGAACGGTATGGAAGTTCAAACCATTTTGAAATCTGGTCAAACCGGTGAGCGAAAACCTCTCGGTTTTGGCCAAAAACTGAGTGACTGTCAAAAACCGAAACAGGTTGAAAAAATGGGGAAAATGTAAAAAAATCGAAAGTATTGTAAAAATCCAGTGAAGGCTAAAAAATAGGAAAAATAATTCATCATGACATATCCAAATCTAATGATGTTGCTACGATATATTGCACAGCAAAAACAAACAAAAAACAAAAGAACTATCATATGCAACATTGAACGAAGGAGATAATCAAATTGTCGGACGCTCAGAGTTTGCTACTCAAAACATACAAATAGAAATCAAACTAGTGTTCTATACATTAGCAAGTAATTAACATGTTGTACATGAAAAGCATCAGAAAACTGATGAGTACTACTTTCTCTAACATTAGATTGCACCCTTTCTAGATAGCATGTTTTTTTTCGCGGAAGGTTGAATATAGAATTGGTACATAGTCACACACCTGCTACTGGCCGGCCAAAATCAACTTGTTTTGTATTTGAAATCCTTGGATGAGGCAAAGAAAGATGGCACCTCGAATATAATGAGGGCACAACAAATGCCATTGTTCTTATCACTCAGTGAACTTGAAACCTAGAGAGATGGCAATCCTAAGAGAACTATGCCTATGCTTCTTAAATTGTTTCAAGTTTCAGACAAAAATTCCAATATTTAAACTCTTTACATAAAAGTCTTCCATAAGAAAGAAAGGGCAAATTCTACTGTAACAAAGTACCAATGTACAACTGAAATTTGAAAAATCGAATCTGTAATTTAACTTTTGACTTTTCAAATCAGAATCCAAAATGAATATGGAGTTCAAACTTTTTTTTGAAGAATATCATGCAGTTCAAAATTCAAAACCTATTATCAAAATTAAAGTTATACCAAACAATAGAGCTTACGGTTAAAGAATTTACAATTTTACGGATAGATAAATTTGAACATAACATGGATACGACTTTACCATTTACATTTCAATACCTTACAGAAATTGCTTGTATAAATAATTTACAAAAAATTGCTTGTGTCAAATTGCACGTTGTACAATAAAATAAGTACATAATATAACTAGTGGTACAGAGTACAACTTCTATACTAAAGTTTTGGTAGTTCATGCATGCATATAACGAGAAGTAAGCTTTTCAATATTGGATAACATTAACATATTAAAATATACCATAGCAAAATAATTTCTGTGCATACAAATATCGTTACTTGAACAAATAGTATCATTTTCGGGTGTCGTCCATTGGTACTAAATATACTTCAACAAAAATTGCTACTAAATATAATTGAACAAATATTGTTCCTAAAATATGTTGAAGTAAATATTGCTACTCGACATACTTGAACAAATGTTGCTACTAAATACAATTGAACAAATATTGTTACTAAAATATGTTTAAGTAAATATTGCTACTCGACATACTTGAATAAATATTGCTACTAAATATAATTGAACAAATATTGTTACTAAAAGATGTTGAAGTAAATATTGCTACTTGACATACTTGAAAAAATATTGATACTAAAAATAATTCTAATTTCTTTTTTTTGGCTTTTCTAATTTCTACATTTTGAATGGCTCAAAACATCTCCAAACTTCGTTTTTTTCAAAAAAAAAATCAAACCAGAGGTCATAAAACAATTAATACCAATTTTAGGAAATTTTTAGATAAATTTTTTCAAATTTTTTGAATTGGAATTTGAACTTGACTAGTAAACCGAGTGATTTTGCTTCTCGAACCGAAGCGGTACGGTCAAAAAAACGCGGTTTTCGACCGATTTACCATGGTTTTGTTAACCCTGCAGGAACCCTTCCTCTAGAACCCTCGCCCGATAGACTTCATAATGCAGTGCCAAATTGCCAATCATTCCCAACCTGGGTTCACAAAACCGATTTTCGAAAAAAACCGTTAGAAAAAAAAATATCAAGTCAAAAATCGCTCCAAAATTGTCAGAAACCGAAGGGTTAAGAATTCAAAATTTATGAAAAAAAATATCAAAAATCGACTTAGTTTTGACCGAAAATCGACTGGTCAATTGGTAGGTGCTGACCACTGTGGCGTTGCCACATGATTTTGACCTAAAATTGGTCGATTTGATCGAAAACCGATCAGTTTTGACAAAAATCGACAGGTTTTACGTCGCATGGTTTTTTGATTTTTTTTAATTAGACCAGTTTTAGATATCGAAGCGACTCAGTATGGTTGAAAACCGCGATTTTTGTCGATTTTGTCAACCCTGCTCCCAACTCTGCTATGCGTACTTTGTCAAAAATATCATGGGAAATAAGAAGCTTACATCACAGGTTACAAAATCTCGCACCTGTATCTAGGGGTGAAAAAAAACTCTCGCTGGTGGGGCTCATTGGTTCGATTTAAAATTGCTCTAATTACACTCGTTCATTAGTTAAATATTGAAAGAGTCAAATTTGAATGAAATTGGATTTTGCTCCGACTCGGCTTAGCTCGTTAGCTCGATTATAAAAATACTTCTAAATTTTAAATAAAATGATACTAAATTTTAAATAACACACACTGGTAGTTTAAGTAAGCAATTAATGACATAATGCTAGCCCATTGGAAATCAATAATTCTTAGGTGTTGTTTGGATGAGTAGTATTCCTTAAGAGGTTTTAGAATTTAGCTCAAATTTATATTAGATCCTAAAAAATTTCAATAAAATATTTCTAATCCAAACACCCCCTTAATAGTAGGATTCGTTATGCATCAAAACCAATAAAAATACCCGAGCAAATGTAAACGAAAACAAAGACTGTGGATTAGTATGAACCAGGGATCACAAAATCGCTCGATTTTTGTGATTTTCAGTCGTATCAGCGCGATTCGGCTTCTAAAATCGTTCGATAAACCGGTCCAATTAAAAAAAATACAAAAATTTGTTCGACGTAAACCAGACGAAAATCACTCAAAAATCGACCGCAAAAAAAATCAACTAGTTCGTCGACTTTTCATGGAAATCGACCTATTTTCCATGAAAATGGTCGATTTTTGAAAAAAATCAAAAATATTGATTTTGAAACTCTACGATTTTCGGCTCGATATTTTTGATTCTCTATTTTTGGGCGATTTTTTTCAAATCGATTTTGTTAACCCTAGTATGAACTCACTTTGACTATCTCCCCTACAAAAAAGAAAGAGTGGCTGCCCATTCCTCCTCTCTCTCCCTCCTGCTTCCCCTTCCTAACCTCTGTTGTCTCTCTCCTTTGTTACCATCGCACTGATCACAACTCCACATGCCTTCTCCATCGCCCCCACCTCCCATACAGGCAGCAAGGAGCTCGTCGCCTCACCATGTAGCCAACTCCCCTCCCCTGCTGCCCGCTCGATTGAATATTTTCTCGACCCTTGCCTCGCCGTCCCACCCACTGCTTTGGTCTCCCTCTACAATAAGGGCGTCGTGAACCTGTCAGCGACATCGTCAATGCTAGGCCTGTAAATGACCCAAGCTCGAGTGATCCTGGCCTCCTAGGCTCGAGCTTGGTAAAAGCTCGAGTCGAGCACGAAAGAGCTGAAGTTAGGATTTGAGCCTGTACCCAGGTTCGAGCTTAACTCATCCAAGCTCAAGTAAACTCGAACTCGGTAACAATAAACAATTCAATATGCATTATTTTTCAATAATAAAAAAATACTCAAACTCGAGCTTAGCTCGAATAAGCTCGCTAGGAGTTAACATATATTGGTATTTAATAAGTAATTTGTAAATTTACTAGGCTAACGAGTTATTCGAGCTCAGCTCGATGAAGCTCGCGAGCTTCAAGCTTTTTTTAACACAGTTTGATTTAATATCATTTTATTTATAGTTTAGAAGTATTTTTAGAATCGAGCTAACAAGCCAAGCTGAACTAGAGCAAAACCCAATTTCATTCAAAATTGACTCATTTCAATATTTAACTAATGAACGAGTGTAATTGGAGCAATTTTGAATCGAGCCAACGAGCCCCGCCAATGAGCTTTTTTTTCCAGCTCATGATGGCAGTCTCACACGGCCCTATTTCCTATTTCACATGCGTGTGAGATTGATATATGGGCCCACACTATCAGATTAGTTACACAAAATAATTAGTTCTAAAATTTGTAGTTTTATTATACAAGTTCTCCTAAAATATATAATTTTATAAAATAAAAGCTAAAATCTATAGTTTTCTGATAGTTTGTAAAAAAACACGTAGTTTTATAAAATTTATTCGAAGAATAATACTGTATTGGCCCTGTGAAGCACTAGTCCTCGTGCTGACATTTCCCTGGGAAAGGTCCATTAGAGTCCAAACTCACCGGCCCAGCCCACCAAGTCGCCACTTTCGCATCTTCATGGGCCTCGGCCTCCGCCGTCACCTTCTGCCATTATTCATAGGGACGCTCAACGCCGAATAAATCCACCAAAATGTCACCTGTCACAAGCGTTTGGAATGTCACCTAGAGATGGGAGCTGGATTGAGCTCTTTTTGAACCGGCTCATGGTATGGTAGGCAGGGTTCGAAAAACCGACGAAAATCGCGAAAATCGTCTGTACCGAGCAGGTTCGGTAATTAAAACCGTTCAGAAAATCAGTCAGATGATAGTAAATTTAAAAAATTTGACGAAATTTAGCAAAAAGTGTCAAAAAATTTGAATTTTTTTTGTGCGTTCCTGAGGTAATCCTAATGATTCTATAAACTTTTGAGATTATTATCAGATATGTACAATATTTAAAAATTCTGACAGTGATACAGTCAAAATATACGCTCTTCAGTTTTTTTTATTTTCTAGGGGCACAAAATGAAGTCTAATATTTCTTAAACTTTTTTTGTGATGTTATAATGTCATTAAAAAGGTTATTTAAAATTTTGAGATGATGATCAGATATGTGTATTTTTTAAAAATTCTGAAAGTTCTATTATCATTATATATGCTCTTCTGTTTTTGATTTTATATGGGCAATAAATAAAGTCTAATATTTCTGAAAATTTTAGTACATGATCCTTTGAAACTATTTATATTTTCATTAAACTTTTATAATATAATAAATCATTTTACTATTTATAAAAATCTGACAGTGTATCTGTTCCTTTTCATTAATTTCTGTTTTAGATTTTTTAGAAGAAATAAATGATTTAAAAAATTGTAAAAAATTCTCTTAGGTGTTTTATAGATTAATTGGGATTTTTTTGTACATTTTTAAAATTTTGTTTGCAATTTTTTCAATTTGTTCTTATATTTTCACCATTTTTTCTTCTGTCATCGGTTTTCGACATTCCGTTCATATAGGTTGAACATGTGATTTTTGCGACAATGGAAGAGTGACGAATCTATGCTTATGCCTACTCCACAACTTCAATTTAAATGCATTATAATGTAAATGGTGTTGACAAGTAAATGGTAGTGAAATTGCGAATGATTTTGCTTTGTAGTTATGTAAATGCCGATTTTTGCACTTGTGTGATTGTAGTATTGCAATGAAAGATTATTTATTGACATATTATTGCTAAATACATAACTTAAAACTTATAATTCTCTAAAATATAGCAAAGGTCATATCGAATTTTTTCCAAATTTAGGAGAGATCATTCTGGAATTTTTCACGTTTTCACATACCTTATTTATATATTTATTACATTTTTACTCAATTTTAGCATTCCCTGTATTTCTACAAATTTCATAATATTTTATTTTTTTGCATCTTTTCCCAATTTTTTCTATTTTCCCCCCAATTTTTCAACCTCGGGCGTTTTTTGCGGGTTTCTCCGAAAACCGAGCGTTTTTTCGTCAAAAACTGCGGTTTTCGCGATCTTGTTTGACCAAATTTCAAAATTTTCAAATTTACAAACCGTTCGGTTTTTCGCGGTTTTCGAGCGATTTTTCGCGAAAACCGCTACAGCAGGGCTAGCTGTTTTTGGCTTCGAAACGAAATTGTGAACCCTAATGGTAGGTACGACGAAGCACGACACAACAAGAATGATAGGACTCTACCGTGCCTCTAAAGCAATTAGGTTTCAAATTTGTTTGGGTTTTAGCAATTAATGACAATCAAGTTCAAAGGACTAATGATTCCTTCCAAGTGTATGAGATTAGATTGGTCCTCGTTATTGCACATGGAAATGTTAAATTGAAAACAAACATGTCTAAAGATGATTCAAGCTCAAGACCAAGGTATAAAAATTATTAAGGACTTTTTATAGCTTTTGCCGATCTTGCGGTTTGGTGGAAAGTTCGGCTTGTTAGAATAGGAAGTTTTTACGGTTCTAGCCTTTGGGTATTTGTTTTTCAGAGAATAGCCTCGCTCACGACAAAATTGCAAAACTAGCCTCCTCTGGCCAATTCCAGCGGAACAGAAGCGCATGAAATTTTTGTTTGTTTGTTTCCTACGGATCCAATCCGTTGAAAATTACTTTAATTTTTCTACCGCGCGAAAACAATTTCTTTTTTTATGCGGCAGGCTTCGGGGGAATCCATCGGTCTAGAACCGCTGGAATTGCGCGCCAGGGAATCCAGCGGTTCCACTGCTAGAATCAAGCAGGTCGCAAAAAAAATTTTTACAGGTTATTTTGCACATTTTCGCTTTGGTTTTTCAGCGGACGTTTTTCTCTCGCTAAAATAGCAGATGTTTCTTCTTGCTAAAGAATTTAAGCATATCGATTCCGTTGGAAAGAAGTAAAAAAATATTTTGCTGTGGATACGGTCGACTGCGAATTTTTTTAATAAAAAATTACTTAGTAGCCCTCTGAACTCAGTTTTTTCCAAAATGGCTACCGTCCCGATGAAATTGTAGAAATGGCCCGTAATATGCAAATTCAGCGGTAGGGTATCATTGATTTTTTAAAATTTATTTACTACACTAAAAAAAATCGCAGTCGACCGTATCCACGGCAAAATGTTCTTTTACTTCTTTTCAACGAAATCTATGTGCTTAAATTCTTTAGCAAGAAGAAACATATGCTATTTTAGCTAGAGAAAAACGTCCGCTGAAAAACCAAAGCGAAAATGTGCAAGAAAAAACCTGTAATTTTTTTTTTCTGCGCCCCGCTCGGTTCCAACGGTCTGGAACCGATGGATTCCCTGGCACGTAATTCCAGCGGTTCCAGACCGGTGGATTCCCCCAAAGCGCGTCGCATAAAAAAAAGAAATTGTTTCGCATGGTAGAAAAATTAAAATAATTTTCAGCGGATTGGATCCACAGGAAATAAATAAAAAAAATCCAACGCTTCTGCTCCGCTGGAATTGGCCGGAGGAGGCTAGTTTCGTAATTTTGTCGCAAGCGAGGCTATTCTCCGAAAAACAAATACCCAGAGGGCCAGAACCCTAAAAATGACAAGAAGCTTGAAAATGCCTGTAAATCATGGCTCAAATTATGCTCATACTTAGGGCTTGTTTGGTAGAGCTCCAGATCTCAACTTCACCTGAAATCTGAAACTTGTAGGCTAAAATAAAGTGAATTAAGTTTATATTTTTGGTCTAAAACGTAAACAAGATGATCTATCTAAACACTCTTAATGTACTCACAGCTCCAGCTCTACGGATATGATGAAGCTAGGAATACCTAGCACCACCAGATCCACGAATTTGATGGAACTGAAGCTCTACCAAACACACACTTAGATTTGTTCATTCCTTGAAAAAGAAAAGAAAAAAATCTCTTGAAAAGCTGGAGTTCCTGCTTAAGTCGGCACTACTGGCATGTCCCGAACTACAGCTAGGTCGGTAGTACCACTCTCTAGGTGCGGTTGATTTTTTCCAACAAGTTTTTTTTTTGGAAACTGCTCGACCAGCACTACCGGTTTTAGAAGCGATACTACCGTCTGTGTGGTAGTACTGCCCCTTTGATGGCGTTAGCCTTATTTCAGAGACACACTTTTCTGTTCCTTCTCCAGATCAGCATTACCAGAGCATTAGGCCGGTACTACCGCAAAGCACCGCCTCAATGTTGACGGTAGGTATTTTACAGAAAGGTGTTCTTAGGCTAAATTTTTAAAATTTAAAGTGCGGCACTACCAAACCTTAGTTGGCTGTAGTATTGGGGTACTATAGCAACGTATGCTTCTACCTATCACATTAAATGCTAAATTCGACCATTGCCCTGGTGGCCGGCACTACCGGCTCTTACATGGTGGTAGTGCTGGATTTGGCATAAAAAGGAAAATTTTGTCCCTAACTGCTAAAAAGTTAGTGAGGGCTATAAATATCCTCTCTCCTGCACCAAGGGTAAAGTTAGAGACTTCATTAAACATCTCTTAAGCCCTTGTAACTCTCTCATCACTCTAGTGCATTAAATTTTACATTTATGAGTAGTTGAGAGCATCCAAGTGTGAGCATTTAAATTTAAGCCATTAGAACACTTGATCATCTTCAAGCAAGCGTTATAGTCTATTCTCTTAAAAGTTGATGCATACTAGACAGCTTGGAAGCGAGAGAACCGGTGATCTCTTCAAAGAAGATTGTGAAGAGACTCGGTATTGATGTGAAGGTTGGAGCTCACCTACCTGGAGCGGAAAAGAGCTACCATTAGTGATCAAGGGAGGCTCAATTGCGCAAGGAGCAGCTTGATTCATTCAAGCTTTCTCAACGTGGATTAAGGGAGAATGGCAAGTCTCCGAGACCACAGGAAAAGATTCTTGTGTTCTTTTTGTGGTTTGCTTATTATCAACTTTAATTTGTGTAATTTACATTCCTAGTGATCATTATGTTTGATTGTTTCACTAGGAGTAGCTATTCTTACTTAAACTTAGTTTATTGGTGCCTTTAGTAAAACCTAGACAATTTATATTTTGATTGATTAAATTCGCTTCAATAGTCTTACTTGCTCAATTAGTGTATTAAAGATGAAAGAATTTTAAAAACCTCCTATTCACCCCCTTCTAGTCGGTTATCCTTGATCCTACAGCTTCGCAGTCGAGCAAGATGGGCGGCACTGCACGGCACACCTACATGGATCGTGTTTGGATTAGCATGTCACGAAATAGTCCTGATGGGCCCAAATTAGGAATGACATGTGGCAAGATGCCCTGCCGCGACACCACGGCATACTATCCTCGCATGCAGAGAAAGAGAAGACAATGGAGATGTCAAAATGTGGAGAATGAAATCTAGTGAGTACATGCTCACCGACACCGAGAGCGCGCACCAAGCCGACGCTCCGTCTTACCTCTCACTGAGTGTGCTCGCGACACCATGCATCATTGTCTTCCCGCTTGCCTCACGCGGCCATCGACGCCACCACATCAGGCGTACGCTGACCTGCAACGCATAAACGATCTTGACATTGGAGAATGGAGAGTAACTAGTATGTATAAATATTGTTACGATATTTTTTCTATACGAGGGGAATCCTATTCTAGAGTGTAAGGTTTTTAATGATAATTTTGTATATGTATCCGATAAATAAATAAATTTTAGTTCTTTTCTCCTAAATAATTGTGTGTACCGAATCCTCGCCGACAGTCAACGCTCACTCCACGTCCTTGGTACCGTTCGTAGAGACGATCGACGACGACGGTGTCCACGACTTCACAAGTCTAATAGGATAAGACCTAAACTGGCACAGCACGATAAGGTGGCCGTACGGGACAGACACGGCACGCTACGGCCCAAAAGCCGTGCCGTTCAAAGGACGCGCTCACTTTGACCGCGAGCTGGACGCCTGGGTCGGGCACTCCGGTGACCCCGACACCCTCGGCCACCTCTGCTCCTATGATTCGTCCACCGGCTCCGACGGCAACGGCGACGGGCAGTCTCCCACCCTGGAAGCTGAGCAAGGAGAAGCTATTCTACGAGGAGCACATCGGCGCATCCTGTGGCGTTCCGGATGTAAACGAGCAGTTTCCATCCTTTTGCGTGTGTACTGTAATTTATGCTGAACTCTGTAATGGTGGATGGATGTCGGCCGCTTGTTCCATCATCGCCATCATCAGTCCTTCACCAAGCAAGTTATTTCCTAAGCTATCTTTCTGTTTAGAAGAGCCCTAGCTTTTTTCAAAAAACTGTATTTTAGTTTTCTAGTCTAAAAAATAGTTGTATTTTTTCTTATAAGAGACTATTTGACAAATAGCTAATTTCTCTTAGCAATAAACTATAAAAACAAGTCTAGCCTAATTTTTGGCTTTTGCTAGTTATATATGACTTCTAGATTATGTAAAAACCGTCTAAAAACTAAGTTGTTTGGAGAGTTTATTGAATTTTCAGAAGTTAAAGCTGGCTTAAAAGCTCCTCAAACAGGGCCTGTATTTAAGTCAAGTCTACTGTATCCTTGATCTTATCTATCATTACGTGCATCCCCTTTCTTTCTTCACATCTAGCGAGAAGAACGTGCCTGCTCGTGATTTTTGTACATAATAAAGATGTCACTAGGGATACCACCAATCTCATCCTTAACAATCACGGGCGGTGATACAAGATCACTCCTTCAATTGACTAAATTTATTGATTAAATTGATTCTAATTTTAGTGATTTAGAATTTTTAAGACTTTTGAACTATTTGTATTGTATTTTTAGTAAATTTTAAATATATGTGATATATTTATGATCTTAAAAAATTATTGTACAAAATTATAGAGTTGTACATATGAAGTGTGTACCCTTAACGAAGATTTTCTAGTTTTGCCACTATTAACAATGGTGGATAATTTGGAGGTGTCACCCTAGCATTTGTGTTCTCCTCTAGTAGTCTTAATAGTAGTACGTACTATGCTAGCCTACGGACAAGGTTTCAAATCTTGTTTTTTTTTACCAGATCTCAAGAGCGGCAGAAACCCAATCGAAATCAAAAATCAAATTTCAAATCTAGTATTTTGGAGGCCGGCAAAACCGAAATTTTGACCGAAATGACTGAGGCTAGGAAAAAATGGGAAAATATGAAAAATCATGCAAGAATACATCTACATTTTCAATCTATTTGAATACAAAATATTAAGTATTTACATATAAAATACTGCTATCTGCTCATTCAAGAACCTTCTAGCTTTCCCTAAACTACACCACCCTTTGATGTGGCTTCTTTATCCGTGGGTCTGCTGGTGTCTCAATCCAAGATCAATACTATCCATAGTAAGAGCTTCCTTTCCTCTGGTACTAGCAAAATCCCATCTTTTGACCACTGAAGCTTGGAGAAACGGGTTGCAGGATGCTTCTTGAACCATATGCTAATCTATTGCAAGGTCAGATGCTATTTTCTCTATTTATTAAATATTTAAATGGTTCTTGTTTCTTGAGTAAGTTTCTTGTTTTCAATCTTTGTGGGTTATATTAATGTATTTCTATCTGAGATTTAATGGAGATATTTGTTGCTTGAACTTCGTGATTGCTATGTATCTCACTAGAAAATTGAGATTATTCTTAGAAAACCACTACTACAGAAAAGCTTATATTAAACATCTATGATAAGCTGATATTACAGACGGTTTGTACCACGAATCGTCTATGATATGACAATATATCACAAATTGTTTTCTGAAAAGAACCGTCTGCAATACTTCACAGACGGTTAGTTTCACGAACTGTCTGTGATATCAACTTATCACATATGGTTTTTTCAACAACCTGTTTGTAGTAGTCTTTTCTGTAGTAGTGTTACATCTATTCTACAATTAAATATTCGATCCTATTATACTTGGGTGTTATAGTAAATTCTCGATACTTTTCTCACAAATTTCTGGCTTGTTTTTGCTGTAATATCATATATGTCAATGTTGTAGCAGTAAAATATTTTGCTTTTAAGAAGCAATCAAACAAACAGAAGCATCGGCATCTATCATGTTTACTAGGGCCTAAATGAATTTAAACATATAATGATAGTAAGTCATGAAGTTTTGCTTATGAAAAAAGTATGAACTTCTTAAAATTCACAAGATTTGCTGTTCTGTGCTGAATAGTGAATATTGTTTTACATGACATTAGCTGATGGTGCTAGCATAAGCTCTTGCAACTATTGTTCATCGTTTGCAAAATTTGTATATGTTTTTTTTTTGTTTTACAAAATTTTCACTTGTATTCCTTAGAAATGGCATTACAATTCTTCACAAAATATTTGATGCTAAATCTGGTCCTACAAACTTAAAAACCGGTCAAATTTATTATCATCTCGGTAAAAAAACCCCGAAATCTCGCCGAAATTCACCGAAATCTTACCGTAATTTAACGTAATCACTGTAACAATTTGAAAATTTTCAATCTTTTTTTTATCTAGCCGAGATTTGGAATCTCGGTCCCAACCGAAAGTCGAGATTTTTGAAATCTTGGCGAGATTTTCAACCATGCCTACTGGCCAATGGAAATGTACATTACAGGTAACTAAGCAAAGGATGTTGTTTGACGTTTCTGCTTCGACGTGATTAAGGATCCGTTTCCGTTTCAGACTGGGTAAAGTTCTGGCTGACCGCGCCACGATTATTGAAGATTATCCTGCATAGTCCCATGCATCGTTGATCAATGTCTGAACTTGTATTTGTCTACACAAAACTGGGCCGAGCAAATATGTGTGCACAAATGAAAACGATAATGATCTGATCCGTCTCCAGAAATGATGCCAATCAATAAACACAAATAATGGATGAATGAGAAACTTAACTGAGCAGAACCTGTTATATTCTTTCAAAAAGAAAGTGCAGAATCCTAAAGCACACCAGAGGAAATCAGTCCCCCCAATTACCTAATTGTTTTCTGAACTTATGAAATTATTTTTGGAATACAAGGAAGCACTTCTCTGAAGGAATGGCCTAGCTAGTTTTTTTTAGGGAATTCATCGTTGTTGTCATTGGGCCTCCACTGCCAATTGAACAACTTCAAGGTGACAATTTTAGGGAATTCATCGTAGTTTTAACATTGCCCATGGGAATCTCATGTGGGCCATATAAATCTTCCAACCAATTGTCTTCTTGGTTGCTGCAGTCTTGCATATAAGGCTGCACAAGAACTCCAATGATCCAATCTGTTGAAATATAAGTGAATTGTCTACCTTTTCTCATCAGCTTAAGTTTTTGGGTGAACTGATTGGTGCATGCAACTTAAGCTTTTGGGTGAACTGATTGGTACATGCAACTTAAGCTTTTGGGTGAACTGACTGGTGCATGCAACTTAAGCTTTTGGGTGAACTGACTGGTGCATGCAACTCAATATGGTATCAGAGCCAAGAGGTCTCGAGTTCAAGATCTGATTCTTACGTCAACTCACCATCGATTGATCCCACCACTAAACACAGCATCCATTCTTGCATGTAGAGATCGTAGGATTAGAGCGCAATGCCTTCTCCTTCCATGTCGCTACTGATGAGCAAGTGCTACTGCAGCCAGGGTTTACATTACCGAACCGAGTTTGGAAATCGCACCCCTTTAATCGATTTTCGTCAAAAATCGGTAGAAACCAAATGAAATTCAAAGTTAAATTTTTTGAACTCGACGATCAAACAGGGGTGAAAAAAATCGAAAACCAATTGGTGTTGCCAATTTTCGACTGATTGGGTGGGAGGTTGTGCCACTCATAGACCGATTGGATGGGAGGTTATGCATGAGCATCCGGAATGGTGTAGTTGTAGTGACCATATGAATCATAACTCTTTTGCGTCTCGGCGACGCTGTATAGGCTAGAGCTGTCCTGCGGTGCGTTATGGCTATGTCGATAGTCCTTTCACTTCCCTGCAGTCCTCCTCCTCTGCGATTGTGGAGCGCTATGGTCTTCATCTTGTGTGACATGAGTGTACTGCGACTTCCCTATAAATTCTATGGGACGCTGTTCTCTAAGCAAGAAGTGAGAGGGATCGAGGCACCGTCACCAGACTCACCGCCATCGTTGTTCGACTTGGAGCTACCATCTTGACAAGGAATCTCCAACTGCTGCTTTTTTTCTGAGCCTCTCGTCCCTCTTTACCTTCTTCTTATCCTTCATAATGTCTAGGTCACGCTGAAAATACTTATAAACTTTTGAAGGAACTCGACTGCAATTAATGGATGACATTCGTACCACGTCCTACCAAGTGTTACTTCAATCGAGTTACACCGCCTCCTTTCTTCTCATTGTGTTAGTACTTACATCGAAATCCGGTCCCTAGCTTGTCGCCGTGCTCCCACACAATGTCGACATGGTCTATCATTTGCTAATAGAAAATAACAAGAAATAAACATGCATAAAGCTTACATACATGCATATATAGAATCGGCAACTGAGCAAGGGTCTTTGTAGATACGTGCAAGTGCAATGATCTGCATATTGAACAACCTAGTGACAGCAAGAGTACATTGAGAGGAAGTGCTAGCCTAAGAAGATATATACAAGTAATAGGAGTACATTCATGATTTGTATGCATATTCAAAGTACATGAGTATGTACATGTACAGCAAAAAGATATATACATGTGGTAGCCAAAGAAGATATATACATGTACAGCAAAAAGTACATTCATGATTTCTATGCACAAGCCTCAAAACCATGGCTAACAAGAAAGTTTTGTCAGCAGAAACGGACATCACAGAAAGATGTCCTCAAAAAGTACATCATACTGGCAAAACAAAAAGGAACACGTAGGCAAACAGCTTGGTCAACATCTATATTAAGTATGGGCATAATCAAGGGTGGACCGAGCGGGGTCATGAGGGGCTAGAGCACCTTTTACCTCCGATTACACCATAGGTATCCCCTTAGCACCCCCTACTCAACGTGGGGCGTCACCACGTTGTCGCTATGGAAGTCGGTAAAAAAATTGAAACTTGAAGGCCGGTTTAGCATCTCTAAATTTATGTCTTAGGTCCGCCACTGAGCATAATGGTCACAAGCATCATCATTAGACTGTGTTAATAGCTCCTAACCATCTCAGGCATACATTTACATGGGAAAAAATACCACATACTCCGTATATTAAGTTTGAAACAAAAATTGGAAATTTCGAGCCACTTGAGTAGCTTCAGGCATATGAACCGAAAATCAACCTTCTTGAACGGAAAAATGATCGACAAATCTAGAAAATCGACTCCGCCCGTTGCAAACGACGAGCCTATCGATTTTCGGTACAGGGAAATAAATATCGAATAACCGATCGAAAATCGAGATCTGTTGGTGAGATGTTGGCTGGCGGAGGGCGGATCTGGTCAGCGGCGAGGTGTTGGAGTCGACGAGAGGAGTGTCGGGACCAGGTGATTTTCTATCAAAAACACCTAGAAGCTAGTTAAAATGGTGAGAGACTCATGGTGGGCCGGATCGGTCTATTGGGCCCAAATAGCTGTGGATGCAGAATTTTTTTTCTTTAGTATTTTTTTAATCTTTTTTTCAAAACTAGGCGTTATGGTTCAGAATTTGCAAAAACAGGCGCCGATCGCCCGTATATGGGGCGATCGCCCTATATATAGGCGATATGTCCCTCTGCTAACGGCCCAGTTAACTAGAATAACAGGCAAAACCACCTATCGTTTCCTACACGGGCGATCGCCCCATGTAGGGGCGATGGGTGGATTATTCTCGGAAAAAAAATTAAAATTAACATTACAAAAAAAAATTGCTATCACTCTTGTATTGGGCGATTTTTGCCATGCCGTTACTTCGGTTAACTGGGCCGTTAGCAGAGGGACATATCGCCCGTATACGTGCGACCGGCACCTATTTTTGCAATTTCTGAACCCTAACGCCTAGTTTTGAAAAAAATATTAAAAATAAATATTAAATATAAAAAAAATCGTGGATGCAGCCTACTCAGGTTTTTCTTCTTCTTTTTTCCCTTTTTTATTATATATATTTGGTTTTGCTAAAAAACGTCACACAAATTAGGTTTTTTCAAAAAGAATTCATGGAAAATGCTAAAAATCTATTCATACGAATTTTAGGGAACTTTTGAAAAAAAATTAAATTTCTCAAATTTTTTGAATTTGAATTGAATCGATTTATCGAATGGTTCCATTTCTCGAGCCGGACGATTATCCATTTTCGTGATATTTCAAACGTCTGCAGCGCGTCGAAGCAGCAAGCTGCAGAGAGCAAGCAGCAGCCTATCTGTAATTCTTCTCGCTGCTGTTGTTGCGTTGAGTTGGTCCAGGGCTTCGTCACGTTGATTCTTGCGTACTGTGTACAACATTGCAGGCGGAGCGCGCCTGATGCTCACCAGGAGAGCGCATGCACGCCGTATCCCCCTCCTCGCGGCCGCGGTGGTGGTGGCGACGCCGGCGGCTCATGTCAGGGCGGAAGAGATGGAGAAGGACGGCGGTGAGGGAGTCCTCGGTTGCCATCGTCACTATTTGACCCGAATGGGAAGACCAGGGGGGGAAGGTGCTGCCCAAGGCGTGAAGGCGTGAGAACGCTTCGGGAGTCCCTGGAGATGGAGGACGCCGGCGACGTGGCCAAGTTCCGGCGCGGCGCCGACGCCGCCAAGGAGTCCATCAGGGAGTTCCTCGGCGGCTGGAGAGGCCAGCAGGCCGTTGCCGCAGAGGTAGGTACTACATGCACATCTTTGAGCTGTACTCCCTTTTTTTTTCGGTTGACATTTTGATTTCCATTCTTCGAGACATAACTTTGAACATTACTTTTATAACTTTATCTTATTATATATTAATAAAGGTATAATATTGTAAAAAAAATTTAACGATCTAATGATATAATTTTTATGTAGCCAATATATAGATAGTTTTAGATATATTAGCGGTTAAAGTTTGACGGAGCCAATTCTAGGGCGTCACTTACTAATTATAGTTATCAATAAATGCAGTTTATTCGCCTCTCAATTGAATTACTACCACAATTAAGGTCCTGCGCGCACAAGAATTTCGCAAAAAATCAATGAAAACAGTTTTTGCAGGAATTCTACTTGAAACAATTCAATTTCTGCAGGAATCGGCAAAGCACCCGATACTTGGGAACAAAAATGAAACTCTCGTTCTTAGCATTAACCTTGTTCGTGTGATTATATCATATAAGGTGATGTGATTAACCATTTATTTAGGTGCGTGTTTCACTTCAGGAGTCTGCATGTTGCGTTGGAGAGGGCCGTCAGATTGTTGGCAGAGTTCTACTGCAAGGCTGGACCCTTCGCTTCGCTTTCACAGGATGTTAAAAACAAGAATCCTCGATGACCTCAACATCGCGGACGACTATCTGTAGATTTTTGCTTTGCAACATTGTTCTACCTCTTTACGTTCAAAAGAGTAGAATTTTATTCCATGCCAGTCCTATTTTTACCTGTCAAACTTCCTTGACACAAAGATTGAAGCAACAAAGCAGAGACAGCCAGAGTAACCAGTCCACTTCCTAGCATGATGCGATGTGATTCCTGGTACTAAACCACAAAATATCACTGCAGTTGGACTTGACGACCTGCTGTAGTAAGCCAACAAGGCCCCACTCTTCTACAGGAGGAACACATGAAAAGAAAATCATGCACCAAATTTCCAGATTTGAAACTAAATTTCGATTTATTTGCAGCATGGCAGAACAGGAAGCCTATTTTCTGCTCGCCCATACATTAGTTTCTTACAGATGAGATCTGGTCGAAAAAATGGGCTGGCAAATACAAAGCTATTGACAAACAACAATTAATTAAACATATACGGAGATTTGGCGGCACCATTGGCCTTTGGTATTTAGTTAATGACAAAAAAAACACAGAATAAAACTATCATCCACGTTCTACATGCTGACTTTGGGTGGATACCACATAAAGTTAGCTGGTCGGAGTCAACATTTTTCAGTACCGCACAGGCTCAGGCTGGTCCAAAGTCCTGGAGTCATCAAATTCTGGGCAAAACAACCGAGGTACCACTCCAAGGGATCTTCAAAAACGCACCCTTTTTTCAGGTTACTTTCTGCCAGCAGATGCACCGCATGCTGAGTTAAAACAAAATAATTATATAAAAAAAATTGGGTGCTTCATGGCTTCATCCATGTAATGCTCGAGGCTGTCTCTTGGGAAGAAGGTACAACTTTTGAATGGCCCAAAAAAATGAAAAGGGGTCTAGCTCATCAATCTGCAATAAAGATAAAAAAATCATGAGACCCACCCACATAAAGATGGAGAAATCATAGTACTCATGCATACACATTTTTCTAGGCGCCAGACAAAGATATATTGCCTAGTATCCGTACCACCTTAACGGAATATGCTTCAGTGAAGTACTGATAAAAATATTTCTTGTAATTAACATGGCTGGAAGAAGCATTATTTTTTAGGAAATACTATATATCGGGGTTACTATCTTTCCAAATAAAAAAAGAACTAAAATTTCAAATCAAGCTCTATTAAGATTTATTAGATATCACAACATCATCTTTGCTAGTGTGTCCTTCACTAGCAGATGTTTTAGTCTTCTGATGGTTCAATTCAAAATGCATGCAAGAAAAGAAAGCACAAAATAAATCATAGCAAAAAATCACCATTGCAAGCGCCAACATCTTTGCAGTAGTCGACATTATCTGTGACCTCAGCATTTGCAACAGAGCAAAGAGAATCTTTATTGGTGAGTTGAGATGCTTTCCCAGACTTATCTCCAGGCAAAACAGCACCAGCTGTATAAATGGCCACTCAAGTTAAATAAATGTATAAGGAGAAGAATTGAAATGTACACAAGGGATATGTTATCTGTGCCAACCCCCTTCAGAACTTGGGTGTTCCTCAGGTGAAGCCTTCAGCAATGGCTTCTGAAGAAGACCTGTACCAGGAAAAACTAACATGCTGGTAGACTTGACTTCTTGCTTGTGAGAATCTTTAAGTGGACTAAATCCAAATTTAGACGTCCAGGTGTCCACAAGTTCACTGATAGCAGGAATAATCAACTTCTCAACTTTGAGAGAACTGAGAATCTGAAATGTAAATAACAAAAGACATCAAGTATATACATCACAAAAGTTCAATCAAGCAAAAAGTCTGGTTAGTTCATCTATAAACTATTGTAGACAAGGTGCATAGACAGGTAAACTAGGGTAGTCATACACCTGTACAGCTGTACTATGATAGTCTGATATGCTTATGATATATCCTATCATAAATTTCCGTGACAAATTAGGAAAACACTGTCAAACATAATACTTTGTTAAGAACAGTTGTAGGCCTGTAGCATGCCAAATGTTACTTGATACCACATCAGAAGAGCACACATTAGTTGCTAGTTTGCTACCTTTGTAATCCCTCAGCTACTTTCGAACAGATTTCAGGTTGGGACCAAAATGTTGCACAAGTTCATAAGTTGGGGTTTGAGCTGCTTCTTAAAGTTTAGGAACTACAGCAAAACTTACTGAAGAATTAAGGAACTGCCAAATACAATCTCAAATAACTGGTGTCCTATATAAGCACCATGAATTTTTCCTAAAGGATCTGGGCTCAGATCAAGATACCATTTCAATTCCATCTAGAAGTCGACGGCACATCCCTTGGTGCCGATACATATTCCTTGTACCAATGAATGGCATCTCAGCTAACTTGGTTCCATGTATTCTGTTTTGGAATAAGAGATAATAGCAGTAAAATCGTATTAGAGTCCAAGAATTCAGGGAAAAATATCTCAAAGCAACCAAGTGTGCCTATTTATATTACCGTTTCATACTATAGTTAATGTAATTATAAGCCAAAAAAGTAATGCTCACAAAAATATGAGTATAGAACATATCAAGACAGGTGAGCATTAGCAAGTTATAAAATTGCACGCATAGGGCATTATAAAGTATGCATACTATAACTTCATCAAGCAAACTTGATCTGTATCATCTCTAAAGGATGCGTTCAGAACTTCAACTTCTTAGTAGCTAATAGTATCTTACTAAAAATGTGTTTTCAGAGCCATGAAGCTATTCTCTCTAATACCAAATACTGGGCATCGTGATATGACTACCTTCGTGAACATTAGTGATGATATAGTGAAGTGTTACCAAGTAGCAGCTAGACGATTGACCATAGCTTGTTCTTACCAAATCTGAATTATCAGTTCCCTACAGACAGGTTACTTGAATAATTGTCTGTAGATCTTTTACACTGGAAAATTAGAAACACGAATACAGCTTGCACTCCACAGTTAGAACATATACAACTGCTTGCAATCTATGTCTGCAAGCATCATGGCATGCAATTGAACCACTTGCAGTTTATGTCTTCAAACTTGCAATTGAAATAAAACAGCTCAGTTAAGGAGCCAAAATAGGTATATATAGTGAGTGCGTGCATCTCTCATATCTCAAAATGGTGCGTTTGGTTCCATATAGATGGCTACAAAGGCACAAGACATAGCATGCCAAAAAAAAGTAAGAGGGAGCAACTCACCTGACTGATGCTGCAGATATTATTTCATCTCCACGTTCCAAAATAAAGATATAGAATCCACGGAAATCCAGCCGGCCAAAATTTGACCTGCACACAAGCAAAATGAAACCAGACAGAAATCAAACATCTCTCAAGGAGCAAAATTTTCAGTTCAACTTGTTGTCAGGCACAGAATAAATGAGATGAACTATCAGATAAAAAACTTGACCAATGTACACAGCAGCAACTAAACAAACATTCAGATCAAAACCACTCAAGCCACATATGCACCCACATAAGCATTAGTGATAGGTCCAGCAGTCAGTAACTTGTATTCCATTTCGTCATACTAGGAATATAGCTAGCAGTTATGCTTTCCTGAAACGCATTAATCACATGGTGCATTGGTGACTTTTGTTATTTGGTGCATGTGTATGTAATGCTTTTGGTGCTTATGTCCTTTTTAGCTGTCTTAATGCATATATCATCTATATTTGGCAGATATCCCATACCTTTATATGCATTAATAACTCTTTTTATGAGCTAAACCGCACATAAGGCCACATTTACAGTAACATACTATCAGATTAGGGAATGTGCCACATTACAGCCCAAATTAAGCTGGCGCTAGATCAGATCCAAACCTAAGCGGATTGCCAAAAGCTTGCAGGTCAACAGGGACTAGTTACAAGCACTGATAGTGATATGTGTACTAACTAATTGCATGGTCATTTCAGATTACTTCCATGTGTACTTAAGTTTCTGAGTGAATTGACAGGTGTTGAAGCAAGTTAGCTTAAATTATCCCATACATACTAATACGTCGGTGCTGCTTCTTGACCCCAGGTTCACGTTGATACACACCATGTTGTTCGAGAAGAAAATAGCAAAACACATAATGAAGATTGTTGTGTCATCAAATAAGCTCAATTACTTCAAAGTCTAAAACGACAGGCAGAAAAATCTTTTTTTTTATCTCAAGGATAAGCAAAATATTAAATCTCGATAATTAAATTTATGACGATGAAACCGATTAAATGTTCCTTTACCTATCAAGGGCTATACAGTCAAGCATTATGCCTTAGGTGAAAAGGGATATTAAAATTTTTGACCTGGTTGTAAAGATTATTGGGCGAAAACTACAACAATATTGGTAGGTAAACTCACCCCCACCCACCAAAACACACATTGAGGAAGGAAGAAGAGAGGTTATGTGAAAAGAGTTACAAATCCAAAGCAATATCAACAACACAGGGGTTTTACAAAATATCATTGAGCTTGTTTAGAGTACTGTGAATTTGGGGAAAAAGAGATGCCTACCCACAGTTATACACAACATTACGTATCAAGTTGATGCCAGTTCTTTGGTCAACAATTGGAACAAAACACTCATCCATTAATGAAAAAGCAATCGCAATCTTGGAATTACACTCAACCCTTTCATCCAATGCAAGGATTGTTTCTGGTACATCTTCATGTATGCGCTGAATAATTCTACATGAAAATTCTGGTTCAAGATCCTTCTTGAGCGCAAGAAGATGCTGCAATTCCTCAAAGAGCTGCATCACAATACCACATAAACAGTTCTTTCAGGTTCGGTTCTATTAATAGATAGTACAAACTCCATGGGTAGGAAATAGGATGAGACTCAGGGGAGGGTATATGCAGATTGATGGAACAGAAGATAAGTTAACAAATAAATAATGAACATGTTAGCAGAAAGGTTTTAGATTTCCATACTACGATTCAGCTTTTAGAATGACTAAACACTAGGAAGAAGCATGTATTTCCTCAATGATATGGCATTTGACCTTTTTTTTCCTTTTTCGTTGAGACCAAAGGTTGTTAGCCTAGCTTTATCAGAATGCAAAAGGTGCAGTGTTTGAAGTATTTGACAAAAACAAAAGTTGATACGAACTTTTACTTGTTGGATAAAACAACAAATAGATTCTTAAGTCTCCAAACAAGAGATCAAATACCATATTTAATATAGTACCTACAATATGTAGTCAAGTAACAGTTGGCAAGTATTACTAAAGTGGTGCAAAAAATAGTACTACCTCCATTGATTAATGTATTGTGTAATTTGAGTTTGCACGAAGATTAAGAACGTGATAGAATCGAGAAAGATATGAGAAGAAATGACGCTAGTACACTCTCATAATTGCTTTGGACAGATGAGAGAGGATACTTTGTGTTGGTGGTAACGAATTAGTGCAGATGTAGCTGAAACTATAAACTACCAATGCCAAAATCATCCTAATGGGAAACTACATGGTAATGTCCAGAAAGGAAGTCATGGAAAGAAAAAGATCGAAAGTTTGGCAAGTAGTATTACCAGTTTGCAACTTTGTTGGCAGAATAAATTTTCTGCCTGACTGGAGACACTGTATATGTTATCAATATCAGGAGAGCAGGCTGGGTGATCTGCAGACATCATCATTGTGGAATACTCAATTATCACAATATTCTTAATAATAATCAAAAGCTGACAAAATAAATTATCCAATACTCCAAAGTATTAAAGAACTACAAAGAAAGGATAAATATAGATCACATACATTTCTCCTCGCACTGCGAACAAGTACGTAATAAAGAATCAACTTCAACAATGTATTGAGCATCATGACTAGAATGTTCCTGACAAAATTTACAGGAGCAGTTTGCACAACGCCAATCATCAGAGGGAAGTGCCTGCAAATTGAAGCTCATGCAAATTAGAGAATGCTGCGCCAAATACGCTTACCAAGCCTTAGCAGGAAAAGAAAATCGAGGTCCTATATTAGGCATTTCAATGATCTCCTCTAATAAAGGAATCACTAAAACAGATGCAAAAGGCACATAAACAAAAAATACTGCCAAATTTGCAATGCAATCAAAATAAATGTAATGGCACTAAACCAACAGCCTAACACAATACTTGTATGAAAAGCATTTACTCTAAAATACATACCTCGAGTTCTAGACAACTCATGTGGAATGTTGAGGGGCATCCATCACAGCAGATCAAACTGCCTCCATCACCACAAATACCACACGTGTCATCATTGGGATCATCACCCTCAGTGCTAATCGGAAAGAAAGCCTGCCTTTCAGAATGAGACTGCTTATCCCATGCATTAATGAGACAATGCAAAAGGTCAATGTCCAGCCCATCTACAAATACATTTCTGTATGGTTTGCACACTTGACCACCAGCATGAGCCACAAAGTCGAGTACTGAGAAAACCTTGCTACAGCAGTTGCAGTTAATTCCATCCCTAGTGACTACACCCTCTAGTAAAACTTTTGAGCGGCTTTCGTCCATACATTTCAGTATAGCATTGACACATAGAATATCCAGATCAATCAACCAGGAAAAAACTGTACGTTTCCATTCATACGGAACAAAACCATCAGTGCTGTTTCCAGCCACCTGGTTTGATCCACGAGCAAGTAGAGCACAGCCGCCTCGCTTTTTTCTTTCACTTCCTGAATGCAGCTTTCTTGAATTTGAAATCTTATTCTTCTTGTACTTTGGCTTGCCCTTAGAATTTTTAAACTTTTTCAGCAAACCATATTTCCTCTTTCTCAATTTCTGAAGCTCAACTTTGGTTCTTCTCTTGTTAACGACCATTCTTTTTAATTTGCTAAGGATCTCCTCTGGTAAAGAACAACCTACAGAAGCATGCCTTTTGCCAGGGCTACCCACAGATTTTTTTGATGAACACTGGCTTTTAGCTCTGTCCTTTTGCAAAGATTCCATATCCTCAAGGAACACGGAATATGCTTTTGTGACTGACCAGTAAGATCCTTTACCACTAGGAGGTATATACACAGAATCCAAATAATTTCTGCTGTTCCTCGGTCTCAAATCAATCTTCCAACCAGCATCTAGAAGTATGCCCTTTATCTGTTCACTTATTTTTTGCTTTTCTTCACGAAGACCTCCTGTATTTATTAGCTCACTTGGGCTCGAAGATTTCGCACTGGAAGCCTTGCCCGCATTTCCCTTGAATTTGGGCGCCTTCATTTTCCCCTTTTCTGCTTGTCGAGAAAAGGGTCTAGACTCAGATTTAAACAAAACAGATCTATCCAAACGAGTTGGCCTGGAAGAACCAGGAGAATGCTTTGATCTCAATCCAGCCCTTTGTTTCTGCCCAGAATCTTTCCCTTTTTGCCGGTCTTTTCTCACGATAATGACTTCCTCAGATTCACTAGAATCCTCTTGTTTTTTCAGGACAACATGAGCACCACCTCGTGTACGCCCTCCACAACTTTTCCTGTAGGAAGTATCACTGTCAGTTCCGTCATCATCAGATTCATTACGTGTCAGCTTACAGGCCTTTTGATTAGAACAGTTAACAGATCTGCACAAGTCAGCTTTTTGACTGCGATGTTGTCGTTTCGTCAAAATACCTTTTTTATCTGAACCACAGTTCTTCCCCATAAGCTTCTTTCCTGAAGATTTCTTTGGTTGCTCTAGCTCAGTGTCAGAAGATGTATTTCTTATCTTTTTCATGGATGGCATCGTAGCTGGTGACCCTCCACCAATTTTATCAGGACCTGATTCCAATATCCTCTTCTTACTTGCAACAATCTTAGCACCAACTGATAAAACTGATTTCCGCACGTCAATCTTGTTTTCAGATTTAACTCCCTCGGAATCTGTAAGCTCTGTATCATTTCTTTCAGTGATAGCTGAACTACAGACATTCTGATCCACCGTAGAAACTGCATCTTCTGTTGTTTTCTTAGCAATGCTACCACCTCTCGTGAGTGGTTGTGACTTAAAATTTATCTTTACGTCAGTTTCTGAAGCCTTGTTCTCTGTGATATTTGCAGGATTATCACTGCCGGTGACATTTGAGTTTCTTCGAGCAGTAACATTTCCTTTTAATGTCTGCTTCTTTGTATTGGTACCACATTCTGCCAGCTCAGTGTGATGAGCTTTTGAGGATACAGTACCGTTCACTTTCCTTGTATAATGATGCAGAACATCTTCCTTCGCCTCTTTGCTTTCCAAGTTAGCCTCATCTTTACTACTTCTGCATGTGCTTCCAGAAACTTCTCTCTGTCTAACTGCAGTTGACCTTGTAACTCTCTTCTCAAATTGAACCTCCTCTTCACATTTCACCTGCTTCGCCTCACATGTTTCTCTAGTTATTGACTTTCTCCTTATAAACACAATGTCAGTAGCTGAAACCTCCTTGGTTTCATTCACAGGGCTGCCCATATCCTCCTTCTGGTTAGTGCAATCAGTTAGCGCGGTGTGGTTATCTACTGTGCATCTTCCATTCTCAACCAGAGAAATCTCAGTTTCTTTACGCATATCATCAATGTGACAATGCTTCTCAACTTTCTGATATCCACTAAGGAGTACCACTCCCTCAGTACACACCACAGTATCCTCGTGCTCAATAGATTCTGGTCCACTGGTAGGGTTGCTTCTGCTTAAACCCATGATCAGTTCATCGTCATTTGCTGTAGCCAATGGGTCAATGACATCTCCCTGGCAAGGCCCATTGGTTCCCTTGTTTGCCTGGGAGACATCAATACTCCTGCCGCTTGTTCCAACTCCAGATTCGTTCGGCTCCTGATGAGTTACAGGGTAAATCTTCTCGTCTGCTTTGTCTCTCTTATCATCAGATTTCAAAATGTTTCCTTGAGCGTGTAAGCCATTCCCTTCAGCAACTTCCATCACAGCAACATTAGAACTTTCCACATTATTCTGAGAACACCTAGTGGTCTCTTCCGCAGCGTCACTCACTTTCACATCAACCACTTCCCTATCTTCCTCACCATTACAAGAATCAATTGTCAGCACCCCACCTGCTTCAGGCTCAGCAATATCCCCACAGTGTGCCTTCTCCAAAGTGTCACCCTTCCTAACATCCACAGCCGCTCCCCCCGCTGTCTCAGCCTCCACATGCTTCTTCATGGAATCTGACCTCAACACCCTCTTTGCCACGCTCCCATACTCATCCGCAGAACCTCTACCATCCCTCCTTTTCTTTCCCGTCAAGGTGAGCCCTTCACCAAGATCCTCATCACCGCCAACGGAAGATTTGTCTACCTCCAAGGAGGGTTTAGGATCTACCTCCAAGGAGTTAGCGTTCTCCAAATCCTTCGTGACACCATCCTCCGTCCCTGCTATCGGACTCCGCTTCGAACCGTTGTGCCCCATTCCAGGACCCTGTGCAAGACCAGAAACCTCATGAAAAATCACATTCCTTCCCATTTGTTTCTCACGAAATGCTAAGGTGGCCAAACGTTAGTATCTACCCTAAACACTAGCTCGAACCTGGCCCGACTGATTGAGAAATTACGAGCAATGCAACACAAAACACATGAAATTGGTAAAATCCTACCTCCCATTAGTATCAGATAAGCAAAAACCATAGTCTAAAGCAAACACCAATAACCCTACCAAATAAGGAAGTTAATAAAACATCACCCCCAAAAAAGCACAATTCCGAGGGGGGAAACGAGATGAGGAACTCACCAGAACCCAGCGTAGAAAGCGCTACGACGCGAGGCACCAGCGCATGTCCCGGATCAGCAGATCGTGCAGCGAAAACCCTATTCCCCCGCCACCGCAAGTGCCACCGGCCTCCACTATCCCCACCACCACAACACCCAACGACGAGAGCGGGAGAGAGAGAGAGAGAGAGAGAGCGGCTTGCACGCCACGGCACGCCCGGCCCTCGGCCCGCTCCCCCCTCCTCGATCCGGCGACGGCGCCGGCGCGGATCCGCGGCGGAGGAGCCGGATCGGGCGCCGAATTGGGGGGAATCGGGGCTCGAAATGCCGAATCGGGATTTTGGGGAAGGAGGAAGAGGCCAAGGCGAAGGGAGGAAGGAGAAGAGGAGGCTCGTCGTGCTATGCCTATGCAGCTATGCTACAGCCTACAGCTTTGGTTGGGTTTTAATCCTCTTTTCTTTTAAATCGGGGTTCGGGGAGGAGGGGCTTGTCAGTTAGCGACCGTCTCCGGGTAGTGGGCGGAAGTTGGGTGGATGGTGAGTGAGTGGTATAGTACCAGTAACTGGCGGGTGGGGCCCCGCCGCAGCCGCACGGTTCTCGGGGTGGTTTCTTCCGGGTAAAGTGCGCGCGTCCTAGGCCTAGCAGGAGTCGCGACTCGCGAGTTTGGAAATGGAATGGTTTTTGAATGGGAGCTGTGGGTTCGAGTCTTTCCCTCCAGGGTGCCGTGTGACTGACTGCCTGCTCCCGTGCAGTACATATGGTTACCGGGGATCCGAGTTTTGAGGCCTGCCTATCGGGTTCGAAGTTTTCTGATTTGGAGATGGTAGGGTTTTCGGTCACCGGAGTTCAATAATAAATATTGATCATCCTAGATCAATCTCGGTGCTAATCAGGCATACTTGAAAAACAATCACAATAGATTAACACCAGATATAGGAGATCTCAACTCTTTTCTCTTTATTGATTATAGATCGATTCTTTTGTACAATGGGCTGCTATATTTATACCCAAAACCCACAAGAGTAGTTTCGGAATTCACGCCCACGCCTGAAGTGCCGTGCCGCTGCGCCCACCGTCCTGTCGCAGCTCCGCGCCGGCATCCGTTGGCCCGACGTCGCTTTGCGCTCGCGCCCGCCGGCCACACTCCCTGCTCGGCGACATTGTTGCGTGAAATAACGAGGAGCTGGAAGAAATTAATGAAGAGATTTCCACTAATTAGGTGGATTCAAGATAGTTGTATAAAAGGACTACAATTGTCGACATATATTTCGCCTCAAAAACTACTAAAACTCTTGAGCTGGATTCAGAAACAAAGCCAATGATAGAGTACCAAAAGTGCTCAGATTGGGTCAAATAGAAAGAAGCAATTGAGGCAGAATTGCCCTCGCTTAACAAGAAGAAAGTACTCGGTCTTGTTGACCGAACATCTCTTAAAGTGTTCTCTGCAGGATCAAAATGGGTTTTCATCCAAAAACAAATTGAAGATAACTAGGTGGTGAGCTATAAAACGAGACTTATATCATAAAGGTTCACACAGAGACCCGACATTGATTACAATGAAACTTACTCTCCAGTAATGAATGGAAAAACATTTTGATACTTCGTATCAATATCAACTATCTTAAACTTATCAATGTAGTTGAGCATATATTTATATTGGTCATTAGAAACGGATATTTACATGAAAGTCCCTAAAGGAGTCAAAATTCTGGATTCTAGTAAAGGTAATCACAACCTGTATAGATTCGAATTGCATAGATCGCTATACGGACTTAAACAATCGGAGAGAATATGGTACAACCGGCTTATTGAGTTCCTCCCGAAGAAATGATACTCCAATAATGATTATTAACCCTATGTATTCATAAAAAAAATCCTATAATGGATTCTGTATCGTCTTAGTCTATGTCGATGATCTAAATATATAACATACAATTTTTCTGCTTTGAAATTATTTATGTGCAATTTAATATTTTTGGGAATTTTCTGAATTTTATTTGCTATTTAATTTTTTTTTGGTTTCCCTCCTTATAAAAAGTATTTAATATGGTTATTGCTTAAGTGAACATTTACCAAAAAATATTTTATTTGAGTTCTATATGCTCAAAAGTATTTTATAGAATTTTTAATTATTATTTGCTATTTATTTGAAGCTATTTGTATTTTTTGTATTTTATTTAAAAAGAAAAAATATTTAAAAATTAGAAATAGGCTTTGGGCCAAAACCCCATTTGGTCTAGCCCAGAAAACCGTGTCGAAACCCTAGCCACTGGCTCGTTTCCTTCACGTTACGCCTAGCCAAGTTGCTCGGCCCGATCCGCAGTTGCCGCAGGAGGCTGACAGGTGAGGCCCGCCTGTTAGGCTATCCCCGTCGAGTCTGGCTCGGACTTTGCTACACACCGTCATGCTTGGCACGGACACCCCATCCATATCATCCAAGGTACGGACGCCAAGGGCAATAAAAGGAGAGCACATGTGCCTCCTTGAGATGAGCAACTCAACCCTTAGATTTAATTTCAAGTTTTCGCTGTGGTTCAACAGGATTTGGAGATTTTCCCTAGCGTCGTCATGTCAGGAATACTACCGATTCACCATTAGAGGTGAGCCTTGAAGCTCGTGCCTTGTGCCGTTGAGTTCGCATTGCGATGTTCTACCCGGTGCGCGCATTGGTTCGGTTGGAACATCATTGAAAAGCATCATGTCGCCATCTTCGTCGTCGCTAGTGTTCTAATGCTCCGATCACCGCGACAACTGCGTCACCAGCATCGCCTTGTTACTAGCATTCTACCAAGATCATCCGAAAGTCGCCGGAGTGCGCCACCAGAGATCTCTAGTTCCCACATGCCACCAGTCGACATGGCCAAACGTGTGTTAGCTGACATCAGCATGAGGTCAATAGAGCCTGACATGTGGGGCCCACATGTCATCCTCTCGGGAGATTTTCTGATTTTTGAAAAATATTTATTTTAAAAAGAAAACCTGTGAGGCCCACTTGTTAGGGAATATTTTATTTTATTTCTTTTTTTAGATTTTATTTTAATGGATCTTTCGAGAGTCTGTTCTCCTTTATACGAACTCCGATTGAGTTCATTCAAATTTCTAAATTCGTGCTATACTTCTTTGTGGATTTTGTTTGATTTTTATAGTTTGTCTTATCTTTGTTTTATATTTATTTGTTATTCGCCTTTCGTTTCGCGTAGACGTTGAAGTATCGGGAGCGTTGGAATGTGAAGAGTTGACTCAAGTTCAAGGTCCAGATTAAGATCAAGAGTTTTTTCAAGGCAAGTTGTACTTTGATCATGTTGAACCCAGTTTTACAAATGCAATTTTGTTTTAATCTAGTGTATGTTATTTTATGCTTATACCTGTTTCTAATTTATTTGGACATTATTTATTCAAACTAATTGAATTATACGTACCTACCCTTGTCATTTGCTATGCTATGTTTGTTTGTCACTCTAAGATAGATAACTATTAGTTGGTTGCTAATAAAAGCCAACGTAGATTGGTTAGATCGTGTGTAGTTTGCTTAGACATGCCACAAATAATTGATATCTTTTGAAAGTGCAAATTCAATTTGACTAATGATATATGAAACATGTCCATGAGAAGGGTGTGCCATGTGTTGTCACACAATGATGTTGAGTTGTTAATGGTATGTGTTGCATAATAATCAACTGGGGTAGTAAATGATTTAGATTGAGGCAAGTGGCAAGATGCTGTGTGCTAGGGTGGGTCTATGTGACATTTGTGTTAGTGCTAATTGAAGTCTTGTCTCAATTAATTAAGGACTTAACCTTATAAGCCATTGAACTAGACTAAGTATAAAACCACATGTCTGTTATGGACCAGACCTAGCTCAGTAAGTTACCAAATTTTAACATACGATATCTCAGGAGGATAACCAAATTGTATGTACGGTTGGGGAAGGTGTGTGTTACAGTGGCTCCACATCTTGAACAACGATTGTTTTTAGTCCAACATGGGTCCCACTTATTCTTCTACTATGTGTGAGGGAGGAATAGTGAGACCAGGCTTATCGTGAGTATTTATGTTCGGATAGAGTTTTTGAAATGTTTTATTATGATCTTCTTAGTGACACCTTGATGGGTACGTATTTTGATCAATATTATAAGATAGATCATATCTTGTGGGTAAAGTGTATAACCTCTGTAGAATATCAATTTTTGAATAGTTGTGTCTCCACTTATAGACAATTCCTGAGAATTTCACAAGGATTAGATTTTATAAAATGAGAATTGGGAAAGGGATGTTGTGTGCTAATGGAAGTAATGGAATTTGGTGTATGCTGTGTGCCAGCTTATTTTTAGAAATATCTGAAAGCTTAATTATTTATTATTGTTACTTGTTTTATTGTTATTTCAATCTATTTATTGTATTCAAGTAGAAATGTTGCCTTATTGCAAAAAAAACATATTAGCCATTCTTTGGAATAAGCCTTACATGTAGTTATAACAAACTTGCATTATGTGCACAACTTGTTGAGTGCTTTAAGAACTCATCTTTACCATAACAAAATCATTAGTTTAAGAGGGTTCTACACCTCCTTTGGAGGAGTTTTAGGAGGAGGTGAGTTACTAAGGGGCAAACCTTATAAGTTGTCACTGGCATATTGATCAGTTTTCTACGAAGTTTTCGCTCGCTATTATTTTTCTTAAAGGCCTATGTGGCATAATAATGTAAAGTCGACTATAAGATCAATCAACTATCTTTTATTTAATAAATAGAGTCTTTTATTATATTTTCCACTGTGTATAATTGTGAAGACCAATATCACAAATCATATTGTCCTTAAACTTTTCTATCCTCACGAACTCCAGAAGAACGATGAGGTAAAGATCATGCAAACTAAATCATGTGAAAATTTAGTAGATTTATTCACTAAATCTTTGCCAACATTTAGTTTCAAAAATGTGTTTGTGACATTGAAATGAGATGACTTAGGGATATGCAGAGTTTAGAGGGAGTAAATTCCTAAACTGAGACTCTTAGCATCATCCTAAATATACTAATTTAATCCAAAAAATTATAAGTTGCACTCTTTTTTTTGGTGGGTTTTTCTGAAGTTTTCTTATATGAAGGTTTTTAATAAGGCAACCGGTGTAACACAGTGTGCGAGTACAATGTACTATTTTCTACATCCCTTTTATCATTATTTTCTACATCCCTTTTATCTGTATAGGTTTTGGGGAGGAGTTTTTAACAAGACATATGTATTACGCGGTATTTGTCTAAGGGGGAGTGTTGAGATATAGTAGGACTCTTAGTCCTGGTTTTCCAAATATGTTTAGACTCTATCTCGTTGTGGTCGAATTCGAATCTATCTCTAATAGGCTTCTAAAATATGGCATCCTATTGTACAGGAGAATCAATATAATAATAAGAGAAGAGTTTTTGCCTTCCTATATTGTGTTTGCTTCTCGTGACTATTCGATCGGTGTATTGTGTTTGATTTAGAACGGTTGTCATTGTTTTACAACAGTTTTATACTATACCATACGTTAGGCGCGTAGTGCTCAATAGTGTGGGCAGCGGAGCCTTTAACAGGAGATTAAATTGTATACGGACGTTTATTATTTTTAATCCAGTGTTATGATATTCTAAATTTAATATTAATTATTAATTTCTATTCCATTAATTAGATTAGTCAATATTTATTTATATTTTATCGATAATAATAATAAGGATTACCTCTCTAGGGCTATTTTTCGGCGAGGAAAGGCCCACAGAGCCCGGCCCAAATCGGTCTCTCCCGACCGCTCGACAAGCTTAAGCGGACGGAAGCAGATCCTGAGACCTGTTAGTCGCCACGGCCGACCGCCTCGCTAGCAAAGAGCGCGGCACGACCGCCGCCTCGACCACTTCGAGAAATTGATGGACGCCCATGCCCGAACCATGGGTTCTCCGCGCCACAAGCACCGATCGCAAGTCCCGAGGCGCTTATCTCTCTAGCGCCCCCACCACGCCGCGGAGCAAAGGAAAGAAGCTCGCCGCGCCCCGCTGAACGGCGGAGAAGAAGGCAGACGACGAAGTTCCCGAGCCCGACGGCCGCCTTCATGATCTTCTGAGGACCGCTTGCTACGCCGACAAGCGCCGACTAAGCTCGCTATCATGAGGTCCACACCGCCACGGGCGCCCCCAATATCTTCGGTGGTCTGAGTTCCCGATCACCTTTGATCGGACCGATCACCCCGATCGCGGCCCCACACCGGAAGGTACCACGGCGGTCACCTGGCCGTCGGAACGGCGCCACGAAGGTGCCGATGGACGGGGCGGCGCCTTAACATCCCCACGCTGAGACGCTCGACGCCATGGGGTCCCGCGCCAAGCCTCCGCCAAGCAAGGCACCTTCCATGGCGCCATCCCGCCAAAGAAGCCCATCCGCCGGGCAGTCGACCGCCACCTTCTGGGAGCCGGAAACTTCCGCGACCGAGACCTCACCTTCGAGGTCGGGATTTCCCGCCACCACGCCATCCTGGGAGGCCATGCTACGCCAAGTTCATGGCGATCCCCAGCCACGCCTACCTGTCAAGATGCCCGACCGCATGGAGTCATCACCACGCATCGCCCTTCCACTTTTGCTTCAATCGCGAGCGCTGGGCAATGCGAGCTCGCCTCGGCGGTCGCTGCCTCTCGCGAACTCAACAAGCTCAGAAGGAAGCCGCCGAAGTTCGCCCCCAATCCAAAGAATCAGGCGACATATGTATTACGCAGTATTTGTCTAAGGGGAGTGTTGAGATATAGTAGGACTCTTAGTCCTGGTTTTCCAAATATGTTTAGACTCTATCTCGTTGTGGTCGAATTCGAATCTATCTCTAATAGGCTTCTAAAATATGGCATCCTATTGTACAGGAGAATCAATATAATAATAAGAGAAGAGTTTTTGCCTTCCTATATTGTGTTTGCTTCTCGTGACTATTCGATCGGTGTATTGTGTTTGATTTAGAACGGTTGTCATTGTTTTACAACAGTTTTATACTATACCATACGTTAGGCGCGTAGTGCTCAATAGTGTGGGCAGCGGAGCCTTTAACAGGAGATTAAATTGTATACGGACGTTTATTATTTTTAATCCAGTGTTATGATATTCTAAATTTAATATTAATTATTAATTTCTATTCCATTAATTAGATTAGTCAATATTTATTTATATTTTATCAGATAATAATAATAAGGATTACCTCTCTAATAATTAACTAGCTATATCCAACTACGGCGGGATTGTGGACGGCGGAATCGGTAGCGGCGGGCTTGGGAACGGCGCATCTGGCTGCGGCAGCCTCGATACAGCGAATCCATCGGCTCAGGAACGGAAGTGCAGTGTGCAGAGCAAGAGCACCTCAACAACGACGCTGCTGAGGAAGAAGACCTCACCGGTGTGCACAACTGGCTACGCTGCTTTTCACCGCGCCGCTACCTTCTCACCGCCGACACGCGCTTCATCACCGACATCATCGTCTACAATGTCGGTAAATTCCACCATCCTCTTGCCACTCGCTTGCTTTGCCTAACTACCTGCCCACGTCTATGCACTTAGCGGTGCGATTCGACCTAGCGGATGCTTGATTCCATTTAGGCCTTGGATGCATTTTTTCCTACTCTAGAAGCATCATAGGAGAGAATGACGAGCCTTGTTGTTTAGACTCGTGATAGTCCTAAATGTGATATGTGTTGTAGAGCATAGGCTTTGGTACACGGCTGAATGCACTGGTAATGGCTCAGTTGGGCAGGCAGGCCCCAGCCGAAGAGCATTTCACATAGCTTTTGTCATTGACTGTAACATGTTCATATTTGGCGGCTGTTCAAGGGGCAAGAGGTCTGCTATGCTCTTTGTGTCTCTCGTAAACTTTGTAAATATCATTTACAATTAATATACCGCAGTAGGAGCCTCTCCTACTGTTTTCTTGTAAAAAAGAGGTCTGCAATGCATAAATAGTAGAGTTTGAATGCATTACAAAAAGAATTTCCTTATTTGCTATTTACAAAAAGAATGGCATCATGACAATTCTCGACACCGGTAAACCTGTCTGTTTCGTTAAGTTTCCCTAAGATTCCATTTTCCTTATTTGTTTGCACTTGTACTGTGGGGGTGCAACCACTAAGCGTTGTCCTGATTCTTCTTTCATATTAAGACATATGGCAATGGTCGGAGATGACCGGCTTTGTTGATTTGCTGTGACCGTGGGAGTTTTCTGCTGCTTCAGCCATAGGAAACAGATAAATTGTCATGTCGGTGTTTTAGTTCATACAAGTTCCCCTGTCATTACTAGGAATCTTCGTTTGTGATTTGAGAAGAACGTTCTATTCATCCTTATTCAGGTATGCTGGTTGGGATGGCAAAAAGTGGCTTTCTGATGTGGGACACAAGTGATCTAATTGCTTCCTTTATTCAAGCTGTATTGAGTATTGAATTTATTTTTTATCAAAGATTGTAACAAAAGTTGAGCATTCATTTTTCTTTTTAATTCTCTATTGGGTAGTGTCACTTGAGTGGACCGAACTATCAGTTACATGGTAAGAAACTCTATTGACGTAAACAAAGAAATTGTGCATCATGGTGTTGTTACTTCATTTGATACAGTATTGGTGCTTTTAATAGTGAAGACGTTACTTTTAGACTTTTAGTCTATGTTTACACAGTTCGTTCTCCTAGAAAAGCTTTTGGCTGGAATATGAGTTGTCTGAAATCAGTTAATAGGTGCTACAAATAACTATATTGGAACACCTCATCCAGTATAGTTATTTGGAGCACTCAATGTATAAAATGATTGTCATGATTTAATCTGCAACTATATTCCAACACCTCTTCAGATTTTGATTTCAGACTTGAAAGGTGAGGCTATTGCCAAGATTATTTCTTTTGCTTAGTAATTTTAGTCCTTTTTCAAAATGTTCATTTTAACATTTCTCTTCTACAGTCTAGCCCAAGGATTTCGCTCCCTATCTGACTTTGTGGATCATCTTGCTGCCAATATTGACATTGTCTTCCCGGTGATCCATGGGAAATTTGGTGAAGATGGTGGTATTAAGGTTAGTAGTTACCGGTGAATATTGAATAATGCATTCTGTTTTGTTTTCTTATAGCACAGCTGAACTTATGTAGCATGGCTCAGTTCACCCTCATTTTCTTGCTTCCTACAGGTTAGGTGTTGAGCTGTGCTGAAGATAGAATTAGCTTCCCTAATCATCCTCTTGTCACTACTACAGAAATGGTCATCTGCGTCGATTTTTTTGTCATCTTGGTTGGTTTTGGTGGCGATACAAAGTCCTTAGACAGTGATGACAAGCGGCTATCATGGTCGGTTTTCGTCCGATAGAGATATAACGTTATCTGTATCGGTTCCAAGGTCGGAACTAACCCCGAAGATCTATTATCTCTATCGGTTTCGAGCTAGAAACCGATAAAGATAATTAAGAATATTTATCGGTTTCACGATCAGAACTGATAAAGAAGTGCTTATGATCTCTATCGGTTCTAACTATGGAACCAATAGAGATAAATCTCAGGTATCACATTCACAGTATATTCACACTCATAGATTGACAAATTCACGGTATATTCACAGATTGACAGTATATGCACAATTGACAAATTCACAGTATATTCACATTCACAAAATACTCACATATCGACAAATTCACAATATATTCACATTTACTGTATTGTTGACAGTATACATATTCAATGCAGATTTTAGTTGCGTGATCCTCTAACGTAACTCTCCTCGGGCAACTTCGACATCCTAATAGAAGGCTCTTTGCCCCAAGCAATTTCATCTAGAGTATCACAGAGATTGTCAACTGAACATACTTAATGCAGAAATTAGCGGCACAATCCTCTGGCAGCCTTTTACTTGCAGAACTTCTTGGCACAAGAGCAATCTTTTGTCTCGTTTTTATAGCCAATTTTTGTCTGAATTATTTCCTGTTATGTTACAAGGATACAATAAAGTAGTTAAAATATTAACAAGCATACATTGAAAAACAACATTATTTGATAGATCAAGACAAGGAGACCATATGGCTTTTTCATGTCTGCCATCATATGTGCCATAGCTTTCGCAACAGAGGCTTTCCGATTCTCCTTGTAGTTCCACAGTTCCGGCATAATACCCATTTGTTTGACACATTGACTTTCAGTCATATCTCTTAATCCCTATAAAAGTGATCATTTTGTTGTGAAAATCGGCTATCTTGGTACATTATCAGTTATCACGTCGAATTAAATACTAGAAACCTCTATAAGCTCAGCTTTGGCTTCTTACAACTCTGCGTTCTCCCTACGCTCCTTAATGATGAGTACATGGTTAAGAGATTCAATATCTTGCGATTTGTCATCTATGTCTTTCAGTTTTTATTTCACCTCATAAATTTTTTCTATTAACTCATAATTTTCCTTCAATTGTTCTACTTCACCTCAAGTTTTCGTTTAGCATCCAACAGCTTTTCCATGTCGTCTGACTTGTTTGTAGGCTCCATTTTATGTATGATACTTGACAATATCAAAGTAAATATACTCATAATCAGGTAATTAAGCACATGCATAATAATTAACTTTAATAAAGGCATACAACTAGCAATCAAGCTCAAGTTGATTTTTAAGGTGTTCTCAAATGCTGGGCTGCCTTAGAAAGGCCCCTCGCCACTAGGGACAAGATATTAGACTGATCGGTGACAACCTTACCTTTAAAAACAGATTTAATAGTTGACAGTTTATAAAACTTAATCAATTAGATCAAGATATATTTGAGAGAATCAATACTCAAGAATGCGTACTGGAACTACAACAGTGCAGACTTCAAAAGCATGTAAACAGAGGCTGCCAACAATAGTTCGAATGCTAAAAACAGCCAACAATAGCATGAACAAAAATAATAATAGCTAAGCACAAGTAGAACAGTAAGTACAATGAACATGAACATATATATAGTAGCATTTAACGGATGATACTAATTGAACTAATCAAGTATTGCAAGAAGTAAAGGATTAACTAATGTTGTCACAAACAGTCTAACTAGCCCAACTCCTCATCGAACAATGCCTCCCCACACGCAAGGTCTCCAAGACAAGTAAATTGTCTATTCCCTTTGCAATAACAGTAAAAAAATTAATCATAGGAAGATGATTATACTCATAAAGCAATAACTGAAAAGTCAATGCAACTAACACTGCTCAGGGAGGAGGCAACGACTGTTAGGTCGAGGATGTCGACTAGAGGGGGGAAATAGGCTGCTTTTAAAAATTCTTTTACGACTAATTGAATAATTGAAGAAGTAACCCTATGTCAAAACATAAACGATAAATGATGCGAAAGCGATAAACTAAGGTTTTGACAATTAAAGCCTAAATCAACTAGGCTCACTAAGTGCACTAGCTAATTATGTCTCTACTCAAGAATATGCAATCCTAAAGACAATCAAGCAATTTAATTATAGGAATGTAAATTGCAACAGTGTAAATAGAGAATTGCAAGCAAACACAAAGAGACATATCGATATTTTACCGTGGTGTTCAAAGACTTGCCGGTCTCCCCTAATCCACATTGAGGTAAGCCCAAACCACTTTAGATCGGCTCCAAGAATTGAGCACCCCCTCGATTCTACTAATGGTAGCTCTTTCCCCTTTCGGGTTGGTGAGCTCTGACCTTCACAACTTTGCCAGAACTTCTTATAACCTCCGTTGAGATGCTCACCACGCACGACGCCTCCACACGCCGTCTAGGTGTCGGCAAACACCAAGAGTAATAAGCCAAGCCTTCTAGCTTGAACTCCACAAAGTACAACACATGTACAATTGTGATCTCCTAAGTGCAACACATGCACTAAGATCATCCTCAAGTGCAACACATGCATAAGAGACTCTCAATCCTCTTCTAATTACAACACATGCAATTAGAGCTCACTCTTAGCTCAAAAACCAACACTAGAGAGTACAACACATGCACAACCCCTTCAAAATATCTTACCAACATAGCAAACACAAATGCCAGCCTCTAAGGCTCCTTTTATAGCCTTCCCACATGAAAATTAGCCGTTCGGGGACAAAATAAGCAAAAACCAGCAAACCCCTACTACCGCCCATGTAGGGCTGGTAGTACCGACCTCCAGGCCAACGGCTAGTTCTAGCCGTTACAGGAAATCCGGTGCTACCGCCCAACTGTGAGCAGTACTACCACACGAGCGATAGTATAGGCCTTTACCCACGGTAGTACCAGCCGCAAACACCGAGCAAAAACACCTTCTCTGGAATAAAGGTACTGACCCTGAGGGTGGTAGTACCGGACCTCCGATACTACCAGCCAACTGAGAGCGGTAGTACCGGGCCTCCGGTGCTACCGGCCTTAGGGGTTGTACGACCGATTTTCCAGATCAAATTTTGATTTCACACAGAAATCTTTCCTTTTCAAATCAAACATCAATAAGGATTGATTCTTTGAATTATGTGATGATCAACACATAATCAAGTCAATTTGCAAAACACATTTGCAAACCCTATTCAAATGTTCCAAAGAATCGCATTAAAACTTTAACTTATTTGCAAAACACATTTGTAAATAAATCAAGAATCTATGAGATCAATCCTCTAGCCATGTAATGATTAACACATGATTACGACACTTTGCAAAACTCATTTGCAAATACCAACACATGCTCTAGAATCGAAACCCATAACTTCCAGCTCATTTGCAAATAACAAATTAACCTACTTAAAGGCAAATCTCGAACCATGTGATGGTCAACTCATGATCAAGTCAATTTGCAAACCCTAATCACATGCTCCAAGACAAGGCTCAATAAAACCAATATTTTGCAAAAACTCATTTTGCAAACACAAAGTATAAACCTTTCTTAGCCTTGTGATGATCAACACATGATCAAGTCACAAGCTAAGACTCTGATGCATGAGTTCTGTATTTGCAACATATGCAAATATCTATCTCCATGCAAACAACAACCATTAAAATCAAGTTGCATGAGCTCTCCTTTTGCAACACAAGCAAAACTTAGCTCCATTAAAAAAACCACTTAAACCAAATTGCATGAGCTATCTTCTTTTTGCAACACATGCAAATATGTAGCTCCATGCAAAATTCAAATCAATTAAGATTTAATAAGAAACAACCATGAGCTCCCTTATTTGCAACACATGCAAATAATTAGCTCATGCAAAATCCAAATAAGAGAGTGAATTAGAGTGAACCGTATTGAGTTCATCAACACATGATGAAACTCAAGCAAAATGACTCAAACCCTCTTAATACTATGGCACCTAACTAGAACCCGGTCTCTCATCCAAACACCGAGATCGGTAAAAGACTAGGAACACATCTTTAGCCTATCTAGTTATACCTTTGCCGCACGCTAATCCTCTTGAAGCTTTTATGATTCTCAATCACTTTATCTTCAAGTATACGTCTTCTTCTTCTTGTTCATCAACACATGATGAATTCTCCTCCTCTTTTCTTCACTTCGGGATCTCTTTTAAGCTCATCAACACATGATGACTTCTTTTCGATTCTATATCATCGTTAGACTCAACCTACTTTACAACTTATGGAAGATTGTTAGTTCAACATCTCAATCATCAATTTATTCCATTAACACATAATGGATGCCCCAAGATCGATTGAGCACAACCCAAATTAATTTGAATGATTAATTGTGCCTTGAGTATTTTGATGCAACTAATACTTCATTATACTCAAGAACTTTTCATTTGTTCTTAATCAACAAAGAACAATATCAACACATGATTGGTTATTTGATTGATTGAATGGCAACAAATCTCAATTTAAATTTCATTTAAATTGATATGAGTATATATAACTACACAAGTTTCATACACTCAATTTGATAGAAATTAATGATCCAATATATTTGAGTGATGGAAAGGGATAAATACTCTTGAGACCATCAACTATAGAATAAACTCTATTAAATATGTGCATATAAATAATTGAACTTGGAATCAATATGCACATAATCAATCTTAGATAGCATTTGAGTTTATCCTATATTTGCATGAGTATATTACAACTACACAAATTATATATACTCAAAGAATTGTTTCAAAGTCTTGATCCTTTACATTATTTGGCAAGAAGACATGGATCAATACAATTGAAACATCAAGTTAAAGTACGAACTCCCCTTAGATGTGTGCATTCATGTAATATGGATTTAGAAACATAATGCACATTTTGAGGTTTAAACTAATAAAAGAGTTCATCCTTTAACTTGAACCCTAAGTATGCATTAAGATAATAGAGTGAATACGAGTGCATACCTTGGGTTTTCTATTTTCCATCCAAATTTGAGACTAATAAGAATAAAGCTCAATAAACACGTTAGTCTCATAATGATTAGATTTGTCATTAAATAATAATTAAACATTAATCTAAAATCAATCACTAAAACCAATGGAGCTTGAACTTACAGTGACGACGTGCTCGGGGGAGGAGGAGACGACGACGTGCTCGGGGAGGCAGCGACGACATGCTCGGGGAAGGAGGAGGCGACGACAAGCTTGGGGGAGGAGACGACGACGACAAGCTCAAGGACGAGACGACGGTGACGTGCTCGGGGAGGTGGCGACGACGTGCTCGAGGAGGCAGATGGGCGACGTGGGGGAGGGGAGGCAGATGGGCAATGCAAGCGGAGAGGAGTAAACTCCTCTTTTATAGAACGAAAGAGAAGCCGAGAAGTCAAACAGAGGTGGATGCCTTATTTTTTGGTATTTGAATGGATCGAGAGGAGAAGCCAAGAGGTCAAGCGCAATGACATTTGGTATGTGTACTATCACGATCGGTTATAATCTCAGAAATCGATCATGATGACCAAATCATCACTATCAATTCTAACATCAGAACAAATAGTAAAACATCACTATCGGTTCGGACATGAGAACCGATAGTGATACCTATAATATCACTATCGATTCTGACCTCGAAACCGATAGTGACGATGATTGTCATCACTATAGGCTTATCACTATCGGTTCTAAGGTTAGACCGATAATGATGTTTTCCGTCATATTTCTCTCCCACGCCGAATCATATATCATTGTTGATTTTTTTCTGAAAAGTTGAAAACCGATTTAGATAAAAAGATAGTGTTGTATCATTCCGTAGCAGTGTGTTGTTAAATGGTGATAACAGTATCCAGAGGTAACCCTCGCAAGTGTAGAGGAATTGACCTTTCTGTTTTTGTTACTTACCCAGCGCACTGCTCTGCTTGCAACCACCCTCCACCATGCTCACTGCTGTGCATCACATCTTGATCCATCCATCCATCTTTCAATCTTTTGCACTGTGTTTTGTACTTTTGTAGTGTTCAACACCCTAGCTGTTGATTTGTTAATCTGCCATGTTCGATAAAAGCTCTAACACATGTTTTTTTTATTGGTTTAGTTGGTAGGTCAAAAAGAGGGGCATATTTTCACTTGATTTCTTTGACTTCGGAGTTAATCATCACCAGTGTGGGGCAATGATCAGGTCATTCAATGTTTACTCATGGACGTAATGAGTTAATAGTAAGTTGTAGACCAAGATAACTCATCATAGATCAAGGTGACCAAGGGTAACTATTATCGTAGTTCTTCTTTTACAATTTGTTTGATATAAATAAATATTAGTTGGTCAAGTTGATTTTCAACTCGTTATCAAATGAGGCTTAATTGTGTTGATTTCTTGTTCCATAATGGCTTATTCCTCAGCCTTTATTCTTATTATAATAAGCTAAGAGTTGATTCATGGGAAACTGTAAATAAGTTGCTTTTTTGTGTTTCCTGATTTTGGATTTTTTAGGTTTTGATGTGTTTAGGTATTGGGTTGTGTCTAATCTATTGATTTGAGCAGGTGTTTTGGCCATTGAAAAAACGTCCACCTCAGATTCGTGAAGAGGTATATTACGTGCAGATTTTACACTAGCTGATGAAGCCGGTTTTTTTTATTTATTGCGAACAAAGCTTTATTTAAGTACTTTCAGTAGGTGGTACACAAACAGGAATAGATGAGGTCCTATGCTAAGTTCTATAAGTGTTACTAGCTAGAGTTATGCGCTATGTTGCGTCGTGCGAATTTTCGGCGCGCCGCGCTGCCAAGTGAGAAATTTGGGAAATTCGGTCGAGCACCGCTGCGTCGCGTGAAATTTGGTTCGATGGATATTTCTAATTTTTTTTGCTTAATTTCGGTTTTCTTGGTTTTTTTTAAAATGGACAGTTAAGAGTCTTTGACGAATCTATGGATTGTTAGGAGCCATCGGCGAATGTGCTGAAATTTTTTTTGGGAGAAAACCGCTGCTGAATTTTTTTAGAGAAAACCGCGGAGGGACCTAAACGTAATTTCTTTTTTGCGTAATTTCGGTTTTCTTTTTTTTTAAAAAATGGGTTGCTAGGAACCGTTGGCGAATCTATGGACTGCTATAAACCGTCGGCAAATCTGTGATTTTTTTTAAGTAAACCATGGATGTTGCGTAATTTCAGTTTTCTTGTTTTTGTAAAAGAATAGGTCGCTAGGATCTGTTGGGGAATCTATGGATAGCTATAAACAATGAAATCTGCTTTTTAGAGAACCGGAGGGACCTAAACGTAATTCTGTTTTTCTTCGGGTCAAATATGCTAAAAACCGATTTCTTGGCATCTAAACGCAATTTTGTTTTTTTGGTCCATTCTGCTAAAACTAGCCGGGAGGACATAAATGTAAACCACGGAAGGACCTAAACGTAATTTCAAATTTTTCGTAGGACTTTTTCGCGAAGGCGCTGACATGGCAGTCTGGCACCCTTAGCTACTGGCTAAATCTCTCTGCTATATATATACTAGATGTGCGGGCGCAGCGAACGCCGCCCCAGCCGTAACGCGTCCAGCGGGTGAAAATCGCATCGAAAAAGGCATCTCGGACGTAATTTCAAAATTTTCGGAGGGGCTGTGGAGGGGAAGAACGAATTTTCGGGATTTTTCAGGGCCTTTCCGCAAAAAAGAGACCTCTACATAATTTAAAGAAATCCTCAAGGTATTTTTGCAATTTTTGGGGGTTTTTTGGGCCTTTCTGCAAAAAAAGGGACCTGTATGTAACTTGGGAAATCCCTGTGGGTCTCAGCAAATTTTGTTTTTCTAGGGCTTTTCCACCAAAATTTTCACGGGTGAAAATCGCATCAAAAAAGGCATCTCGACGTAATTTTGGAATTTTCGGAGGGGCCGTGGAGGGAAGGACGAATTTTCGGGATTTTTCAGGGTCTTTTCGCAAAAAAGAGACCTCTACATAATTTAAAGAAATCCTCGGGGTCATTTCGTAAATTTTGGGGGTTTTGGGTCTTTCCGCAAAAAAGGACCTGTATGAAACTTGAGGAATTCCTAAGGGTCTTTTCGCAATTTTTATTTTTAAGGGCCTTTTTCGCCAAAAAATAGAACCTGTACGTAATTTCGGAAATTCCTAAGGTCTTTTTGCAAAAAAAAACACGCCACGCGTCCCTTTGGGAAAATGGCGAGCGAGGCAACGCGCGCGCGAGCGGACTTGAAGCCGCGTCGCTGGCGCGGGCGAGAGAGATCTTACCGCTATGTCGTGCGGCCGTTAGTGTTTAAGCGGAGTAACTAATTATTTGAGGCGTATTAGCTGGTTAGTCAAGCGGACGACATGGCCCACGCGCGAGGCTACCGTACACACGACGCTCTGGCATGGGCGACGCGACCGCCCTAAAAGCGACGTGGAGGCGTTCAGTGGCCGCGAAAGCTATGGCCTTTTAATACACGGATTATACGTTATTGATAGGCTACCTTAATTAGTTTGTAGGCTTATTGTCTTGCTAAATTCTAAATCTAACTTGAATTTTTTTTAATTCAGTATGGTTTTAACACAAATGATTGTGAACTCTTGTGAACTCCGAAAAGGATGCTTAATGACCCCTGTACTGCCATCTACACGAAGTCCTTCCTCACAAAGACATGGATATTTATTATTTATATAAAGTTTAGGATCCCATTACAGCGCAGAGCACGCTACTCGTAAACTACTAGTACAGTGCATTTCTCGGACAGATAATGTGAGCAGGACACCTACTACATCGGCACAAAGCTAGCTAGATGCATGCACCAATGCCGAATCGCCCAAGCCCAACCGCTTATGTGACGCGCGCCTTCCGCACGGTTCGACTAGATAAAAGCCAGCGGCGATGTTCGCGCGGTTCCCGCCGCGAGCGCAGATCAAACCATATGATGCCATGGACGCGCGTGCTCAGGTGCAAACCCGACGCAGCTCCGCGTGTCACCTCGCCTCCTCACGTGTCCACTCCTCCGCCGTCACTTCCCCCTCGCGGCCTGTATATAAACACGCAGCGTCGCAACGCGCCACCCCAACTCATCACAAGCTACGCGCGCTTCCCACCGCCCGCAGCGCAGCAGCAACTCAGACCGACCATGAGCCAGGGGCCGGGGAGGCCCGAGGGCCAGCAGCAGACGCATGACCTGCAGGGCCGGCCCATCAAGTACGGCGACGTGTTCGACGTCTCTGGCGACCTCGCCGGGCAGCCCGTGGCGCCCAGGGACGCCGCGCTGCTGCAGTCTGCCGAGCACGTCGTGCTCGGTCAGACGCAGAAGGGCGGGCCCGCCGCCGTCATGCAGTCGGCCGCCGCGCTCAACGCGCGCGCCGGCCACGTCGGCCGCGGGCAGATCACGGGCCCCGCCGCAGACGCCGGCGTCACCGTCACCGAGACCGACCTCCCCGGCCGCCGCGTCGTCACCGAGTCCGTCGCCGGGCAGGTGGTGGGTCAGTTCGTCACGCCCGCGCCGGTGGCGGTGACCCAGCCGTCGGGCGCGCTGGATGAGGACGCCGTGACGATCGGGCGCGCGCTGGAGGCCGTGGCCGCCACCGCCGCCGGGGGCAAGCCGGTGGACCAGAGCGATGCGGCGGCCATCCAGGCTGCAGAGATGCGCACCACGGGTCCAGCCTCACCGCCCCGGGGCGTCGCCGTGGCGGCGCAATCGGCTGCGGACCAGAACACGCGCGCCGCGCGCGAGGAGGACAAGGTCAAGCTCCGGGACGTCCTCTCGGTGAGCTCCACTCTGTTCACTCGTTTCTTGACATCGATTCATTTTGCAACTACAGACGGCGTGTACATGGTAACTAAGCAACCGCGGTGAATTGTGTGCACGCAGCATGCGAGGGACAAGTTGCCGGCGGATAAGGGGGCGACGAAGGAGGACGCCGAGAGGGTCGTGTCTGCGGAGGTGAGGAACAAGCCGGACATGGCAACCACGCCGGGCGGCGTGGCGGACGCGGTGACCACGGCGGCGCGCCTCAACCAGGAGCGCCCGGAGCGCCTCTCTTAAGAGGTGTGAAGCGAGTGTACGTCCGGCCGAGCACGCAATAATAGCCTGGGTTACGAACAAAATGACGTCTAGTCATCTCTTGTAAAATATGTGAAATCAGCAGTATGCAAACAATAATAGAGATGTTGAACAAATTCCATGTAGTGTGCCTCTATCCGAGATTGACATGGAGTACACAATTATACCAAACTCACAAGATTGATATGGAATGCACAGATATACCAACGAGATTAACGATGGAAATTACTCAACGGGAGATAAGTCATGTTAATGTGTATTCACCATAAGCTGTGCAACTTGAACTTGCTGTCTTTACACAGGAACGGGGGCTCGTCGCTGCAAACAGTTACAAAAAAAATTGATGAACTTTTAACTAAGTTTCTAACAACAGTTGCGCAATTCCTTCTCAAGCCTACTCCGGAGCCACAAGGGGGAGGGAGAATGCTTTGTAAGTTGTAACATGTTTTACTCTTCAACATTAAGGAACATTCTAGGAATTACACGAAATGCACGTCGCAAACATCTAAACATCAGTCAGAATTATTGATGATACAATCATCACATAGGCAAGGAAGAAGAACATGACAATCTGGATGAAGAACTTTGGGTTGTCCCTCAAGCTTGGGGCCGCCACTGATCTACTGCTTGAGAAAACAACAATGCACTTGTCAGTCCCGTAGGGCCAGCGACGAGCAAGGACATCGCAAATAAAGATGTGTTGCAGCATCTTACCTTGCGATGCGTTGTGAGAGTCGATGGAAGGGTAGACTCTGAATGAAAACCACACCTGGTCCTGTGAGAGATGCTGTTAGCTGATTGTCGCCCTGCATAAGACGATGGTTCACACTCAGCGCAAGGAAAAAAAGAAATTCTCAACAAGAAACACGAGGAAACAAGCCGGAGGAGGGGAAGGAGAAAGGACATACTCACCCCAAAGACTGCTCTTCTCAGTTGGTTTGGGTTCTTCAACTGAAAGTTGATGGTGGTTGTCATAGCCACAATACAAGCAGCATCGACAGTAATTACCTCACGAGGAGCAAGAATTTTCTGCATTACTAGCGAAAGTAAAGAGCAAAAGCTCCAAAAGTTAAGAGGAGCCGTTGAATTTACCAGCGTTAACTAATTGCATGTGTCAAACAAAAGGAATATGGGATAACAGGTTCATACTTGTGTGAAATAAATCAGAGATCTGTTACTTATAGAACATTTAACTGAAAACAAAATGATATAAACGTATACCAAATTAGATGTTGCAGACTTGCAGTAACTATTCCCTATGTTGACAACATCCATATCAAATTAATGTAAGATGTGGACCTAATTTGTCTTGAATTTTTTTTCACAATATTACAATTTTATTGGGTTTTAAAATATATTACAATAGAAATTAGTGGTCAAAAGTTGTGTTTCGGGGACCGTGTCGATGTCCAAAATGACAAGATTTTGTGACAAGAGGGAGCATATTCCATCAACATGTCCTATTTCCTAGACCTATTACAGAATCAAAGCTTGCGCAACTTTTAACACCTAAAATATTCTTGTATACGTCCAATTTACATTGCTAAAGAGCAGATATAACAGTATTGCAGTTTCAAATAGTAATATTTATTTTAAGACTGCGACGCGAGTGTGAAATGAATTGTACCCGATCCACCGCCAACAAGGAAAACCATCCCTTGACCCCTAAGCTTCTGTTTGAGGATCATCTACACAAAAATGTGCATCTTTAATTTCCCAACAAGCAAACTGACCAGTAGCATGCAAAGAACTAAAAAAACTGGCAGGTCCCACATATCTGCAAATCAGTAAGGTACCTCGATAATAACCCTACCTCTGCACCAATTTCAATGTTTCGCGGCCTCTGATCAACTGTACTTGTGACTGACACATCATTGACCGAGCAGAGAAAAGAATCTGCCTGCAAGGATAATTTGGTATATTATGAGGTTCTTGTGACTGTTTTCAAGCATATGACTAACTTGAAGACAGAATTTACCTGGCTAAGAAGTTCTCCGCCAAAGTTCGCTAGATCTATCTGTAACAAAAGCAAGAAATTATAGTGAGACTAAGATAGCAGTTTTGCTCAATAATAAAAGTACTCTCTTCCTTGAGATGATAAGAGTATAAGACAAATAAATCAGGCATATATATTGACAGAGTTCATTAGTTTGCTGGTTTAACATGATAACACTGCATCTAGCCATCCAGGTATCTACCTCTTGTGCAGTTTAACAGATGCTGGCTTACAGCCAACATCCACAAATAGACTTCTTAAACAAACTCACACTTACGCAAAATTATGATGTTAGTGCCTCCCTAGCACTGAGCAAAATTATATCTTATTATTAGCTGTTACAGGACCAAAATTCAATGCTTCAGGCAAGGCTATTGGTGACTAAACAGCTAATAGCACAAGACACTCTTAACTTTTATTGAACAGTAAATCATACAGATCAGGTGGTAAAGATTGGAAAACAATTGACAGAATATGTTGGAAGTTGAGGGTTTACCATGAACAAAAGAATTAACAAGTCCTCATCTGACAGTTAAAAGTTCTCAGATAATTGTTGAGGAATCATGGAAATTTCACATGTAGGATATGTAGTATTGTTACTGATAAAAGGAGAATAGTGACATAATCCGCATGAGCAACTTATGGCTTTGTATGGAAAATAGAGAAACAGCTCAGAGCTAAGCTAGAAAGAAGAATGGGTGTAATGAAGATTTGAAACAATGTAATGACTTCGCTGAGAAGCTATACTAACAGGTAGTATTCTCCCAGGAAATGGTGCAGAAATCCCAACATATCCGTCATCAGGGCCAGGATTGAAGAAAACAGTGCTGCTTATGCTTTTTCCAAAAAACCACTGCCACATGCCACCATCATTTTCAGGCAAGTAATTATTGTCCATTTGAATGTTCCCGGACATGTAGCACATTGTACCTAGAGAATACAACAATGATATAAATTACACACTAACAATTTATAGGACATCACAGGACTCGCAACAAGAAAATAAGCAATATAACAGAGCACCTTGTAGTAACAACTACCAAAACATGGTTGATGCACTACGAGTTTTCAGGACAGGTTAAGGTCAAAAAGCGCTACTGAACAGAACCATGATGAAATTGCTCACAGATAAAGATTAGATTTAGATGGTTTCATCATAACATACAACTGGCAGTATGGCGGTAACTTATATTTTCTGCCACTGAGCCACATGATTACAAGGCTAGCACACACTAGTAACTAAAAGTTAATTCAGCGTCTAATACTACAAGGTATACATACTGGTTAAGCAGGAAAGATGCAAAGGTTTCAGCCGCAGAACAGAATCGAGTCAATTGTTACCTGGCTTCGCAGTCAACTTCTCCTGTGACTTCACCATAACCTAAAAATCATTTCCCCCAACAGTCACAAATCAGCACAACTCAATTCATCTGAAGAGAGAATAGGAGAGAAAGAAATTGAGCACCGCAAAGGAAACTACCTGCACGACCTGCACATCTCCACCGGATATCTGAAACGCCGTCACAGATCCCTGTTGGCTCTGAAAACAACCCACGCAATTCAAACCGAATTAGATCAGGAGGATCCAAGCAGTAACCCAACGCTACGGATCGGGTCGATCCAGCCCCACGACCTCGAAACAAACCCTAACATCTACGCGGGGATGAGACCGTGTGAAAAAGAAAGATCAGATCGTGCACGGGAGGAGCCCGCACCTGGTAGACGTAGGGCTGGAAGGGCGTGGAGAAGAAGGGCGCGGCCATGGCGGGCTGGAGCCTTCTGGAAGCTTCTAGAAGCGATCAGTGAGAGCAGAGTCGGAGCGTCGTCTTCGGGTTTGGGGGAGTTGCCATTCGCGGACAACGAGGTCACGGAGGGTTCTTTCGGTGTCCTGACCTTTAATACGGGAGGATTTTATTTATTTTATTCTCTTTTCCCAATACAGGATTATCTGGGCCGTTGACTGTGCTCTGGACGGCAGGTTGATGCGCGAGGGGTGCTTGCGTGGCTAGTCCACGTAGACTTCCTGTCTACATGGCGGTGTGCCGTTGGTTGGTCTGGCTTGGCACGACGTGTCCCGTCACCCGTGTATGTTGTGTTGCATTTTCGTCAAAATTTTATGGATCTTTTTTGGCTTTTATTCCCTACCGTTTTATGGATTTTAAATTTACCTCGATTGGCAGAGTACATCGGTAGATTTTTTTTTTCAAGGAGTAGAAAGATGTTCGAAAATAGCCTTCATCGAAATGTGTTACTACCTCTATTTCTGAATAGATATCATTTTAGGATATTGTATTTTCACCACGGTACATGTACATATGACTACATTACTTTATTAGATTGCTTATTATTATTTCTGAATAGATGGCGTTGAAAATAGCTAAAGGAGAAGAGAGTAACACCCTAAAATTTGTATATTATTGTTTAAATATTTGCTTATAATTTTTTTGAGAGTTTTCCTAAATTTTCAGCATTTTATAAATGTTTTTTTGCTATTTTTAGATTTAAAGAATTAATTTATTAAGAAAAATAAAACTCAAATTATATTGAAAATAATTTTATTAAGGTCAAAGTGTCTTAAGCTATTTTTGAGAACTTTTCTTGAATTTTTGAGCCGTATTTGCTATTTTCTAAGAGACTTTCTATTTCTATAATTATTTATCTCGAAAATCATTAAAACCCTCTCACTGACAGGCGGGACTCGACCCCACTTGTCAGGAGGCTTCTTCTACCTCCAAAAGCTCCCTGCTTCTCTCTCTCCTCCATTGATGCATTTTGGAGCTTCAAAATTTCACATTTTTTCCCGCAATTTCCTCCCTTTTTGTGCCAAATCAAATCCCTGACTTTCCTTTCCCATCCCCAGACAATTTCCCCCCAAATCCCACACCAAATCGTCGTTCTTTCCGTTCGAACACCACCATCTCTGAGTCGGTTTCCTTTTCTCCAACCTTCCCCGAGGCTATATAAAGTGATAATCCAGACCGCAAATCATCACTCAACCCATTGCTCCGCTCGTCCCACACTCTTGTGCCTTCATTCACCTGGAGTGCGCAAGAAACTGAAGGTTGTCTTCCCCGATGCTGGCTATGACCCCACGATGTTCCTGACGCCTTGGTGCTTCATTTGTTGTAATGTCCGCTTCACGAGGTGCGCCTCGCCGTCCTTTCTCTCCCCCTTCCTCAATCTTGGTTTACCCCCTCACGTTGCGCCGAATTTCGTTGTTCCTCGCCATCGGCCGAATGTCATTCTTCGCCACGTTACATCGCCACACATGCCCTTCTGCTGCCACTGACTCCGTCATCACCTTCGCTTCTTTGCATTCTACACCATGCTTCCCTCCTCCCGACCGGAGTGCCACCACGCGCAAATGGCCGTCGTGCTAAGCATAGCTCTCGCTTCATGCGGTGCACACCGTCTTTGTCTATGCAATCGTAGAGCCACCATGCACTCGGTCCACAGTGGACCGATGTAAGATCAAGGATAATCGACTAGAGGGTGTTGAATAGAAGGTTTTTTAAAATCTTTTGGCTCTAATTCAATAATTAATCAAATATGACACTATTATCAATTCTATAACAATTAAAGCCTAAATGAGCTAAGTTTTGCTAGGTGCACCAACAACCTAAGTTTAGGCAAAGAGAGATAATCAGTCACTAAGATCACTAGGGAAGTAAATTGCACAATTAGAATCACAAAAGAGAAAACCACAAGAAGATGAACACGATGATTTTTTTGTGGTCTCGGAAACTTGTCGGTCTCCCCTAATCTACGTTGAGGAAGCTTGAATGAATCAAGCCAGCTCCTTGCGCAATTGAGCCTCCCTCGATCACTAGTGGTATCTCTTCCCGCTCCGGGTAGGTAAGCTCCGACTTTCACACCAATACCGGGTCTCTTCACAATCTCCTTTGAAGAGATTATCGGTTCCACACCTTCAAGCCGTCTAGGAGGTGGCAACCTCTAAGAAAATAGACCTGGTGCTTGCTTGAGGTTGATTAAGTATCTAATGGCTCAAGAATGAATGCACACTTGAATTTGCTCTCACCAACTCACAAATGTGAAATGAATGCACAATTGATGACAAGAGAGTTGCTAAGGCTCACAAATATGCAATAAATGAACAAGATAGTATCCTTGCTGCAGGTGATGGGGTATTTATAGCCCACAACCACTAATCTAGCCGTTGGGGTTAAAATTATGAAAAAATTAGCAACCCCGGTACTACCGCCCATGTAGGATCGGTAGTACTGACCCCCAGCTCAATGGTAGGGACAATGCATTAAATGCAACATAATTAGCCATTGCTACAGTACCCCTGCGCTACTGCCCATGTAGGACTGGTAGTACCGACCTTTTAACCCACGAGAATGCATTTTGGAACTTCTCTAGAAAATAACTACCGTCCTTAGGGGCCAGTACTACCGCAAGTCCGGTAGTACCGCTCCTACATGGGCGGTAGTGTCGGCTGGGGCAAAAAGCCCAAAAAATACCATTTTGTAATATAACTACCAGCCTTAGGGGCCAATACTACTGGAAGTCCCGTAGTACCGCTCCTAGATGGGCGGTAGTGACAACCTGACTTACTTCACAAAAAATGCATCGTTCTATAAAATAACTATCGGCCCTAGGGGCCGGTACTACCGGATCTTGGTAGTACCGCTCCTACATGGCCAGTAATGCCTGTTTAATAGATTCTTCATAGCTTTTCAGAGGATTTTTCAAATAATGCACACGACCAAGTATGAGCATGATTCTTAGCCATGATATTCGACCATTTTTAAGCTACTAACCAAAGGTCCCTCTTAATATTACGACACCTATTCTAGCAATACGATCTTATCTCTAAACACCAAGATCGGCAAAATCTACAAAAGATCCTTAAATTTTTATACCTTAGCATTGAGCTTGACACTTTAATTTTCTTAGTGTTTCATGATTTCACCTCTTTGTGTGCAATATCTCGGACCAACCTATCTTCATGATCTCAAAACAAATTGTTAGTTCTTTAAACACGATTATCATTAATTACCAAAACCAAAGACAAAATTTTAGGGGCCTAGATGCTTCAACCGAGGCAGCCCTGTGAACTCAGTCCATAAGACTGACCCACACATCAAAGACCCAAGGCATTTTTTCGTTAAAAAAATATCATTTGAAAAAAAAAATCAAAATTCCTACTAACATCATGCTGACGCAGTAATCCAAATATCCAGTAGAAAGAAAATTCAAAAATTTAGAAAAATCCTTTCTCTCTCATTTTCATTGATTTAAATCTTCCAGGAGTCTGTTCCCCTCCATTCAAATTCCGATTGCCTCTATTTTTCTTCCTAAATTCATCTAAAATCCCAATCTACCTATTTATGCCAAATTTGTATTTTGTTTTGAATTTATTTGAATTCACTAATTTCAATGTTTAGATTTGAGTGCTTAAGGTACTGAAAGGATCAAGTTGGCCTAGAGGGGGTGAATAGGCAACTTTATAACTTTTAAGTTATTTAAAACTTTTCTCAAAAAGGATAGAAGTGGAAACACCTAGTATAAAAGTTTAGCACAACACTTGTTAAAACAAACTCTTTATGAAAAGGAATTTGAATGAGAAATAATAAGAGAATAGTAAGCTAGAATAGATGTAAATAGGGAACTCAGAATTTTTCACCGAGGTTCGAGATCACTCCTACGTCCTCGTTAGAGCACTTCCTTAGAAGTATTGCTCCACCAAACAGCCAATCTCAATGACTTTTGGTTTTCCACTATCTTGACTCTTTCACCACTCTAGTGAGGTGAGTCTCAACCTTTCACAAAGAATGGTGGCCTTCTACAATCATCATTGATGATCGCACCAATAACTCCTCCAACCGTCTAAGAACAGCTAGTTCCAAGAGTAATAGACTATCCACAAGCCTTGTCTCTTGGTTCAGTAGCTAGACTCAACTAGATTTAGCTTGGAGCAAGTCCTCTAAAAATTCAGAATGATTGTTTGTGATTATCTGAATTTGAAGCTCAAAACTCTTTAATGTAGTGAGGCTCAGGAATTCTAAAGATCAAAGAGTTGTATATGATTTGAATGATTTCAAAGATGTTCAGGATATCAAAAGATGTGAATGTGCAAAAGCTCTGCTCGCTTGTGAACACGGATATTCTATATATAGACCCCAATGTAAATAACTGCTACACTGCCATTTGCCCGTTGGGGTTTGGTAGGGTAGATGGGGTAGGTCAACTGCTACCTTTGAGTAAGAATTTTGACTTTGTATGAACCATAAGTCAAACTACACACACGCCGGACCGAAAATTTTGGCCCGGGGTACATAGTTTGAGAGGCATTTTGTTGAACTCAGAAAGACCTGTTCACGCCAGACCAAAAATCGGTCTGTCGTAAGAGTGAAGAGAGCAGAGGTTTATACTGGCAAGAAGAAGACTTGCGTTGGACCAATAAAATTGGTCTGTCGTTCATATGATTTGATTTAGCCAGGCAAGTTATGTTGGTGCCGGACCGAAAAAGTTAGTCCGGCATACACAAGGTTTAATCTAACTTAGTGCCAACGAACAACGTTTGCGCCGGACCGAAAAAGTTGGTCCGGCGTACAAGAGAAAACAACTGGTTTTATCAGAGTGAAGCAAGTTTGCGCAAGACCGAAAAAGTTGGTCCGGTGTACATGGAATTTTAGTCTGTAACAGACTTCATATTTCTGGTTAAAAATAAATTTTAACACAGACTAGAATTTTATTTAGAGAGAAAATATAATATTATGTCGGACTATATTTAAGAAAGAATTCAGATTGGTCCAACGAATAATAGTTATACTTGGTTGAAAAGAATCAATGAAGAACTCTTAACGCCAGACTGAAAAAGTCGGTCCGGCGTACATGGAGTATGCTCGGTAAGGATAATTCTCAGCGCCGGACCGCAAATATTGGTCTGGCGTACATGGTGTACGCTCGGTTGGAATTTTGAACTAAGGATCTTTGAGCGCCTAAGTAGAAGATTGGTTCAGAGAGAATTGTTTTGGCTAACAAGATATAACTATGGATTTTTGAGTGAGAAATATGAAAATTCCTATGCTCCAAGTAATCTTACTGATTTTGCATATGAACCAAGATCATTTCTTATGTATAATCCCTCTTAATAGTACGGTGATTTTAACTATATGGCTTGAATCAACTCCCAAACCAAAACTAAAAAAAACTTAGCCTTGATCAACAAATCTGACTATTTTCTGTTTTCATGAGTATCCTTTTTAGTCATCAACACCAAAACCTATATTGTAAGCATAATTTATGCAAATGGGGAGCCTAGATGCTCTCAGTACCAGATCGACGACTCAGAGCACCACACCTTCGAGCAAGGCAAGTCACACCCTTGATCATGTTGATCCCAGAATTTGAAATTATATTTCAATTTAAATTACTTCATACTTAATTTTATCAGGGTAATTTAAATTCTAGATTTAATCACCACTTTTGACATTGAAACCCTTATACCTTTGACACCTTAAGAGAAACCTCACTAGTTGGTACACTAATACAGTATTAACTAGTTTTATATAGCAAATGACTTATACATATTTATACTTGAATTGAGGACTTTTTGAGAATTTAAGCCAATTAAAGATTTCTTTTGAAATAAAATTATTCCTTGGTATTGGTGTGCTATGTAATATTGTGAAAAGTGATATTATTCAAAAGAAAGTGAAAATGAGATTTAGACTGGGCAAGAATAGTTGTCAGGTGGCTTCGTCATGTTTCTGGGCTTGTGATAAGCTTAGCTAGTCAATTAAGGACCTATCTATGAGAAGAGATTGTAAAGCCTAACCGTACTACTACAAGTATGGTACAGGACATACCTAATTTGCAACGTTCCAATGTTGGTTATGCCATCTGGTTGAATGTTAGTCTTAGTTCAGATTCTCACATGTCACAAGATGGGGTTTCTGACTAGGGTAGTTCAACCCTTTCAGTGGTGGAACCTTAGCGGGCATGACAGCTTGGAATGGCGCATTGTAAAGGTCTTGTCATTATCTATCTACCGCATATCAAAGGAAGTGTGTTAATAGCTTGGCAACAGGAGATGATCATGTCTTTTGGGTAAAGTTGTACAACCTCTGTAGAGTATAAAATTAAGGGATTAGCTGAGCCTGCGGTCATGGGCATGCCAAGCAAACCTTCCTCGTGGATTAGACTTCATTTTTTCAAAAGTGTTTTCAGAAAAATGGTTTGTAGATGGAAGGGGTTCCATTTGGAAAATCAGGATGGATCCCGTGATGAAAATTTAGTTAAAACTCAGTTTTATGATATAAATTATGCATTTGAAATTACTTATTATAATTGAAAAGTTGTTTTATGCTCAAACCAACCATAATATGCCTACCTTTGTTATACCAACATTAATACTACATTTCATGTGTGACTTGGGAGTATTTTTTATACTCAGCTTGCTATATTTGTTGTTTTTAGAGGATGAATACTTCTTCAGTGGTGGGGATCTTGATGACTAGGCTACTACCCCAGTCGATTGCCTTTGACAAATTTGCTAGGCTCTACTACTTCTTTTGCTTTCTGCTCCTATATTTTCAGTTGGACTGCGAGCCATTTATATTGTAAAACTCTGATAATTGAATAAATAAATTTCATTTGATATGTTGTGGTATCAACTTTGTTTACTGTGTGTACTAGCTTATTTGACTAGTACAGTATACACAAAGGGTTTGGGGGTATTTCTCTCGGGTCCGACGAAGGGTATACAAGGAAAAAATAGTAAAAAGTCAGCATAAAATTGTAGAATGATATGTATTTAGAAATAAAATTTGAAAACTAGGATGACATGTATCCAGAAACAAATGACATGTATCCAGAAATAGAGGAAGCAATTAGATTACTTAAGGTGGAATTGTAAAGGATGTATCGGCGGGAGGGCTACCAACCACAAATCTCCCTAACAATAAATATAGTTGCCGGTATGCACATGACGGTTCCATAGGTAGGCATAAACACGAAACACTAGAGACTACATACATAAGTGTATCTATGGTTGAAAACCAGTTAAGATATTGTAGGGTATACTAAAAGGGCGCACTTGTGCATATGTGTGTTTGATGTGCATGTATCGACTTTGTAATTGGGAAAAGTTAGATAATAAACACATGATATGAGTAATACAATACCTTACTCACCACAATACAACAAATTTTATATAACAAAAAAGAAAAACACTATCCTAAATTATACCATATTTGCCAAAATGGTGTATTCCTCCTCATAGGCTGGGTGCTTGCACCTTGTGTCGGGAAGTCTTGCCACTTGTAAGGAGTAGGAAAGATAAGAGGAAGACATGCCTATTCACGAGATGGTTAAGTAGACATCGTTGATGATTTATTTAAAACGCGCGCTCACACGCATATGTGTGTTTGATGTGCATGAATCGACTTAGTAATCGGAAAAGTAAGACAATAAAACCTGATATGAGTAATACAATACCTCACTCACCACACTAAACAACCTTTATATAACAAAAGAAAAAACATAACTCTCTTCAACATAGGTTATCCTAAATTATACCATATTTGCCAAAGTGGTGTATTCCTCCTCATAGGTTGGATGCTTGTGCCTTGTAGCAGAAGTCTCGCCACTTGCAAGGAGTAGGAAGATAAGAAGAAGACATGCCTATTCATGAGATGGTGAAGTAGATATTATTGATGATTTGTTTAGCTGTTGGATTCTTCACTCACCACACTACGACAATTTTTATATAACAAAAGAAAAAAAACATAACTCTCCGTAATGTAGGTTATCCTAAATTATATCATATTTGCCAAAGTGGTGTATTTCTCCTCATAGGCTAGGTGCTTGTGCCTTGTGACGGGAAGTCTTGCCACTTGCAAGGAGTAGGGAAGATAAGAGGAAGGCATGCCTATTCACGAGATGGTTAAGTATACATGGTTGATGATTTGTTTAGCCATTGGATTTAGCGGTTAGAGCAACTTTTGGCTTTTAACCCATATTAAACATGACTGTTCACGATTTGTCATTTGTTACGTGTGAATATTTCAATTTATATGACTATGCTATTAAGTGACAACTAAATTTTTTAAGCACTCGTTTAGAACAAAACCTCAAGCACTTTTGCTCTTCATAATGATTAGCCCTTGGTTAGATCTAAAAATGTATGGTGAGGTGGCCCAATTGGAATTCACGGCAATATTGTTTTCTATGGTAATTCAGGACATTGCATATACAATATGTTTACTTCTTTATTTAGGAAAGGTTTAAGTGCAAAGTTTCCTTGCTTCCTGCACCATATTTGGTGCCAGCTAATCCTCATATGTCACATGTCTTACATGTCCCTCCCCGATTTGATCTTCCTCGGGGGCGAACCTCTATCTGTCACACACGTGGCGGACTCCCTGTGCCACCTGGATTGTGACATGGCAGACCAAGCCCAGCCAAAGTCCACGGAGGCAGGTCAGCATTAACTCGTGTCCTTTTTAACCGTGCACAAACGCTGTATATACATACGGTGCATAAACTCTGTATATACATACGGCATACGGTATGCAAGACCAGGCGAGGAAACCCGGCCGCTCTCGATAGTTTCCACTGCCCCTCCCTCCCTCTTCGCGTCCCGTTCCCCTCCTTCCTCGGCTCTCCGTTCTTCTTCCCTCCGCTGGTAAGATCAGCCCCATCTCTTCCTCCTCGCGATTCACAACCTCAGATCCGGACTTGGCATTTCGCTTCTTGGTAGGTAACCCTAGGTGGATTGATGCATCGATCGACCGGAGCAAGGAGAGGGTTCAATTCCATCTGGTTCTTGGTTCTTGCGTGTTTGCTGCCCGTATACCGTAGAGTGGAGTAGGCGGCTGCGCCGCGCGTGGTAGGGATCTTTGGGGGTCCCGTGAAGCTGGGAGATGGTCAAGAATTCCAAGAACCAGTGGAGCTCCGGCCCAAGCGCCAGCAGCAGCAATGGGGGAGGCCCCAGGCCGCCCGGGAGGGAAATGGTGATGTGGTCCGAGAAGATGAACGAGTACCTCATCGACGCGCTGCTGCACCAGCAGGCCATCGGGAACAGGAGCGAGGGCAGGTTCCTGACGGTCGCCTTCGATAACGTCATCAACGGAGTTGGCGAGAGGTTCGGGGTGACGATCGACCGGTCCAACATCAAGAATCGCCTCAAATCTATCAAGGATAATTTCCATGAATGCGAGAACCTCTTTGATAAGGAGAGCGGGATTAAGTGGAGCGCGGTGACCAAGAAGTTCCAAGCTGAGCCACATGTTTGGAGTGAGTTCATTGAGGTCTGTGTGCTACTGCTATCAATCAAGCGTAGATGTGGAAAGTTCCTGAGCTGTAAAACTCTTTTCCTTGATTTTGTAGAGAAAACCGGGAGCCAAGAGATGGATGACGAAGACCATTGACCATTACGATAGGTTACTGGAGTTGTTTGGTAAGGATAGGGGGAAACGTCCAGCCGTTGGGAATCCAGAAGGTGCTCCGACAAAAAAGGCGCGAAAAGAACCACCAAAGGAGAAACCTCAACGGACACCATCAAATGGTTTGGAGTTAGCCATCGTCGAAAATTCGAATCCAATTGTGAATGAAAACGCGGTATTGATCTTTGGAGCTGAATAATTTTCAACCATATAGTAAGTTATTTTGTATTCGTGATTGCTTGTTCACATCAGTTGGCCAAGGAAGTAGCTTTGGTAAGATTAACAAGGTGTTTGGTTGGATGCCTAATTTCTCCACCTCTAACTTTAGGTTTGCCACGCTTCCTTAGGCACATGTTTGGTTCATCCAGAGTTGTGGTTCGGCATATTTCCTTGGCTCCATGACTCAGATGTGGTAAACTCAGTTGCCACTATTGTGTGGCGGTCTATTTGGTTCCCACAGTTTATATGTCAAGCCACACCTTGCCTAACAATAAGTGCGGCATAGTTGGTTATGAACCAATCAGGCCTCGAATCAGGCCCTTTAGCTCGCTGGATGCTTATGCAAATACCAAAACATGAAAAATTGAAAACATAATGAGTTACGCCTTTGAGCTTTATGTTGTGTGTGTCTTCTCTTCTTATCTGTATGTTCTTGCACCATTTTGGTACACAATTGTCTGTTTATTATTTTGTACAACTAGTTGTCAACTGATTCACTTGTGCAAGTTAGCTATTTTAATAGCTCATGTCTGTTAGACAGTATCCTAGTATCCTAGTTGCCTTGCATAGAGATTGTTAGCCTTGTATATATATTTCCTTATATAAGCTTTCCTTTTGTACCCTCTTGTACATGTATATATTCGCTTATTGGCCTCATATTGAATACAATTGCTATTCATAACATGGTATTAGAACCAGGTTTTTAGGGTTAGGGTTTTTATCGGTGTTGCACTTGCGCCTCCCAATCCCCCTCCTTTCACTGTCCGCACCGGTCGCCTGCCACCTGGCTTTGGTCAATATGCTCGGGTCGTCGTCCGCTCCTCTGCTTCGCCCGGCCGGTCTGCTCAGTCGCTGTAGGCGTTGTCGGCTTCCCCAAGCTTCCCGTCAGCCTCTTCCATGTTGACGCGCGGCTCCTCTGCGCCTTCCTGAACCGTCGCCAGTGCCCTTGCATGCTCGAGACTCGCTTCGTTTGCTCGAGGCTCCTCCCGGTCGCCGCCGAGGCTCGGTCGCCTTGCCGACACACCGCCCAAGCCACCCCGCTGAAGCTCCTTTCGAACGCTGCTGACGCTCAGTCGCCCGGCCGACGCACAAGCCATGAACTGATCGGATCGGATCGGTTTTCTCCAATTTAATCTAGCTTCAACTAAGGCTCTATCTCCAGCTTTCAGCTCTGGCTTTGGCTCCAATTTCATCTTGCTTCGGCTTTGGCTTGAGCTCTTGGCTACAGATCTCTCAAAAAATTCCATTTTTTTGAAAAAATGTCATCAACTTCTGGTTCTTCCTCGAGCATTATTTCTGTTCCTCGCTGCCCGGTTATCTTCGATGGTCTCAATTATCGAGATTGGGTTCTCCATATGAGCCTTCACATGCATGGTGAGTGTCTTTCGGAGTTTCTTACTGGCGAGCTATATTGTTCTCCTCATCCTACTCCCCTGCTACGCCTGTTATTCCCAAGGAAGCTTATGATGCTGCTCGACAAAATATTTTTTATGATCATGATGATGCTATGGAGTCTTTTCAGACTCAATTTGCTGCCTACAAGATATGGATTGATGAGGATGCTCGTGCCTTTGCTATTTTGGTTGTTAGCATGGAGGTGCATCTCACTGGAGACATGATTGCTTTGTCTTCCTCACAGTTGATGTGGGCTGAGCCTAATGGCGATTCTTTATACCTTGCTGTTGTGCGACAAGAGTAGTCGCTGAAGCAGGGTAATTCTACCATAGATGAGTTCAACGCACAGTTGTCCTCGGTGTGGCGCCAACTTGATTCTCTTGGACCGAAGGTTTGCCACACTTGCCAGTGCTGTCAGTGTCAGCACTCTCATTTAGAGCTTCGCCACATCTACGATTTTTTAACACGTCTTCGGGCTTGTACTACTCTTCCATCAATAGTGCCTACTCTAGTGGCAGCTTCTGGGGGTGGAGGGCTTCACTGCACCTACTGCGACAATAATAGACATGTAAAGCAGTTCTATTACCAAAAGAAGAAAGATATTGCTCGTTTAGGTGGACGCCCTTCCAAGAGCACTGGGGGCTCAGATGCTGCCCCTCAGCGGACTTCTGTTGGTTCTAACTCCACACAGGAGATTCTTACGCTGTTACGTCGCATGGCTGCCTCTACACCGACAGGTTCTGCTACTCAGTCTTCTGGTGAGAGACCACCTTCCACATCTTCTTTAGGTATCACCATGGATTCTTGACTCCAGTGCTTCTTTTCATATGACATATGATTCTACGAGTCTCAATTCTATTAGCTCTCTCGCAGCTTCTATCATTGTTCAGACTACAGGTGGTACCTCTCTTTTTGTTGCAGGACAAGGCACTCTTTTGTCTTCCTCTTTTCATGTTCGTGTTGTTTCTCATGTTCCCAAATTGACTATGCAGCTCATGTCCGTTGGTCAGCTCACTGATCATGGCTGTCGTGTTATCTCGATTCTGACTCTTGTTGTGTTCAGGATCGCCGCACAGGGTTTCTGGTTGAAACTGGCTCTCGCCGTCGTGACTCTCAGTGTCTCTAGGAGCTTAACTGGCTTCGTCTTCCTTTGACTGCCCTGCCAGTCTCTCCGTCTCCACCACTCCTGTCTCCGTTGCATCTTCCACCGGGTCGTTTGCTCAATGGCATTACCGTTTGGGACATCTTTGTGGTTCACGTCTTGTCTTCTTTAGTTCGCCGTGGACTTTTAGGATCTGTGTCTGGTGATGCCTCTTTAGACTGTGTGGGTTGTAAGCTTGGTAAGCAGCTACAACTCCCTTATCCTTCCAGTGAGTCTGTCCCCCAGAGTCCCTTTGATCTTGTTCATTATGATGTTTGGGGTTCGGCTCCTTTTGTTTCAAAAGATTATAAATATTATATTCTTTTTATAGATGATTTCTCTCGTCAAATTTGTATATATTTTATGTCTTCTCATAGTGATGTTTTATCCATCTATAAGACTTTTGCCACCATGATCCGGACTCAATTTGACTCTCATATTCGTGTTCTTCGTGCTGACTTAGCAGGGGAGTATCTGTTAGGAGCCATTCGTGCTTTTCTTGCTGAGCAAGATACTTTTTCTCAGTTTTCCTGTTATGGTGCTCATGCTCAGAATGGTGTGGCTGAGCGCAAGCATCGTCATTTTGTTGAGACTGCTCATGCTCTTTTGCTTGCTTCCACTATTCCACACTTCTGGGCTGAGGCTGTATCCACTGCCACTTGATTAATATTTAGCCTTCTTCTGCTCTTCAGGGTGGGATTCCAGTGGAGTGTCTTTGTGGTATGCTTCTCGATTATTCTAGTCTTCTCCTCTTTGGTTGTGTGCTATATTCTCCTTGCACCTTGTGAACGCATCAAGCTGACCGCTCAGTTGTTGAGTGCGTTTTTTGGGCTATAGTGCTGAGCATAAGAGATATCACTGTTGGGATCCTGTTGGCCGACGGATGTGGATATCTCGGGATGTTACTTGTGATGAGTCTTGTCCCTTCTACACTCGTTCTTCTTCCACTCCAGTATCTCTTGTCGAGCCGCTTTCTTTCCTGACTTTTTCTGATACTCTAGTTGCCACTTTTTCCTTTCCACGATCGGCGTCTCCTTCATTATCGGTCCCTCCTTTGGTGTCTTCTTTACCATCGGTGCCTCCTTCTAAGGTTTCTTCTGACATAGTTCTGTATTATCCTCTATACTACACTCGTTGCCCGCTAGTTGAGGTTTCTTTTGGTGTGCCATCTTCTCCTGCTGAGTCACCTTCTTCAGTGCCTCCTCGCTATGCTCTTCGCGATCGCCAGTCTATCCGGCCTCCTGAGCGCCTTGGCTTTGCTGGTGCAGTTCTTGTCGAGTCGACTTCTTAGCGTGATGCTGTTATTCATTAGGAATGGCAGCATGCGATAGCGGATGAGTTTGCTTCCCTTGAGCGCACTGGCACGTAGGATCTTGTGCTCCTTCCTCCACGTGTCCACCCTATTACGTGCAAGTCGGTCTATAAGTTTAAGACTCGCTCTAATGGTTCTCTTGAACGCTATAAAGCTCGTCTTGTGCCATGTGGTTTTCAGCAGGAGCATGATCATAATTATGATGAGACTTTTGCTCCTGTGGCTCACATGACTATTGTTCGCACTCTTCTTGCTGTGGCCTCTATTCGTGAGTGGTCCATCTCAGCTTGATGTTAAAAATGCCTTTTTTAATGGTAAGCTGTGTGAAGAAGTCTATATGCAGTCACCACCGGGGTATTCTATTCCTGAGGGCATGGTTTGTCGGCTTCGCCGCTCTCTCTATGGGCTCAAGTATTTTTCTTCAGTAGTCACTGCAACTGGCTTTTTTGTTAGTACTCACGATCTTGCGCTCTTTGTTCACACTTCACCTCGTGGTCGGATTCTTCTTCTATATGTTGATAACATGATTATTACTGGAGATGATTCTCGGTATATCGCTTTTGTGAAGGCACGTCTTAGTGAGCAGTTTTTCATGTCTGATCTCGGTCTGCTTCGCTACTTCCAAACTTAGTGTTGTTGATTCACCATGAGTTTGAGGGGGTGTGTTAGACAGTATCTTAATTGCCTTGTATAGAGATTGCTAGTTGCCTTGTATAGAGATTGTTAGCCTTGTATAGATATTGTTTTATATGGGCTTTCCTTTTGTACCATCTTGTACATGTATATATTCTGGCCTATTGGCCTCATATGGATAGAAGTGCTATTCATAACAGTGTCTATTATATCTAAATAGCTTGACTATACTTGGTAATTCTAAATACTCTTTTACGATATCTGTTAACAAATTTAGCTTTTGTACTTTTCAGTCTCATTGCAAATAAAAGTTCTATTAAAAACAAATAGCAAGCCTAATTTAACCTCTGGTTAAATGTCACCCATTATTGTCTTGCCAATTTTTTTAACACTTCTCCTCTTTTGCATTGAAATAGTTTATTCTGGTAATTGTTCTTTTGGTTTCCTTCACTCAACCAATGAAGAATGGATGTGATTAGTTAATCAGCCTGGTAGCAAATTATTTCATAGAAGATTTGGGTGCTGGTCAATCATGTCTTTTAGTGTATACTAACTGCCGACTACTCGACCATGTCTTTTTAGCATATTAGAGTGCAGCTGTCAATGTGAACAACCTTCGTTCTTAGAAAATTAAACCTCATTTCGAAGGATAACATTGTTGTTGTTCTGGACTATACTGCTTAGACAACTTTGAGGCCTTGATATTAATTTTAATAGAGCGTGTGTTTTAATATTTCTTAACTGTCTATGGGGAAAAGGTTATTGCGAAGGAAGAAATGTGAACCATTGTAAAATGAAATTTCCTTTTTCGAGACGAATGTACGAATTTCAAATTTCTAGTACTTTCCTTCCTTTTTCAATTATCATGGGAATTTCTAGGTAAATGTAATGGTGGCAAGTTTGCCTCAATGTTTGGTTGAGTTCGGTGGAATTTGAGTGATGCACTAATGAGATTCTGTTTCTTTCAGGTCCCTGATGAGGTGGTAATAGAAAAGAACATACTTGGGGAACTTCATTTATCAAAATTGTGCAGAACTGAGACAGGCATTGTTGCTATACCTGTTCGTGCTAATGCATATGGTAAAGGCTTGCCATATGCTCCTGAAAATTGGCCATGTCCTGGAGATGAATGGTTTTGGAAAGTGGGATGCAGGACTTCTGTGACTGGCCACTGGGTTGACAGGTAAATGCTTTTTTCCAAGGCCTCAATAGGTTAGGTCTCAAGTTATTAGTTTTGCACTGTGTAGAAAGAAGAATGAATAGATGGTATTAAGTTCTTAATTTAGCATTGGACCAACCATTTTTGGCAGTTAAATTATTCATATTATATATAGTTGTGCCAAGAAAAATGGAGTTTATATATACTGTTGACTTATGTTATGGATCCAACTGTGAGCAGGTATCTTACGCCGCCCTCACGTTTTCGCGATGCTACCGGTAAAAAGACATCGTTCCCAAGCAGATTAAAAGTTGAAGAATTTATCAAGAAAGAATTTCCAGATGTTGATCCTAGCAAATTCTTTTCTATGTTTATTTGGAAGATCCCTGCCGAAGGACACAGGATCCAAAGAGGTTAAACCTTTCTCTTGCATTTTTATGTTGTTTTAGTTGTCGTTTCCATGTAATTACGTGTATCACTTAGTAGATCGCCTAACTAATAAGATAACCCATTGAAGAAAGGTAAACATTTGACTATTTAAAAACTGCACAAATCACCTATGCAATTTCATGGGAAATAATAAAGTCGATGAGCAGCAAGGCAACTCACTTTCCAATGTATAGACCTTACTTTCCAATCCTACTGTTCTCAAACCTTCCACATCTGTAGCTGGTGTTATGCATTGAATGATTGAATTTCCGTTTACAATTACCTCTAATACAAAGCCAATTAGCTGTACTCCCACTATAACATATCTAAGTTTTTTTTGTTGACATCTAATCTGGTAAGTTTTTTTAAGATTTAATTAATTTTTAGTGGACGTCTTGTCTATATATATTGGTCTACAGAGCTTATCTCTTACTTTCCCAAATCCTAAATCCCTTGCTGCCAATCCAATCCTTACCTCTGCTTACAGCCTACCCTTTGCTGCCGATGGCTCCCTTCTCCTTTTTGCAGCACAGTCAATTGAATCTGCTCTATCTCCATCCCAGTTTGCTCCGGCAGTCTGTCGCTCCCAACCCGAGTGATGGTGAGCTCCGTTCCCTCAATCAAGCGGTGATTTTCCCACATCCTAGCATACATAAAGGAGAACTAGTTTTGTTGATTTCCCCACTTTGCTTTGAGATTTACATTTAAACGAAGCATCTGAACTAGTTTTGTCTTATTTTTGTTCATATCTAACCTGGAGATTGTTTGAGGTTTTATCTAGTACTATAGTGGTATCACAATTATTTTCTTCATTTGAGATGCTGATTCTTCCATCTTTTGTACGTTGATGGATTATAAGATGCACCATGTATATTGCCTTTGCATATTTGCTGTTATTTCTTTGTAGATTGTCCATTTTGTGCCGTTCTTTAATACCTAAACATCTCCAGGGACTCAGCAAGTGAGGCTCCATGAACCTGAAGGTGGGTTGGCAGATCCAGCTGGGCCATGTAAGGCTAGGAATAACTTGTGCAAACTTGAGAGAGAAGGATTTATTGAAACATCACCAGCACAGGATTGTGACATCTGCTGCACAGTGCCTACTTTCTGCCGTGAGTGCTGTTGCATTCTCTGCCGTAGGTTTGTTGACTATTCCTTTGGAGGTTATGGCTATATAAAGTGTGAGGCAGTTGTAGAAGAGAACTACATATGTGGGCATGTTGCGCACCTTGATTGTGCTCTTCGAATTTACATGGCTGGAACTGTTGGAGGGAGCATTGGCTTGGATGTGCAATACTACTGCAGGCGTTGTGACAACAAAACCAACCTGATGATGCATGTGGAAAAACTCTTGGAAACTTGTCAATCTCTTGATTCAAGGGATGAAATTGAACCTATCCTGAATACAGGATTATGCATCTTGCGTGGCTCAAGACAAACGAGAGCGAAAAGCTTGGAGAACTATATGGGATCAGCGATGGCGAAGGTATGATGTGATGTATTTTATTAGCTCTTAGTAGCATAGTTCCCTAGTTATCATGGTTTAGTATTCCTCTGACTGGTGGTGATACTGCACATGGTGTGCAACACATTGCCTCTGTTTATCGTACTTCTTTGGCCTTCTTTTCAGTAATTTGAGGCTATGTATTTACGATTTATTGCTTAATGCAGCTGAAATGCGGGGTTGATCTTGTTGAAGTCTGGAAAATGGAAGATGATGATGACATAGCAACACTGGGTGCAGGTAAACTTAATTTTTTAGTGCAACTGATCACAGGAGAGAACTATATTAGGCGAAAATATTGTTGTAGGACGTTATATGTCAGCCCAAACGGTCCCAGCCTATTTGCAATGGATTTGACATTTGGTGTTCTATGTAATTCTGTAACCCACAACTTTGTAGATTATGCTGAACTTTGGGATCATTTAGTCAAACCCATCTGAGATTTGTCCTACAGACACCCCTTATTTTAGAAAGCGTAAGTAATGCTTTAGTAGATTCTGTAAGTTTTAACATTCCGAGTCTAGCCCCTTTGGTAACACCTGTGCTTAGTTCATTGCTGTAGAAATGACTAATCCTCATGTTGTTTATAATCTACCCAACTTAAATTAAGGCATGCCACTAAACCTTGTTGGACTGACAGAACAGTCTGGTTAACTGATTTTCATCATTGTTGCTTCACGTATTGCTTGTGCATAATTGGGTTCTTTTCTAATATCTAATGTAGGAGAAATTTCCCCACCTACTAGTGGTGTAACAGTGCTTGGGGCTCAGCAAGCTCCAGAAGAGAATACACTTTTGGGGCATCCATATCATATCGATTTTCTGGTTGATAATGAGTTGCAGAGGGCTGTTGAAAACCTTCCAGTTTTCATTACCGGTGATCACAATGTTATGTCTGTCAAATTTGAGGATGAGATAGATCATGCCCTTCAAGAACTGAAGAGATCTCAGGAAGCAGAATATAGGCTGGCAGAGCAGAAGCTTTATTCCCAGAAAGATTACATCCTCAGTCTGTATCGGCAGCTTGAGTCTGCAAGATCCGAGCTTGCAGATCCTATGCCCTTATCTGACAGTTCAAACTACAGCGTGCTTCTCTCCAATGTTCTGAACCGGGTGGATCAAGTGAAGCGTGAAGAGGAAAAGTTTAAGGCCATGATGAAAGTTGCTAATGGATTTGGGAAGACACCGGCAAACGTTGTCCAGGAGCATTTTGGGTTATCTGCTGATGAGTAGTTCAAAGTTCGACTCGCTTAAACTTGGCTATTATAGTTTACCATACACCTTACTTAGCTATGTTGTTGACTTGTTGTACTGTTGTATGGGTTGTATATCCTCCCAAGGGGTTGCTCTCCTCAGGGCACCCCGTCAGTCTGGTTTGGATGAAACCAGTTGCGCTGTAAATGCGCGGCAATCTGTGGACATGCCTATAGGAACAGTCGCTCCCATATTCACATTATGTCAGCTCCATCGTACATTAAGGGTGTGTTTGGTTGCTTGTACCAAGTGGTACATGTTCATAGTGGTTCAAAAAAAAGTTATTAATGTGTTTGGTTGTTTGAATAGAACCATCTCACCCATCCCGGATGGTGAGATACAAATTTGAGGAATATTTATTGTAGATGCAGAATCATTTCATTCACCCAAAACAATGGAATCCATTCAATCTCATCCCACCAACCAAATACACCTGGTAGTATCATTCAACTTGCGTTTGATAGTATCATTTTACAGGTTTCTGCTGTTGCGATCCCAAGAGCAACGTTTGCGAGGTATACATTTGCAAACTTGACTGAAGGGAGTTGCATGGAGGCATTCCTTCCAAGGGGTTGCTTTGCTGCTTAGGAGTCGTGAATTTTGGTGATATTTGTATTGAAATTGGAATTGTGGAGAATTCATGCGGCTCGAGGTGGAACGCGTATGGAATGCATCTCACCTTGAGTATGTTGAATTCATGGAGGTGTCGCCCGTGGGATGCGTTTAGAATGCATCCCTCCTTGCGGGCATTGTGATTTCTACTCGAGTGCATTCCCAAACGTTGATGCTTGGGTGGATTCCAATAGATTGTACAGGTATTGTGATCACGGAGTAATCCGATCAAATAGCAGGTCACGTATTTCCTAACCTTTTTACACCTATCCACAATACCAAGGAAAAAATATGTGCGTCAGCTTCGCAATTTATGATCAAGTAGTAACAAGAACTAGTGTTGTGAATCGCGATTTATGATCTTAATGATCAGACGATACTCAGCAGTTCTGATCCGGTTTGTCTGTCCACACATCATTACAACAAACCAATAGAGCGCAGAATATTCAGACTAATCTCACAGGAAATGAGATGAGCCTAAAGCTAAAAACATCCTAATAGCTAAAAACCAATAGGTCAGGTTGGGTTCGCCTGGATCCCACCGCCGCCGCCGTAGAGCCGCCGCCTGGCCAGCTTCCGCCGCGCCCGCTTCACCATTGTCGAGCACCTGGACATCAGCAGTTCCGCGGTGGCTGGTATCAGCCGTGTCCCCTCAAACAGCACGCTCTTCTGGTACTCCATTACCCATGTCTCCGGCTCCAGCCGCACCGCCGCCGTGCTCCGCCCTTGGTAGCTCCAGGAGCTGCTGTTGCTCGTCCTCACCGTCGGCCACATCCTCCCGTCAGACCACTGCAAGCACCAAACGTAGCTTCAGCTAGTTGCTACTAGCAAGTAGTATTTTGGGCAAACGAAAGAAAGGTTCTTGGCATTGCTAGTGTTTCTGTCAACTACCTCGGTGATCTTGCCGGAGAGCAGGGAGAAGTGCCGTGCCGAGAGCGTAGACGGGAGGAGGCCGGAGGTGCGGATAGGGCTTCCCCAGACGCTGACCTCCTCCGCCGCCGACTTGTACACGCCGCAGCGCCAGTGGAACATATGCTGATCATTCTGTAGGAAGAAATTTTAGTCGATTAGTTCTCTACGACCAAAGCCAAGAACTTGACGCGCAAGAGCGGCGAACCTGCTCAAATCGCCAGACGGAGTCCTGCAAGCTGCAGTTGGAGATGCCCTCGCCGCCGACGAACTGCCCGATCCTTCGCTCCAAGACGCGCAATTTGTGCCCCAGACCGCCAGGCGCAAGGCGCGCCTCTTCACCGAGCCGCGCCACGGTCTCCGGCGACAGCTTCGGCCCGAATCCCCTCGCCGCGGCTTCCGGGACGAGCCCCATGTCCACCCACAGCAGAAGCAAGAACCCGAGAACCGTCGCCACGTAGAGAGCCCAGTCAAGCGATCCCCTGGCCCCGGCCGCCTGCCCCGGCCTCCACGACTTCGCGGTGGATCGCACCGGCGGCGTCCACTTCTCGGTCACGGCGGACCCGGGCGTCGGCGTGTCGCGTCCGAGAAAGAGCGGGCGGGAGGTGGGCTTCCTGTCCCTGGCAGCGGCGCCGAAGCACCTCCTCGCAGAGGCGGCCTCGGGGGGAAGGAGATCCCGCGTGGCGTTGATGCTGGCGAGGCAGATCTCGCAGGCGCAATTGGCGTCCTTGCGGCAGCCCGGGTAGTAGCAGCCGCCGTCGCGCGCCGCCCAGGGCACGACGATGGTGGGCGGAGGAGTCCGTGCGGCGGCGGCGACGCTGGGGTTGGAGCTGGAGGAGCAGGAGGAGGCGGTGGAGCAGTGCGTGGCGGTGGCGGTGGCGGTAGCGGTGGCGGTGGCTGCGGGTGTGGCAGCTCTCCTGCACGGTGATACCGGCGGCTCTGTCCTCGCCATCTCCCTCTCGTCCATGGATGGATACCGGCGGCTTGGTTGGTTTCTTGGGTCGGTGTGGCTGTGTTGATACCGCTATGATCTGAGACGTGGAGAAGCAGAGAGGGGGAGAAGACGAAGAAGGGGTTCGAAATTTGAAATGGCGTTCGTGGCCAACGGCATCCGCGAGCAACGGTCGACTCAACCTTCCTTCTGCTTCTGGGGAGATCTGGAGATGGGAATTGAACTGCGGTATGTCTGACAGGCCGGCCCGGAGCTGGTCCAGGCCAGGAGGCTTTATGAGGAAAGAACAGTACCGAGCACCATGGAAAACAACTAGGGGATGGTAAGTGTTAAATAATAGATTGATCGCCGAAAATCAATTCCAATGATTAAGAATACTCAAAAAAATAATCGCAATAGATGAACACTAGATATATGAGATCTCAACTCTTTTCAATTTATTAATTATAGATCCATTATCTTGTACAATGAGGTGCTACATTTATAACGAAAACCTCTTAGGGGTAGTTTCGGAATTCGCCAATAAAAACCAAGAGTTCGGTTATATCTAACACTCGCTTAAACTTTCCTTTAAGTGAATACCGCGTAATATACATGTCTCATCAAAAACTCCTCTAAAAAAACTCAATGGGGAAAAAGGACGGAGAAATGAGTATATTGCATCCGCATATTATGTCACACTTGTTGCCTTATTAAAAATCTTTATGTGAGAAAACTTAAGCAAAACTTAATAAGGGAAAAGGAGTGCAACTTGTAATCTTCTGTATTAGAGTAGTATCTTCAGGATCATACTAAGGATTTTGGTTTAGAGCTTTACTCCCACTGAACTCTGTATCATTGTAAGTCGTCTCATTCCAATGCCATGAATATATCTTTAGAAACTAGATGTTGGCAAAGAATTACTGAATAAATCAACTAGATTTTTACATGACTTAGTTTGCAGGATATTTACCTCACCATTCTTCTGAAGTTCACGAGGATAGAAAAGTTTGAGGGAAATATGCTTCATGATATTTGCTCTTAACATAACTAATTTGCATTTGTGCTACACAAGTAGCATTATCTTCATACATAATTATAAAGGTATCGACGTTGTTAATACCACATGACTTCTAGATATGGCTAATCATACGTCTCAGTAAAACACATTCACGTAAGACTTTATATAATGTTATTATCTCTGAGTGGTTGGTAGAGGTAGCTACCAAGGTCTGTTTGAAAGATCGCCAAGAGATGGTTGTACCACTACAGAGAAACACAAACACGGTATAAGATTTGGTACTATAGGGATTAGACAAATAACCAACAACTATATATCCCTCCATGGTTGAGTCTTGGTCCTTTCGGTAAAATAAGTCAAGATCTTGTGTACCTTGGAGATTTCTGAGTAAAGTCTTGACACCAGCCCAATGCCTTCTGGTTGGAACTGTATTGTGCTTATCTAGCAAATTTACTACAAATGCAATATAAGGCCTAGTGCAATTCGCAAGATGCACCTTTTGTCCTAAGACTTCCTTATTTTTCATCCTCGATCTAAATGGGTCTTTATCCACATCAAGGGATCTTACTACTGTAGGGCCTTTAAAGGATGAGATTTATCCATGTTACATTTTTCCAATACCTTCTTGGTATAGGTAGACGGGCGTACAAAATTTCTTCAAGGAAATGCTCTAATTGCAGGACTAAGCAATATTTGGTTTTGCCCAAATCTTTCATCTTAAACTCCATCATAAGGTAAGAACTTGCTTCTTCTGTGTCCTCTATGGTTCCGATGATATTCATATCATCAACATATGCTCATATGATACATAATCCATTCTATGAGCTCTTTATAAACACACAGAAATAATCATCATTATTAGAGTAACTCTTCTTCAGGAGAAACTCACTAAATTATTGTACCACATTCTCCTTGACTATTTTAATCCATATAATGACCTCTACAGTTTGACATTATATATGTTGCGATTGCTTTCATTAGGATCTAGGATTTTGACTCCTTCAGGGACTCATATAAATATCTGTATCTAGTGACCTATATGAATATACGGTCAATACATCCATAAACTACATTGATAAGTTCATGCTAGTTGCCATTGATATCAAATATCGGAACACTATTCCACTCATAATAGGAAAATAACTTTCATCGTAGTTGACACCGGGTCTCTACACCAACCCTTATGTTATAAGCCTCGCTTTGTATCTCACCACCTGGTTGTTTTCATTTCTCTTTCGGATGAAAACCCATTTGGATCCTACAGGAAACACTTTAGGAGGTGTTTGATCAATAGGATAGAACACTTTCCTTTTGTTAAGCGAGTGCAATTCTGCCTCATATGCTTCTTTTCATTTGACCCAATCTGAACGCTTCTTGCACTCTACCATGAACTTTGGTTCTGGATCTAGATTAAGAATTTTAGCAATTTTTGAGACAAAATATATGTCGACTATTGTAGCTTTGTTTTATACAACTCTCTCAAATCCACATAATTAGTGAATATTTCTTCATTAATTTCTTTCAACTACTCATGATTTGTCATAATGATGGAGTCTAGGTGTTCTGACTTTCCAACTCAAATTGTGCTCGCAAATATTTGTTGGGGTTACCAGTATTAGGATGGTCACTTTAGAGATTTTCGTAACATCAGGTTGAGCTTCTTCTACTATTTTAGGGAGTGTTATGACTTGTTCGGTTCTCTATTTATGCGGATGTCTATGTGGAATTGAGTCACATTCATCCGAATGTCTCCCCTCTTCTTATCATGAAAGGTAAGAGTGGATTCAATATCATTCAAGGGTATTTTCACTCTTTTCGGTGCATGTACTACAGGTATATGGGATTTTGTCACTCTCTTATGATCAGTTAAGATATTTGGCAGATTATTAACTATTTGTTGCAGATTTATTATACTTCGAACTTCAAGTTTAGATTCTTTGGTGGCTATGTCTGAGGACTAAATGCGTGTGACAATCTAATCTATTTTTTGGTGTTCTTTAGTGTAGTACTTTTATTTCCCTAATACCAAAAAATTATCCTCATCAAAGATACAGTCTGCGTACCAAGCCGTATACAAATCTCTATCATAGGTTCTTGGTATTTAATAATTGACGAAGTTTCATAACCTACATAGATCTCCAACTTCTGGTGAGGGCCTATGGTTGTACGCTGTGGTTGTGAGATTAGCACGTATACGACACAACCAAATTTTTGCAGATAAAAAATACTTGATTCTTTGATACACACTATCTGCAAAAGGGAAATTTTATGGTATGCAGTTAGTCTGAGTTGAATTAATACAACAGCGTGCAGCACTGCAAGGCCCCAATAGTTGGAGAGTAACCTACAATTCTTTAGAAGTTGTCTAGCAATAAGTTTTATTATTTTAATTAATGACTCTATATGGTTATTTTGTGTGTGGACATGTGGTACTGAATGCTCTATATTAACGTATAGAGTGATACAATAATCATTGAATGTCTTTAAGGTAAACTCATCAGTCTTGTCAATTCAGATGGACTTTGTCCTTTCATCTGGATAGGAGGCTCTTAATTTAATAATTTAGACAATTAATTTGACAAAAGCATGATTCCAAGTAGATAAGATACATACATGGGACCATATAGGAGAAGTATCTGTCAAGACTATAAAGTATCTAAAGGGGCCATACAGGAGCTGGATAGATCCACAAATATCACATTGAATTCTCTCTAGGAAACTCAGTAATTCTTCCCTAACTTTTAGAAAAAATGGTATAATTATGAGCTTTCCTTTAGCATAAATATGGTATAAGAAGTCTTCAAGTTTAGGAAAGTATGTAGTTTTTATGTTATGGTCACTATAATTATTGATGATTTTTCTTATCATATTCAACCCAAGATGATCCAGTTGATCATTCTAGATCTTAAATATCTCTTTGTTTTTAAGTATTATTTGCATCACAACATAAACATCAGATTTTATATATGCATAGTATAATCCTGAGGACATGGAAGGAAGTTTTTCAACTACTTGTTTATTGTACCTATTAAACTTAGTCATGAGTAGGTCTTTTGTACCATCCTTATTTTCTGTCTCCATGCGAAAACCATTCACATGAATGTCTTTGAAACTTAATAGAGTATAACTGTACTCAGGGTACAGGAGAGCATCCTCTATTATTATACGAGTAACTATAGGAAAAACTATGATGGCTCTTCGAGTACCAACAATGAAGGCATCGCTTTCGATGATGGTCATAATATTTTTAGTTTTCTTAGTACAAGTCTGGAAATATTTATTTTCCCTATTCCCTAATAATTGAATTTGTGGTGCATTTGTCTACATGATAGATTTTCTCCTCTGCCATTGGATTATACATTGTACTATATTAATAGTATGATTTGGCAACCAAGCAATAGTTGCATTAGATACATATTGTAAAATATAAAACAAACATAACGTAAGAAATGAATGAATCAAATATCCTAGGAAATAACAATTTATTCAACTTCAAATGATAATATCTCAACAGGAGTGTAGACCAATGTTCATTCAGAAACTAAAACTAGACTGATAAAAAGACTCTTAAGAAGACTCATAATGAACATGTGACATTGACTAGCAAAGCGAATAAATATTTAGAGACTAGCTCAGGTCTCCATATAAGTCGTGGGTGTTCTTTTGGGACTCCTCGAGCTTAGTCCCAAAAATGCCATCTTAATCCATGGGAGTATTTCCATACCCGAGAAGATCCTTTTGGAACTTCTCTGTAGGGTTAAGAACTGTACCATCACTCTTCTCGACGTCCGTCTCAACAACAGGTTAAGCGGTGAAGTGTGCCTTAACATTGTTCCCCTAAGTCTTATTGACTCTTCTAGTGGATTGCATGTAAAGGTCTGTCAAATGCTTGGGTTGCGGTAGGTGTGCGACTAATGGCCAGTGCATCTACATCTAAAGAAGAGTTGTGCAAGCTAATTAGCCTTGTTGGCTGAGTCTTGCTTCTGAAAACTCCCTGGCCCTTTAACTTTACTTCTCTACTATGGCTTACCTCTTTCCTTCTGTATTTCGCTATTCTTCCATTTTGCCCCCTTGATGCCTTTGGAGATTTCTACGGCCATGGTTATTGCTAGCCTGCTGAGTATTGGTATGCGCTTCGGGCATGCATGTGTCCTATTGGGAAAAATATGTTGATTCTTCATTAGAAGTTCATCATGCTTCTCTGCTTCTAGCAAAATGTAAATAAGCTTAGAGTATTTTATGGCATTCGGTATGATGGTACTATTGCCACAATATCTTCATATTGGGGTGAAAGGTATACAACGTCTTGTCTATCACTTCAACATCTATAACTTTCTGGTTACAGAAGCGCAACTTGGTGACGAGTTTGTGCATGATGGAGTTGTAAGCTACCACGGTTTTGAAATACTAAAAGCGTAGGAGGTTCCATTCGTGTTGTACTTCTAATAGCAGGACGGATCTTTGTTAGTTATATCGTTTCTTCAAGAAATTCTATAGTGATAGTGGGTCGTCCTCCATCAAATATTTGTCCTTTAGGTCCGTATGGAGATGGTGTCTTGGAAAGTGTAGAGCCGCACACTTGGTGGCTCCAGGGAGAGTGGGGCGCCAGCTTTACGCTGGGTGATAGTAGCTCTAAGAGATCGAGCTATCAGGTTAATCTTGTCATACATTGCTTAAGTCAGGTAATCGCTTCCATTCAAGGTGAGCTTGGCAAATTCCTTCTTTGCGATGTTTGATATATCATATGTTATATTAATACAAAAATGAATTTTACTACTGGTAAAATCAATATATTGCATGCTTACTCTTGAATCAGTAAAGCTTGGTCTATATCTATTCAATAGATAGTTATCTTTTTCCAATAATTTTTCTAGTATTTTTCATATTTTTATGCTAATTATCTAGCAATTTTTAGACTTACTGAAATAACAGAAAAATAAATTCAGTACATGTATAAATATGGAATTATACTAGGAAAGTAAACCCAAAGATATGAAACTTCCAATGCGTGCTATATCTAAGGTTCAACAATTTACGGAAGTCCCATATATTGGGCGAGCGGCGGGCATGCGTAGCAGGTGCGGATTAATCTAATAGTATAGGGATTGACAATTAGATGATCTAAGGTCCAGGGAACAAGATTAATCTAATAGTATGGGGATTGGCATATACGGTTCAGCCTTGGAGAGTTTTATGTTGATAACATGTTGAATAATAAACTGATCGCCATAGATCAATCCCAATGCCAATAAAAAATACTCGAACAATTGAAATGGATGAACCCCAAATATATGAGATCTCAACTCTTTTCTCTTTATCGATTGTAGATTGTTTGTCTTGTACAATGAAATGCTATATTTATACCCAAAACCCCACATTGATAGTTTTGGAATTTATCCATCAAAACCAAAAGTCCAATTATATATCAACAATAAGTATTGGAGTTTTTATTAGTGGCCAACAATGACAACCGAGATATGCTTGGATAATAACAACATCAAAACTGGAGTACAAGTGTACCACCACCAAACTAAGTAACCACAAGATTGGGTAGAGTAGATGCTGGATGACAGGTTGAGTCCACGAGGTAAGCATAGGGTGAAAACAGGACGGGTATTTTCTGTCTGATCCGAAGCCAAACTAATCGGGACTGGATTTAGAAAGAATTTGAATATCTGATCGAATCTAGGATGAGATCTGGATAGTTGAACTTAGATTTAGAATCGGATTCAGAACCTACAATATCTAGCAAATCCGAGAAGAAATCTAGATATCAGGATTTTTTTTTCTTTGTCGGCCCAGCCCATTCTAATCCAGCCGCCACATCACACCCACGATCCACGAGTCCGCATGGCCAGTGTGACAACATTTATGGGCTCGGCTACAGTCGGCGCCACGTACTAGAGCAAAGAGCGGGTGTGATCCGCCAACAAGTTAGCCTGCAGTGGCATCTTTGGGCCAATCATTGATCTGCAGCGGCAACAGGGTCGTCCTCGTACGCATACAACGTTTGTGTTGGACCAAACAACACTAGTATTAGCCACGTACAACGGCGGCAGGGAATTTTATACCATTAGCATTACCATTTTCTCCTTTAACAACTAAACAGGACATGGTAATGGACGAAGACTCTTGGTCCGATCACAGTATTTGTCTCCCATACCATTTCTGAAACAGTGGTTAGGTTGATATATAACTTATACTCTTGTGGTTTGATTCAATATATATTATTTTATATATGTGTTCATCTTTCGTATGTTTTTATCCGTTTTCGATCCTAATCTGTCACGTCTCCATCCTGTGTGCATATCCTAAGTAATCCGAATTTATATATGTATTTCACTCTGAATCCTAAAGAAAAATATGGGTTAGAATTAAAAAAAAAAACAATATTAGTCTATATCCCACCCGTTTCCACGCTCACGTAAGCATGATTCAACTGTTTTGGGGTCATAAATGGAACTGAACTCATGTTGATCTGATGGCCTGGTTCCAGTCCAGTGACACAGCTGCTACTAATTGGGCCGGGCATTGTCTATCTTGCAAGCTGCAAGCAACCAGGCCGCTTTACCAATTTTTTCCTTCGAGAGAGTGACGCCGTTTCGAAAATTCTGAGTTACACCGGACCGGGGTCAGGTCCGAGGAGAGAATCCGACGGTCCAGATTGAACGAACTCCGGCGAACGGATAAGTAAAAACTGCATGCACCAACTCACACGCTCCAAGCTTGTTCACGGGATATACATCCATCCCCGCCAAGCAGCGCGGGAGCCGGGAGCGTCGCTGCTCCGACCGCGACGGGCGCGGAGGCTTCCTACAGTACAAGGTCGGAGATGTGACGGAGCCGTTCCTGTCACGAAGCGCGCACCGGTGGATCGAATCGGATCCGCCGGCCGCGCGGGGGAGGCCACGTCATTTCCTCGCGTTTTAACCCGCTCGCACGGTGGAAAATCGATCCTGCTGCTCTCCCGTGGCGCGTCTCGTGCCAACCCCAGCCAACGCCCACGTAACCCGCCATCTGTCTCGCATGGGACGCAAGCAAGAGCCATTTCTACCGCACATCGCGTCGCGTCGATCGGATCCGAGTTCAGATTAGAGCGCGGAACCTGATCGCACTCCGCGTCCTGTACGTGGGAACACCGGCCTGACACTTGGAAAACGAGTACACAGCGACGCACGCCGCTCGCTCTCTCTCTGTCTCTCTCTCTCTCTGTGCCTCTGTTGGTTTCTTCTGGGAGGGTGACACCGACCAGTACATGTCGGCACAATTTACAGTCCTCCTTGCCTCCCGGTCTTCTTTGTCTAAGCGACTCCCAGGTTGTTTGCAAGTGTCATCGTGTATGTAATCAATCTATGGGTCTCTTAAACTTTTGGATCGTCTGTTTGCTCGATCATCTTGGAAGCTTCTGCATTTCTCTAAGGAAGGTTAATCTGGAAGTGTCGTTGTCAGCGAGGCAAGGAGGAGCCTATTATGACCGGCGGAGTAGATCATCCATACTTTGCTGTGAAGGAAGCAGTGATTCCGAATTGAAAAATGCTAACTTCCATCTCAGAAATGTCCAGGATCGTGACTTGCTCTCAGACTCACTCTGGATCTCATCTACTCCGTGCGTAGTGTACGCAAATCGGTCGTCCTAATTATGATTGGTAGAGCCATCGAAAGCTGGCGGGACTAGCAGGTGTCAAACTAAGATGCAAGCCTTTTGTCTTCAGGATCAGACAAACTTATAGCATACTGCACACATATCTTTTGAGTTTTGACCGACCTGTAAATTGTAATTGCCAAATATGTACATCCTTCGGGAAATCCTCACGTAAAGGCACTTTAATTGTGTCCCTAATCATTTCGTTGGAATGATGCAAGAGGAACCCGTCAAGTTTTACTGCAAGAAGAATCACAGAAGCACATAGCCTCTTCTGGGGCAAGCATTCAGTAGCCCATGTAGCACACAGTGCTCTATGCCATGGTGTCTTTTACCAGTACAAAACATATTTTCGGAAATGTGGCCGAATTAAGCGAAGGTCACCATCAGTTTGATCGTAATACTAACTAATCTGTGCATGTGCCCTCTTAATACTTCAGAAAGAGTATTTGTTGACAAAATCTGGCGATCTTTCTCGATCTAGTATCTAGCTCATAGCTGACCAGGTGCAGTACGAAAGCAGCTTCTGCACATTAAACATGGAAGACGGGTGATGTGGATAATGGTGGACTGGTGGTGGTTGAGAAGTGAGCTGTCGATAAACTTGTGCTCTTTCTGAATTTCTTGAAAAGGATTCAGGAACAAGAAGAAAAGGTTATTGGATCTTGTGCATTTTACCACTCCTCTCTGTTTATTTGTCCACAGCCACGTGCAGGGTTCACAGTACCAAATCGCACACGAAAATTGACAGGTGATTGGTACCAATATTCGTCAAAAATTGGTAGAAATAGAACTGTTTTAAAATCAAACTTTTTTAAATTGACGGTAAAAATGAGCGAAAAAATAGAAAATCGACCGATTTTACTGATTTTCGACCGTTTTTTTAAAATTGGTAAACTAAGTGGCGCCCCTTGTCTCACCGATTTTTGACCATTTTCATCGATTTTTTAACCTTTTTATTTGATTTTTGACCGGTTTTATTTGATTTTCGGCACACTCAAGAAAAATTTAAAAAAATTAAGAAAAATTGCAGAAAATATTAATAAATCCCAATTAATCTATAAAACACTTTAGAGAAATTTCAACAATTTTTGAATTTATTTAGTGCTTCTGAAAAATCAAAAATAGTAATTAATGAAAAAGAACAAAGACACTGTCAGATTTTTATAAAAATTTACATACTTATCATATTATGAAACTTTAATGGTAGTATAAAGAGTGTCCAAGAACCATTTAGTAAAATTTCAGAAATATTAGACTTATTTAGTGCCCCTAGAAAATCAAATACAGAAGAGCATTTACAAAGGCAGTAGCACTGTTAGAATTTTGAAAAACTACAAAGGTCTGAATGTCTGATAATCATCTAAAAATCTTACAGCATCATTAGCATTGCCTCAGGACCTCACATAAAAATATTCAAAAATATTAGACTTCATTTAGTACCCCTAGAAATAAAAAGCAGAATAGTATATACAAATACAGTAGCACTGTCAGAATTAGCATTGCCTCAGGACATCACACAAATTTTTTTTAAAAAATTTAACACTTTTTTATAAATTTTTTTCTAATTTTTTTGAATAAGAATAGTTTACCGACCTGTTTCAAATCTTGAGCCGGTTTGATAGAGTCAATTATCGTGGTTTTCGATCGATTTTCATCGATTTTTGAAACATGGCCACATGTGAACAATATGGAGCTCAAGAATGGATGGAGCTCAAGAATGGACACATTTCTTTTTCTGCACGTGTGTCAGAGAGTGAGGATACTGAAAATAACCGAGGACAAAAGGCATCTCCGTTTGAAGAGAGGATGCATGGTGTCGAAACCAAATGCAGTGCCTGTCCAGGAAAGAATCCAAAGAATAGGCAGACAACAAAAAGATCTGTTTCAATCAGCATTATGCCATTATCAATAGCATAGTACAAATTCTCAGGAAGAAAAATTCACAAGGAAACAAGCCCTGTACCATTCGACCATCGGGAAGGTAAGAACCAACAATGGAGCGATAGAGACCGCACCAGAAAACAAACCCCCCTGCAAGCACTCGCCGGCGACGGTGAGTACCGCTTCCCCGGCGCGATCCTCAGCGTACTCCGAAATTTCTCGTCGGAGCGCGCCTCCTCCACGCCCGGCGCCGTCGTCCCCGAGCACCGGAGGCTGCGGCAGTGGAGGCGGAGGAAGTGTACGGCGAAACGGATGAAAGAGGGAGTACCGAGTAATGTTTGGGTCTCTTTAGAAAAACTTCCATACGTTAGTGGAAAATTTACTATATGATCTGAACCACTAAAACACAATCCAACGGCGTCACGATCGCGATGTGCCGATGAGTATTCGCGATCCAGATTGGGGCTATAAATGATAGACTGAAGCAATCCGACGGTGTATTCGTTAAAAATACCTCCCATACTGCCCCTCATCGATCTGGACTGCTACAACGTCATCCAACGGTTCTCAGAGACCCAGTCGCGGGTTGCGTTTTGGGGGGTAAATTATAACGATAAACAATTGAGTGGGTGTTTATGAAAAATTACTCCTCCGTATTTCTGCTCTATCAGGGCCGTGGACGATCGATCGAACGGCTCCCAGAATGGCCGAGTTAAGAACCGACGGGTTCGTACGCCATGGCCACCGTCAAGAACGCCGGAGCCGACCCGCGCCTCCACGGCTGCGGCGTCCAAGGATCGACGCCGACGTCCTTGACAAGACTACGTTAGTCTACGTGCATGGCCCTTGCAAACAGGCCGGGCGACGGGCGACGGAGAAATCCGCCGACGGCGATGGTCTCATCGCGGGAGAAGACGGAGGTGTTCAAAGTTTCAGGAAGAAATGGACTCGTCTGGAAGAAACCGAATAAGATTTGCAAAAAGAAGAAAAGAAAAGAAAAGAAAAGAACAACAGCAAAGATTCTAACCAATAAGAACGGATCACAAAGAGGGAAAATAAACTGTCGAAGCAGATCAATTAACCCCGGCCTATACCATTCGATGATCAAAGAAGCATCGAAGCCAAGAACAATCACCACGCAGAAGCCTATCGATTTCTTGATCAAAACAATCATGTGAAAAGTAAACTTGATTATTACATATATGTACACCAGGCCTACCGTAATTAACTACACTTGATCAAAACTTACATAGAAATTACTAATTAATACTAGTGTGTAGCGAGGTGAGGAGGACGAAGCATGCACGTCACTCACAAGAACCAATCAAACACCCTAACGATATCAGAGCCCGACAGACAGCGGCGACGCGCGGTGGTGCTCCGCAGCGGCCCGCGGCGACGGAGACGACGACGAGGCACGCTGCTTCCCTGACGCAGTGCGCAGCATCTGACACATGCCCTCGGCGACGCGCTCGGCGGGGCCGCCGCGCTTGAGCATGCGGCAGAAGGCCATGTGCGCGCACACGGCCTCCTCCACGTCCGGTGCCGCCCCCGCGCACTTGCCGGCCTCGTACTTGACGGCCTCCGAGCACAGCCCGCAGAGCCACCGCCCGCCGAAGTAGGCCCGCACGCCGCCGATGTACTCGCCGGTGCACTCCTCCTCCATCTCGCAGCACTCGCAGCTCACCACCGACTCCTCCATGTCTCACGGGCCACTCCTGCTCCCACCGATCATGCAATAACTACCAATTCCGAGTTCTGGTCTGGATCGAGGTTGCAGCTAGCTTAATGTGTTCTTGCTTGTGAAGTAGTTGGTTTGAGTTGTCCCCGTGCGTTGCTTAGCTAATTGCAGTGTGTTGTGTCGTGCTGTGCGTTGCTGGGTTTATTTATATTGCTTGGATATGATACCTTTCTCTTCCATAACGACCGGCAATTATATATTTTTTGAAACCAACGACCGGCAATTAATTAAGCGTTTAGTTTGCATTTTCATGGAGAAAAAAACCCATCAGACGATCAGACGCAAACATGCTAGGCCATTTACTACAACTACTATTTCTCATCAAGTACAGGTGCGACTGGAGTATGGTACTGCACGTTTATTGCTTTTTAGAAAAACTAGAGAACGTGATACCATTGCTATGACATTCCTAGCTTCTTTTTCTCCTTGGCTCACTCCCGCTCTCTCTTGTTTACATAGGGCGGTGGGCGGCAACGGAGGGCAAGATGACGAGACAAGGGTCAAGAGGATATTAGGTTGGACGGGGTAGCTGGCGGGGGAGGAGGAGCTGGCGGCGCAGCTAGGCAGTGAGTTCGTCGCCGATCGTAGGAGAGGTGGGGTGGGACAAATGTGACGGAGGAGGCGAGCGAAGCTATGACCAGCACGATAGCAACTACGATGGAGAAGGGAGACAACAGAGGTGGGAAAGAGGAAGCAGGAAGGAGAGGGAGGAGTAGAAGGAGAGGGCAGCTGTGGAAATCGATTTCGATGGTATAGTACTCTTTAGTCCCTTCTTTGCTTTTTAGTTTTTACCTGGAGGAGAAGGGAATAAATGAACAGATTATGCAGAAGCTTGAAATCTACCGGCTTACCATTTCATGATTTTACACTAACTGTTTGACTGTAATTATTACTACCATGAGACTTTTTATCATTATTGAGAGGTACCAAAATTTACGTTGAGCTAGTACCAAAAGGTACCTCTTGATATTAGCTCAATATAAATTTTGGCACCTTTCAAGGATGGTAAAAAGTCTCCTACTACCATGTAGTGTTCCATAAATGCTCGAGTTTTTAGCTTGTTTTGGTCACATGGATGATACTTTGTCAAAAATTTAACCTCTTCACTAGTACAAAAAGACCTATATAAGACGCATTATCACATACGGTTTTCAAAAACCGTTTATGTTAAAGCTAATTACAGACGATTTGCTAGCACGACCGTCAAAGTTACAATATAGGCTAAGAACCATCTATGATAAGCTAATATCACAGACGGTTCGTGGTACAAATCGTCTATCAAGTATCACAGACGGTTGAACCACCAATCGTCTGTGATATTATCTTCTCACAGATGGTTTTTTAATCGAACCGTCTATGACACTTCCATGTTATATATATCGTACTAAGGTCTGTGCGCACTGTATTCTTCACCCAAATGAAATCTTACAGACGCCGATCGGTCTTCTCCCCCAGCCTGTCGCTGGCCGCCTCTTCCCCGAGCCTGTCGCTGGCCGCCTCTTCCCCAAGCCCATCGCGTGCCTCCTCCTCAGCACATCATTGACACCTCCCTGAGCCCGTCACCGCCTCCTCCCCTGAGCCCGTCACCACTTCTTTCCCGAGCTCTAAGGTATCTAAAGTGTGCAAATCGGGTGCTATTATCTACTTAGGGTTCTACTGTTCTATATCATCATGCTCATGTTGGAGAACATCCTTAATACATCCCCTTCGTGACACATACGGGGGAATGTATTGTCCTGTACTCTGTGCGGGTGTCGCTATGCTATTAAGGTCTTATGCCCTATAGGACCAACACCTTATGCTCTATGGTTGTATTGTTACTCCTTAAGATATTTGCTGTTTGGTGTATGCTCAATGATGCTATGGGTCTATTGATGAACTAAAAAAATTAAAGTAGCGAATGTGGCATTGAACTATAGAGTTGCTTCCTATTAATGGTAGAAAGTATTACTTTTATTTTGTTTTACTATTAATGGTAGAACTTCTAATCTTTTTATGATTATGTTATATTTTGTTTTATATGATCTATTTAACCATTACCTTGAAGTAAACTAATAAATATTTTTACCACAGCGTTACATACTAATGACATTCTTTATCCTTTAAATATGTTTTCTATTCAAGATATTTTTTGTATGCTTCTCCGGATGATGACAAGATAAATTTCTGTATGGGTAATTGAAGTCGCCCATAGTGTTTTTCTTTTTGTATTTGTTGCTATACTCATACGCTAGAAGAACACTCAGATACTATTTATAACATGATTTTGATTATTTGAATAGTGAATTTGAGTTTAAATAATTTATGGTGCATAATTTAGGAATGTAAGAGTTTAGTGTCTTATTTGCTTAGTTAATCGTCTAGTTCAATTTTGATTATAGTGGAGGTAAGAGATTAGTCTCTAGCAGTCTTACATCTTGTGGCGAGGAGACAGAATGTCTAACCTTTAGTAGGCCGACACTTGAGAGCACTATCATACAATTACTCATTAATATGTTAAGTAGGGCAACATATCCAGTGAAAACCACCTTTACCGTGAAAACTCCGTGAAACCCATGTGTACAAGATTCGAAAAATTCTCAAAAAATTATCATACGTAGGGGAGGTGAGCTTATACAACCTGTAAAATTTGAAGATTAAACTCAATCGCATTTGAAAGATATGAAAAAGACAAAATCAACCTAAATAGTGATTTTCACTGTTTAGCACTATTCATTTTGCTGTTTGTCTTTTTCAAATCTTTCAAATGCGATTGAGTTTGGTCTTCAAATTTTGTAGGATTGTAGAAGCTCACCTCCCCTACGTATAGTAATTTTTTGAGAATTTTTCAAAACTTGTGCACATAGATTTCACAAAGTTTTCACGGTAAGGGTGGTTTTCACTGGATAGTTGCCGTTAAGTAGACATGATTCAATGTCAAGTCGACATGATAATTATGAATTGCTTTATCCTTTCGATTATGCCATTTTTGCAAGCTTTGAATTGTGCACATTATATTCCAAAAATATCTAGATGTTTAACTTCTGTCGTGATTCATCATATATATATTATATGTCCCAGTGACTGCAAATTGCACACATATATAAAATAAAGCCTATAAACAAGATAGACAATATGAAAAAGCTGATGGATGCTAAACAAAAACTTGAGGTGGAGATAGAACAACTGAAAGGAAAGTCTGAGTTAATAGGAAAGATTTATAAGATGAAACAAAAACTAAAAGACATAGATGATAAATCGCAAGATATTGATTCTCTTAACAAGGCATTCATCATTAAGGAGTGCAAGGCAAATGCAGAGCTGAAAGAAGCTAAAGTTAAACTTATAAAGGTAATATAAAGGTTTCTAGTATTTAATTCGACATGGTTGTTGATAATATACCAAGACACCCTTTTCACAATAATATGATCGCTTTTGTAGGGATTAAGAGATATGGCTGGAAGTCAATTAGTTATTGGTGTCAAACAAATAAGCACTATGCTAAAGCTGTGGAATTTTCTGAAAAGCCTCTATCGCGGAAGCTATGACACAAATGATGGCAGACATAGAAAAGCCCTAAGGTATCTTTGTCTTGATCTATCAAATAATTAATGTTGTTTCTCACTATATGCTTATTGATATTTGTGGTATCATATATTGTCAATGTATTATCACCTGAAATTATCCTTAATATTTGCTCATGTTGAATCCAATGACTAAATAGTGTTCTGCTTGTTGGAACCAAAAAATTTTCAACCTCTCTTGGCAGAACTTCTATGAATAGTATCTATTGTTCAAAATTTTCTTCTCTTTAGATATTTTCGCAACGACATTTATAAGTTACAACCAGTTATAAATTTCATAATTGAATATCTAAACATTCTAGATGCATCGAGGCACAGTTTGTTCCGTCAGGATCATCTTAAAGTATGAACATTTATAGCATTTTCATCTACTTTCTTATTATAATGTTGATGGATTCCAAGACAAAATCCAATTATATCCACAGTTCGTCCTGAAAGTTATCATGCTCTGATTTATCGTTTCCACTTCATCCTTATCTCCAAATGAGAATACCATAGGTAACCTATTTTCACTCTGGTCTTGTGCAGGAATATGGTCATTTTGATGGTTCTCTATTTTATTAACTCCATATTTGATGAACTCCTAGAGAACCATCAAAACGATCCTATTCCTGCATAAGACCAGAGTGAAAATAGGCTTTCTATGGTATTCTCATTTGGGGATGAGGATGAAGTGAAAGATAAATCAGAGTATGACAATTTTTAAGATGGATTTTAGGTGGAATTGGATTTTACCTAGAATCGATCAACATTAGAATAAGAAAGTAAATAAAAGTGCTACAAATGTTCATACTTTAAGATGATCCCGGCCAAAAAAGCTATGCCTTGAAGCATCTCGGATGTTTATATATTCAATTACAAAATCTATAACTGGTTGTACCTTGTAAATGCCATTGCAAAAATATCTAAGGAGAAGGAAATTTTGAACAATAGGTACTACTCATAGAAGTTCTACCAAGAGAGATAGAAAAAAATATTATCACAGACGGTTCTAGATAAAAACAGTATGTGATAGACACATATCATAGACGGTTCTTAATAAAAACGGTCTGTAATAGACACATATAGTAGATGGTGCTTGATACAAACCATCTGTGATACGTGTTTCACAGATAGTTCAAAAACTGTCTATGATGTGCTGTATTATCACTGACGCATGCTTACTGACGGTTCAGAAAACCATCTGTGATGACGTTTACAAACTGTCTGTGATAGTCTTTTCTGTAGTAGTGCTTGATACTAGCTCAATATAAATTTTGACACCTCTGAAGGATGGTAAAAAAGTCTCCTACTACCGTGTAGTGTTCCGTAAATGCTCGAGTTTTTAGCTTGTTTTGGTCACATGGTTGATACTTTGTCAAAAATTTAGCGTTCATTTCCTAGTCAAATTAAGTTGCATGGAAAAATTAATCTCTGCCCTAGTTCTCAGGAAAGATCGACACTAGGGTTCAAAAAACTGATGAAAATAGGTCGGTTTTCGCGAAAACTGCCCGTGCCGAGCCGGTTCGGCAATTAAAACCGTTCAGAAAACCGTTTAGTTGAATAGTAAATTTTAAAAAATTAGCAAATTGTGTCAAAAAATTTTGATTTTTTTGTGCGGTCCTAAGGTAATCCTAATGATTATATAAAATTTTTAGATTATTATCAGATACATACATTTTTTAAAAATTCTGAAAGTGATATTGTCACAATATATGCTCTTCAGTTTTTTATTTTCTAAGGGCACAAAATGAAGTCCAATATTTTTTAAACTTTTTTGTGATGTTATAACGTCATTAAAATGATTATGTAAAATTTGTAGATGATGATCAGATATGTGTATGTTTTAAAAATTCTAAAAGTGCTATTATCATTGTATATGCTCTTCTATTTTTGATTTTATATGGGCACTAAATGAAGTCTAATATTTCTGAAAATTTTAGTACATTATCCTTTGGAACTATTTATATTTTCATTAAAATTTTAGAATATAATAAATCATTTAATATTTATAAAAATCTGACAGTGTATTTGTTCCTTTTGATTAATTGTTGTTTTAGATTTTTTAGAAGCAATAAATGATTTAAAAAATTATATAAATTTCTCTGAGGTGTTTTATAGATTAATTGGGATTTTTTTGTAAATTTTTCAAAAAAAATTTCAATTTTGTCAATTTTTCTTATATTTTCACCATTTTTCCTTCTGTCGTCGGTTTTCGACATTCCGTTCATACAAGTCGAACATGCCATCTCTGTGACAATGGAAGAGTGACGAAGTTATGCTTATGCCTACTCCACAACTTCAATTGAAAGGTATTATAATGTAAATGGTGTTGACAAGTGAATGGTAGTGAAATTGCGAATGATTTTACTTTGTGGTTATGTAAATGCCGATTTTTGCACTTGTGTGATTGTAGTATTGCAATGAAAGATTATTTATTGACATATTATTGCTAAATACATAACTTACAACTTCCAATTTTCTAAAATATAGCAAAGGTCATGTCGAATTTTTTCCAAATTTAGGAGAGATCATTCTGGAATTTTTTACGTTTTCACATACCTTATTTATATATTTATTACATTTTTACTCAATTTTATCCTTCCCTGTATTTCTACAAAATTTACAATTTTTTTTGCATTTTCCCTATTTTTTTCGATTCCCCCCAATTTTCCAACATCGGGCGGGTTTTACGGTTTTTGACGTTTTTCGTCAAAAACCGCGGTTTTCGCTGTCTTGTTTCACCAAATTTTTAAATTTTTAAATTTGCAAACCGTTCGATTTTTCGCGGTTTTCGAGCGGTTTTTCGCGAAAACCGCTACCACGGGGCTAGCGATTTTCACGAACGAAACGAAATTGTGAACCCTGATCGACACCATGTTCCCAGTATCTTCCCTATTGTCTTGATTTGCTTTTGTCAAAGGGCAAGTTTAACCTAAGCCTAGAAGCTTTTCAAATAGATGCATAATAAATCATTCATATATCCTTAAAATGAAAAATCAAGTTTTGATAATAACGCTCAGTTCAGGTCCTCCATGACATGACAAGGTCGATGGGCCCTACCACGCACTAGCTAGTTGCTTACAGAGTCTGCTACGACATACATGCTAGATGGACTATCAACATGGGAGAAGGTTACTGTACAGTTCTTAGGGCACTGCAATCCGCGAGTTAAGCTATTCTCGTATGTCAGAGTCATCCAATCAAGTGAACTAACGAATCGGATTTCTCAATATCTTATTACAATACTAGCTATAGTACTAAAAATCGGCACAGTATTTTAAACAGTATTCTCGGAATATATCTTGATCACCGTTTTTTTATCCAATAATATACCTACAACTGCTTAAGTTACAGTCTCAACAGTGACCGCATTGGATCTCCGTCCGTCAACATGACTAGCTAGTAGCAGTAGTAGGCCCGCACGCCGCTGATGTACTCGCCGGTGCGCTCCTCCTGCAGTCGCAGCTCACCACCGACTCCTCCATGTCGCACCGGCCACTCCTGCTCCTACCGATCATGCAAAACCATCAATTCCCGAGCTCTTGGGCTGGATGAATTGCGTGTGGTCTGTGGTGCAGCGGATTGAGGCGGCAGCTTTAATGTGTTCTTGCTTGTGAAGTAGGTGGTGTGTTGCTCAGCTGATTGCCTTGTGTTGTGCATTCTTCTTGTTGGGTTCATTCATTCATATTGCTTGGATATGTTGCCTTTTGCTGTCACGACGACCGGCATTTAAATTAAGCGTTTATTTTTCAATTTCGTGGAGAAAAATTTCATCTTTTCGGCGCATGGACAGCACTCATCAGACAGATGATCAGAACTCAGAAGCATACATGCTAATGCAAGATTGCTATGCCATTTACTACTCCAGCTACTATTCCTCATCGAGTACAGCTACTGGTACTGCATGTTTATTGCTTTTTGCCCAGATGAGAAGGGAACAGACGAACAGGTGATGCAGAAGGTTGGAATCTACCAGCTTAATTACCATTTCATGATTTCACACTGATTGATTTGACTCTGATTACTGCCACCATATGGTGTTTATGTAATTGATCGTGCTTTTAGCTTGTTTTGGTCACATGGACGATACATTCCCAAAGATTTCGTGTTAATTTCCAAGTCAAAGTTGGCAGGGAAAATTAATTAATCTCTGCCCTAGTTCTCAGGAAAGTTGGATACCAATATACCGTGTTAGTTCCCAATATCTTCCATATTGTCTGCATTTGGCAAAGGGCAAGTGTACTGTGTACCCTAACCCTGAAACTTCTTAAAGGAGTTAGCTAGATATAATAATCAATTAGCTAGATATAATAATCAATAGATAACTCATATTATATCCTCAAAAATGAAAAATGAAGTGTTGTTGATGATGATAATGCTCAGTTCAAGTCCTCCATGCTGACATGATATGATCGATGGGCTCCACCACGTACTAGCTGTCTACTACGACGTACTCACATAGTCACATATATACATGCTGAACCATCAACATGACTAAGTACTAGCAGTAGAACTAACTACTAAGTACTAACCACCTGCCTAGCTATAGCTAGCACGTAGCATTTCATCAGTACGATACAAAAGAGCACGAAAGTTGAAAGTGATGGATCGATCGAGCAGCCAAACGGTTGAACCATGCATGAAGATCGAGCTGATCAGTGTTGGCCGGACACCATGACACTACTGTACAGCTGGTGTAGTGTTAGTCATACAGTAGTACTCCTCCGTCCAAATTTGTAAGTCATATTTTTTGAATGATCATATTCATAATTCTTAGGTGTATTTTATATATCAATACAAAATTAATACGATATTCCCTTTATATCTTTAATAAATACATATATTTGATTTATATTCTCAAAATATATGTATTGAATTTAGTATTTAATGATAATTATTAGAGTAGTTTAGTTATTTTTAATATTATTTTAGATTTATATGTAAAAAAAAATATCATATAAACTTAGACGGATGCTACGTTACTGGTTGGAGGAGTGATTGATCGAGTAGCTAGTTGTCGACGGAGATAACACCTCATGGGAGAAGCGTTTGGTCGCAGTTGGTGGCTCAAACAAACCGATGTAGCATTGTTCCATTCGTTCGTACAATTGACACGACTGGTGACGCGATTGGATAGTGAGCACTGTAGCAGCCGGTACGTGCAAAACGTCGTATCTTTGATCGGTATGCATGCATCACTACATGACATGGACGGGAAAAGACGCAGAGCGAACTTACTATTTAAAAATTATATAAAAATATTAAAGTATGACCAATCGTTCGTTTTAAAATTTATATAACTTATATTTAGAGAGTTACTACTTGTCTTATATTTAGAGAGAAAGGGGTATAAGCCGGAATGAACTGGACTTATAGTTACTAGTTAGTGACGTAGGGAGAACAAGGCAGAATGAACTGGTACGACGACCCAGCGGATTTAATTAGAAGATGCAGCTGATCCCGTGGCCAACACTACCATGGTATGCGTACAGGGGCGGACCAAGCGGGGGTCAAGGGGGCTAGAGCATCTTCTACCTTCGATCACACCATAGGTACCCTCTTAGCATCCCCTACTCAATGTAGGGCGCCACCACACTGTCGTTATGGAAGCCGGTCAAAAAATTGGAATTTAAAAACCGGTTTAGCACCCTCTAAATTTATGTCCTGGATTCGTTACTGTATGCGTAGGCAATGAATCTATGTCTAGTTGGATGAGCCGGTGTTTAGCCCATCTCTCCGAGTAGTCATAGTGTGAGGTGATCGATCTGCTCGAGCCACCGATCTGGTGATATGGATTAGTCCCAGGTGCAATGCAAGCCACCCACGCATGATCGGCGTACGTACAGATGGTTGAGTTCCAACGTCTCATCGATCTCATCTCCTGTGCTCGCCAGGCCTGGATGGGAGGCCCTCAAAAATTAAGTGGCGTACTTTTTTATTTATTTTTGTATTACTACTCGTTAATCTTTGTATTAATAAGAGTAAGAACTAATTGATGAGTAGTTCTTTTTATTCTATTTATTTCCTTTTAAAAAAATTACCGTAAAAATTCATTCATAAACAAAATCATGTGCCCTATTAATGTTCTGAAGTTTTTTAACCAGCTAAATTATTTCTGTAATGCAATTCTTGCATATAGAATTTTATTGATAATTCCGATGACTATTGCACAAGCAAAAAAAAAAGAGATTTTATAAAATGAAATTGAAGTTCTACTTGCGGTCCATAATGAACTAGGAAAGGCTTAACAATAGCCGTTGAAATTGATTTAATTTTGAAAAAAACTAATTACAAGGATAATTGAAGATTTTGTTTCAAATAATACTAGAAAAATATATGGTGCTTTTCAAGTAAAGATCATATATGAAATTTGTTTTTTTAGCGCGATGTATCACATAATCTTTCTGTTGTAAGAAAAAATTGTCCTACAGATGTAACATCAAATAATTATTTTGATAATTAATTTTTATTGTGTATAGCCTAATTTCAAATTGAGCACATGGCCCCCCAAAATATCAGGTACGGCCACTTGCTGTCAGGTGTAACCGGCAGATAGCTGCACGTCTAGTACTGTTAATGATCTTTGCCTTCAGGTGTTAACGTCTAGTGCTGTTAATGCACGATCGGTGCACATCAACAGGAGATGTGTTGTCGGATTAGTTCTGAAAGTAACTTGCTCTCGAATATACTAAAATCTATACGCAGCGTGCCACGCCGCGGGCGCCGCTCTTCACACGAGAAAATCGAGAATTTTGTTTTTTTCGGAAAAATAATTTAAATGTAATGGTAAAAAAAAAGGAAAAATGTATGTTTTTTTCGGGAAAAAAGATCAAAAAGTTTTTTCCCGAAAAAGTACTTAAACGTAATTTTGATTTTATGAAAAAGAACCCAAGTGCAAGCCTTAAAAACGCATAAAGGACCTAAACGTAATATATATTCTTTTTCGGGAAAAAAAGACCTAATCGTAATTTTTTTCTAAAAAGAACCCAAATGTAATTTTTTTTTTCTAAAAATAACCTAAACGTAAATATTTTTTTGGCTCGGCTCGCGGCTCGAGCCGACACGTGGGGGTGCTCCCCATCCAGGAAATATTCTGGGATTAGTAGAGGGGATTATTATTTATCTGTGGAAGTTCCTGGCTGCGTGTTCAGTATCAGCAGGCCACTGATTGCGAGCAGCGTCTGATACAAGCGAGCTGTTCTTTCGTCCAGAAGGCACCTGCGACCTGACTGCTGGCTGACATGGCCGTGGACGCCTTCCCCATGTCTCCTCCAGATGGCACCTCACATGCTCAGCCACTTCGTAATCTCGTATCATCTCGCATCTCCCACAGTTTCAGGAACTCGTATGGATCAGTTCGATCAGCAAAGCAAACTGTCCATCGTTGGGGCTTGTTCGATCAGTTGGTTGGGGGACGAGGTGGGACGGCCTGTTGTTTTAGGATGAGAAGGTAGAGTAGGGTGTTTTGGTGAGGATGAGATGGTTCTAGATTTTGTATATACTCTTATCATTGGTATACTCGCGGCATAATTCTCGTGGGCACCTTCGAAAAAAATGTGTTTGCGGTCTGTAAGGGTTTGGTTGTTTGTACCAAATGATATATATATAAGGTTATTTAAGAAAAAAATCATCTATATATTTCGTTGTTTGAATAGAATTATCCAATCCTGGATGGTGGGATACAAATTTGAGGAATATTTCCTACAGATGTTGAATCATTTCATTCACAAAAAAACAATAAAACCAAATGGTATAGGACTATCCTCATTCCATTCAACCTCATCTCATCAACCAAACACACCATAAGTTTGCAACATGATAGCTGACAATTTCTCGAACATATCCAATCCAAGTAGTTCAGATTAGGGAAAAAAAGTAAATTTCGTAAAACTATAAATTTGTCGTGAAAATTATCCAAAAACTACATATTTTAGTAACTATTTCACAGAATTCCAAATTTAACATATATATGTGTGTGTGCACGTGCTATTCTTCGGCAGCGTGTAGAATAGAATATGATATTCTACACGTTAGCCAGTATTTAACCGAGTTGTTGAACCGTGGTCCAACAAAGCCACCATTCATGGTCCAACCAAGCTGCGATTTAGATCTGCGTATGGGTCATTTGGGCTATGTTCACACTGACGTTTTAAAAGCTCACTTACGCCAGCGAGAAGTACACGTCGTGGCAATCACATTGTTTAGTTAGTAACTTTCTTCTTTCTTTTACTATATATTACGTGTTACAGTTAATACAATTACTAGCTCTAGATCGTATGCATGCATATTTGTAGTTATCGAATTATATGCATGCGTTATAACATTATACTTTGTTGTGTTTTGCATTATGGTAAGCCGATTCAAGGTCACAGCCTTATACAACAGATATGAATAGTAAAAAGAAGTTCTTGTGATAGTAAATGGAAGTTACGTGGATTGTAAACTGATGTTGTGTGGATAGTAAAAAGATTTTCTGTTGATTGTAACAGGATGTAGTAAAAAGAAGTTATGTTGATAGTAAATTTACCCGTCGCACCTTCAATTTTAATCAGTTGGTGAAGTTGTTTTTATAACAGTAATTTTGAAGTTGTTTTTATAACAGTAATTTTTACGTGCCTGTACGTACGCATTGTTATGTGAAAGATAGTAATTCTTACAATGCGTGGTAGTAATCATGTTGTATTATATGTTACGTTGTAGAATTACTACAATTTTGTTTCGAATTTTACTATCGTGAGTGGTTACCGCACAAAGTTTATTATATTTTATTAAACGCATTAATGGCAATATTTTATTTGGAAATATAAAACTACCATTATGCGTTCGTTTGTTTCCTTGGTTTTCGAGCTAGGTCGCGTCGTTTCTATTTATTTCTATTGTGAATTTGTTTTCTAGTTTGCACATGAATATATTTTTTCTTTATTCTAGTCATAAGTTTTTATTTGTAGTTGCGATTAACGAACAAAATTCACCATTAGCTTACTGACAATGTGTTGAACAAAATGATATAAGTAGCGCTAATATATGTAGTACTATATGATAGTAATTTTATATTAAAGATGTAGTAATTGTTAGTAATTTATGATAAATATATATGTAAAGATAAATTACCATCGCGCGCGCATGTAATGGTCTGTTAGTATGAACACAAGTAGTAAAAAGAAGTTATGTTGTTTGTAAAGTTTATTATACATTTTATTATAAGTATTAATAGCAATATTTTATATTTGGAAATATAAAACTACCATTCTGTATTGGTTTGTTTCCTTGGTTTTCGAGTTATGTCGATTCGTTTACGCTTTCTTTCTTTATTTTATACATTCTCTCTCTCCGCACTCCTTAGTCGTTCAAAGAACTCAATATCGAAGAGTCAAATCATAAATTGCTCTATTCGAGTGGTTATTGTGGTTTCCTTCTTCAATCAATTCTGCTTCAATCCATTCTTTGGCAGTACTCCAAGAGTCAACGGTGGTGATACTTCTTTATTCAGTCGAATCCACAAGCCTTCTCAAGTAGCAATGTACAGGTTGTTTGGGTTATGCTTTTCCATTTTCGGTTATATAAAGATGATTTTGGTGTAGTAATTTTTCCGCTATTTGATAGTAATTTATATAGATTATCTGTATATACTACTCTGCGTTGTAGATGAGGACTTTGGGAAAAGCCCCCAGGAAGGTGAAGAAGATTACTATAGAGGATAACCAGACAGCATTGGAGATTCGTTTAGACGAAACTCAGCCAATTGCTACAGTTTACCCCACAAAACTTAACGAAACTGTTTCGCGCCCTAATGAGTTTGGGAGGAAGAGGAAGCGTTCGCAGAAGAGTGATCAAATAGACGAAGATGATTTCGAACCCCCTCCAATCAGGAACGAACCTGCTTCTTCTACGAAGACTATCCAGGTAAACATGTATCTATATTTTAGTAATTTCGTTTGCGTCGTATAGTATTTTCGTTTGCGTCGTATAGTATTTTTTAGTAAACACGCTCTTATAGTATTTTCGTTTGCGTCGTATAGTAATTTCTCATTACATATTTCTTTCCCACAGTTTTTGCACCTATTACTGGACAACTGTAGGTGATAGTTTAATAACTTCTCATGACTCTTATAGTAATTTCTCAGTACATGTTTAAAATTTTATCGTTTTAATTAAAATACTTTTTTCTATACTAATTATAGTAATTAATTTACGACACTTGGGCAGGATAATGTCGTGAGGAAAAAATTACCGCCGACGTTCAGGTGCACCCTTGCCCTTGTTGTATCCACTATAGGCAACCTTACAATCGACCAGGTTAACAAGGTTCGAAATCTTGGATTCGAGGAACTATTGAGATTTAACCTTGAGGGTTTGGAGAGTAGAGATCTTTTGTGTTTTTTGATGGAGAGGATAGATCCAGATGACATGGTAATTCGTGTTGGTGGTGGAAGGAGCCTACCAATAACACCCCACGCCGTCAAGTGTACGTGCTAGGTATTCCATTTGGTGGAAGGGATGCACCTCTGGTTACATTCAATGGAAGCAAAACAGAACTTGCAAATCTAAAGCGTTTGCTCGGGGTCACTAGTCGGGTTGAAGTAACGACGAAGGTATTGATGGCGAGGATCAGCACCCAGGGTACCAATAGCTTGACAATTAGATGTTTCTTACTACTAGTTTTCAATAAGTTGCTATTCTCGGGGACGGCTAACCATATCACTGGCAAGGAGGCTGTTTTGACAAAAGACATGGAAAATTTCGGTGGTATCGATTGGTGCAAGGCGGTCGTTGATGACCTAAGGGTTTCGGTACGCAACTGGCACAAGAAGAAGGAAACAACGAGTAAATCAATTAGTGGATGTGCTGTTTTTTTACTGGTGAGTATTAGTTGTTTTCTTGTAGCAAATGTTTTTTGTCGCTTAAATTTAGTAGTAATATTTCAAGTTGACAATAGTAATTTTGTCGTAACAGATTTACTACTTGGACAACCTGAGGTGTGCTCACAGCATTGAAGCTGTGGAGACACCTCGCTCTGCTTTCTTCACGACGGTGATCATTGAGAAGTTAGTTGGGGCTGATAAGATGGTTAGGGGTGGGCATTCGGTTAATTCGGTTTTTTCAGTTCGGTTTAAAAAAATCGGTTTTTGAGAACTGCAAACTGAACCGAACCGAACAAATTCAAAAATCGAACCGAATTAACCAAAAATATTCACTTCGGTTAATTTGGTTTTTTGGTTAACCGAGATATCGACAGCTACTAGAAAAGATCAATTTGTGGCACAAAATAACTAGGTCAGCATTGTGTAAGAAATCATTCCATAGTATGAACTTAAGCACTTCTAGAAATAGTTTGAAATCCTTGCACAAGAAAATCGTATGCAAGTGATTACACAAAAAAAATACCATCTTCAACAGAATACAGAGTTTATATAGTATTATGAACAAAATACGGCTGGATCTTCAAATCACCTTCACTTCCCCAAACGAGAAGCTTTGTGCCAATGGTCATGACATCCTCGCCAGTGCCAATGGCGTGACTTCTGCGAGTGGCGTTGGCATGAGGCTTGGCATCAGCGACGTCGGGTGCTGCCGGAGCCACGGAACAGATGGTCACACTTCGGCAAACGGCAGCTTCCAGAGCACATCGTCTTGAGCGTGGTTTCGTCAATGCCGAACTTGACGTCGTACTAGTCACCGATGTGGACGGATACTCCATCGGCAGGGGCGAGCGCGAGCCACCAGAGCTCATCTGGACATGGTTCTTTGTTTCTTGGTAACTAGTAACTACTAAACTCAACCTCAAGACTTGGAGCTCATTTGGATGTGGAGCTCATCCCGGATGGAGCGGATAGCCGCGGTTCGCTGGAATGAACAGGCAGGATGGGATGAATGTGTGCTTGTCTCAGCCGATCGAACGGGCCTAGCCGCGCGGTGTGGGAGCAGCACGGATCGAGGCACGCGATTGATGTGCTACAATTGGCTGATGGACGGAGGACGTGGATCGTTGACTCAGTCAAGCGACTCACGCAGAGCGGTCACCACTTCTCGATTTTTGGACCGAAAGGCAAAGGCTTCAAGGTAGCACACGCAACACGATGCAACGCTTTGGGAGTCTCGAGTCTCGTTTGAAGCCTGTTCGATGCTCGGTAATTTCGGTTTCTCGAAGCAAATAACCGAACGTTCACCGAACACCGAACAATATCAAAATAAAAATCGAATTATAAACCGAAAACCAAAAAAACCAATTTTTTTGGTTTATTCAGTTCGGTTTTTCGTTTTAAAAATGCCCACCCCTAAGGATGGTTGACCGCCTAGGCAACGAAACATTCGGCAAACTCAGTGTTAGTGTTCTGTTATTAAATTTTTTTGGTTGTAAATTTATTATTTAGTAGACCTAACTATTTAGTTTTTTTTTGTCATTTTCAGTTAAGGAGCATTCAGGGCACATGTTATTGTTTAGGTGCTGATTCTGATGAAAGAAGTTCTTCTTATGTCCCAGAGTTACCTAGGTTGCTATATTTGCTTGGTGACTCAATTCCATTAGTAAGTCGAAGCGTCAGGCAACAAAAGAAGCTCTAAAAAAATTTGATGATGAATCATCTAGAGCGATCAAGTAGATTAATAAAGTTCAACGAAGGATTGAGACTGTCTAGTCAGAGGTTGTTAATGCATTACGTGTTATCATGGAAGAGTCTTCGAAAGAAAGGACGCTAGAGCATGAAAAGGATAGTTCTACTGTTGTGGATCACGGGCAGCAATCAGCAAAAAATCCATTTGTTAGCCCACCTTCTCCAGCTGTAATTGTGAATGATTGACCTAGCTCGTCTCCGCAGATACCCAGCGAGCCTCAGCCGCTACGGAGGGATGGCGTCATTTACGTCCCAGCATCGGCTTCTTTCCCGCCATCTCAAGGTGTGAAAGAGGATGCAAACCAATCAAGTTCATTTTTCAGTTTTAATTTGCACATCTTTATTCGGCATGTAGTAATCGTTTTGCTTGAACGATTGTTTAATTTTTTTTAAACAGACGATGAGGATGTGGATGACACTTCTCTTAAGATTGATAGTATTGTCACCACTATTGATCCAGATGGCATTCCAGAGTTGCATTGTGATGTTCATGCGAAGAACACCACATCTTCTAACCCACAGGCTTTACCTGCAGTAATTTTTTTGTATAGATTGTAAAATGTATTCTCATACATAGTTATTTTGTATTAATAACATTTTTTTCAGGAATAAAAAAAAATTTGTGATAAGGATGATCCAGTAAATCTTCAACCCGGCACTGATGCAAATCAGGTAATCAAACATCACATTTTAGTGTTATATACTGATGTGTGATATTTATCTATATACATCGAATGTATTTTTTTTTGTCTTTTCGCCCCCTTAGGTACGTAGCGACGCTCCTCCGCGTCAGAGTGATGACGCCATTTACTTCCCAGCATCCGCACTATTTCCTGCATCTCAAGATGTGAATGAGGATGCAAACCAATCAGGTTCATTTTACATTTTTGCAAGTGTATTTTATTGAACCAGCATGAAGTAATTGTTTTTTGTGAACATTTTTATAATTTATGTAAACAGTCGATGAGGGACCGGATTATACTTCGGTTAAGATTGATAGTATCATTGACGCGATTGAACAAGATGCCATTCCAGGGGTTCATGTTGATATGGAGGCAAAGGACACTAATTTGCAGTTGCCCACAACTTTAACCCACAAAATTCTCCCGCAGCAAATATCGTGCATACATAGTAAATCTTATTAGTGTTCTTAGTAATTTTTAGATTAAACTCTTCAGTTTTGTAGGTAGTATTTTCAGTACTGTAATTTTTATTTCCAGGATCCACCAAACCAGATAGTAAAGGATGTTGCACCAAAGGACATAGCTGACACGGTTACACATGAGGTATACGAATGAATATCAACAATTATTAATTTATTTTGATCTATGAAATTTTTTTATATGTAAACCTAATGGTAATTATTATTTATGTTAATCGAAGGATAAACAAATTAAGACAGTTAGTAAGCCAAAAACTTAAATGAAACAATTAGTTCCAACGGGAGCCACGGGAATTACCGAAACGAGATTGACAAGAGTGCCTTCCCGTTATGTGTCACCATTCAAGTGCCGCGATCGGCCAAAAGTTCCAATTGACACTGCCATGAAGGTGCGCGATATCATTAGTACGGATGACACTTTAAACAAGTCAGTTGTTTATTTTTTATTTTTTCCCAATGTTAAGCATTATTTTTTCATCAAAAATATGTGATGTGCATTGTTTGTGTTTGTAACTTTGGGTTTGCTGTCAGATCATTTTGATGTCATCATATTATCACTACATTGCAAATGGTGATAAAAAGATGGAGAAACCACAAAAGACTGTTTGTGGGTTTTTACATTGAATGCATTAAAAATTATGATGTTGTGCTAAGGCTGGCTAGTGCTGGATACAGGATTTACCTCTCATGGAGTTTGTCAGTATGTAAATATTTTGGTTCTAAATTGTTTATTCTAAACACTTCGCTTAGTATATTGTAGTGTTCTTAGTTTTCTCAATATATATGTTTTGTAATTTTCCCAGAGGCTTATGAATGTTGAAGAATATATGAAAAACAACGAGTACAACAGTGATCTTGCAGTTTAAATGCTTAGAGAACAAATTAGTCAAACAAATGTGATGGGAGTAAAGCTAGTGAGTTGTTGGAAAAACAAAAAAATTGTAATTGTAATTATCTTCCATTTGTACTGATCAGTAAAATATATCCATATTTTTTTTTAGGTTTTTTCCCTCTCCTACATAACGAGTATTGGTCGGTGTACTGCATAAATATGGTTCGTAGGAGAATGGATCTGCTGGACTCCCTTGACTACCAGCAGCGGTGCACTGACCCCAAGGACCATCACGCTGATGTTGGTGATAAAACAACAGTTCGACTGCAAGATGCATTCCAAGTTGTAACCGGTGGTAAGTCCCCAAAATTTGCAAACTGGAGGCAGCCACTATTTGACACACCCAAACAAATTCTACTCAATGACTGCGCCTTCTTTGCTATGAAGTTCCTCGAGTTGTATGATGGCGAAGTTGGCAAACTTCATTGTGCCATTGATCCGGTATGTCATATAGTAATGTCTTACATCTTTAGCCGTAAATTTTTCTTGCACAAGTAGTAATCATGTGTTCAGTCCGATATGTTTTTATTTGCGGGCTAAGGGTAGCCAATACAGGTCAAAACTAATGTTCTATATGTTGTTCCACGCTCTCAACACTGTGAAGCCACTCCCGGAGAAATTAGAGAAGTTTAGACCAACATAAAGCATGTATAACTTATGTGGTTTTCATTAGTACGATGTTAGAATGGAAAACTGTGTCAGGTTCATTGGACCAGAAGAATACTTTTGTCATTCCCTTGTACTGTGAATAAATTGAAGACAAAATGTTAGTAGTAATTTTGCCACCTCGCAAAGTGTAGTAAATATATGTTGTTAGCTTAGTAAGCATTATTGAAAATATTAGTAAAAAGCTGTATACTCGGTCGTTGGGTTAAGTCGCGACGTCAGTAGAGAAGTAAGTATGTGGCATTAGTTGTAACTAGGAAGAAAACAAGGATACTGGAGTATGCGCAGGGTGTTACACGAGCATTTTAAAATATTTCAAAATGAATCTACAATTATCGTAATATTTTATATAAATAATAGTAAAAGTTATCCATTCGTTTCATCACCAGGATTTTTACGGTTGATGCTCGTGACCCGATAGATTCGTGTCCCGAGATAGTAATACACTACATGCCTGGTAGTAAAAAACTTACGGCAGGAATGCGCTATCCACGTTTTACTATATATTTCATAACATAATTACTATAGTTTTTTACTACATTTACTATCCTTATATTGTTGCCCGTGGTGACTGCACATGGGCTCTAATAGGCCTATTTGCTCCCAACCGTCCAGCTAGTTTAGTACCACATCGCTCGTGGAACCTCACTTGAAGTAGTTTATATAGCTAAATTGGTTTGCCTGTTTCAATACAAGTGATACGTGTGCTATTAGTAAGGGTAGGGCTATGTCTGTGGGCCCCACTGCATGGTAGTGCTGGTTGTGATGGATCTGGACACCTTACCCTTTAACACCATGTTTACTTTTTGTGTATGTCTTTTTCGTTTTGTTTTTGCCAGGTAATTGAGCCGTATCCCCTCTTGGACCAGGACTGTAGTTAGACATGTCAGTATAGGATAGTAAATATACTTTGTTAGCGTAGTAAGGGTTATTGAAAGTATTAGTCAGTTGTGACGTCAGTACACAGAAGTTAATAGATGGCATCTGTTTCATCTTGGAAGTAAAACAAGTTGTGTCGGCGATAGTAATAGCTTTTCATGCTTGGTAGTACAAAAATTTCGATAGAAATGATTTTTTTTCTTTTTACTATGCATTACATGATTCAATTACTAAAATTTCATACTAAATTTACTATCGTGTATTGTCGCCCGTGGTGACCGCACAAAGTCAATGTAATGTATAGTAAATACACAGGTCAGCACAAGATAGTAAATACACATTGTTAGTGTTGTAAGCATTATTTGAAAGGATAGTAAAAAGATAAACGAGTGTTACAGGTGCATTTCAAAATATTTTTATAGCGATTATGCAACTACCCTAATATAATTTGTTTGTAGTAGTAAAATATATTCATCAGTTTCCTCATAGGAAAATTTACGGTTGATGGACGAATACTAGCAGAATCGTTTGTACGTGCGTAATGTCGCGCTGGAGATAGTAATACCTTACACGATTGGTAGTAAAAATCGTATTACAGGAATGACGAATTCTATGTTTTACTACACATTACAAGATACTATTACTATATTCGCGCGCTATATTTACTATTCTGTAATGCCGCTCGTGTTTGCGCACAAACTCAATGCTGTCAGGTCCATGGGCTGTAAGGTCTATTTCACTACGCACGCCGTGATAGTTTAGTCCCACATCACCCGCAGAGCTCCATCCTAAGTAGTTTATATAGCCGAATTGGGTTGCTTCTACCGATACAAGTGATACGTGTGATGTTAGTAAGGGTAGGGCTATGTCTGTGGACCCCGCTGCACGGAAGTGCTGGAGGTGATGGACCCGAGCACCTTACCCTTCAACTCCATGATCACTTTTGCGTGTTTTGTCATTTTTTTCGAGTGTTTTTTTTTCTTTGTCGCGGTTGTGACATGGGTCAGTAAGTGTATACACATTCTATGTGTAGTAAGTACTAATAAACGCAATAGTAAAAAGATACACGATGTAAGTTACGAAATATGTACCAACATAGCTTAACAAAATAGATATATTACTATTACCTTACAGTAAATTTTGCACAATTAAGCGCAACAGTTACTTTCCAAGTTTGTCATATACTGTTAACAGTGGCGATAGTAATTTTTTTTATAAAATATAGTAATATCACATGTAAGGATTAGTAAAACAAAAACAAGGTTGAAACTAACAGGTTGAAATAAGGACGACAAGTAATACGACATGCAATTACTAGTAAATCATATGTATTAACTTATTGTACAATATAAGATAGTAACAACAAGTTTTATCATTAGTAAGTTTTCAACTATTGTCGTACCAATCAGATCCAATCTCACTTTCATCATCTGTTTCATCATCATGAATTAGTCGGCATCATGCAACACTGCTTTGTTGACCCCGGCATATGCTACCACGTCCCCTTCCTCTTAAATTACTACCTATAATGTCATTTTTTTATTGTTGGGCATGACGCCGCATGTGTCCGGTTTTTAGTCCACATAAGGTGCATGCTCATGTGCATTTCTTATCCCCTGGTAAAGCTGATTGTATTGGATCATTCATGGCGCATTTCCTACCTTTTGTTCGAGAAACAGGTGGTGCATTTGGATTAAACGGTGTTTCAATCTCTGCCTCTGTTTCCTCTGATGCTTTTTTTATCATGATTCACATTCGCAATATCCATCGAGATGCTATCAAGCTGGTTCCGAAGTGCCTTCAGTACATCCATTGACCTTTCATACCTGGCTTGTGTTTTGCTTCCTGCCCTCACAACACCCATTACTTCTGTCAGTAGTAAAGAATGTCGATACATCTCAGTTGTGCTGTCGAGACCCAACTACATGAGGTCATGCCTATTGTAAGGCACCTGAACCCTTGCTTCCCTGGTATACCTTCGTAGCATGTATCAATCTAGGATTTTTTCGATTTGCAGGTGACTGAAAGCTCTGATTATATGTGGGCAAAAAAGTCCTGTATTAATTATACATGAGGATAAAAATTATACATTATATAAAAAATAGTAAAATAGTTTCCTCGAAGTAATGATATTATGAAAGTAAGGCAGGCAGTTTGGATTAGAAATTATAATTACTAGTGTGTTCCCATTGTCGTCATTCACAGCTGTACTCACCGGAAGCTTCGTTCCCTATCAACTTAAATTCGTGCTGAGACCATGAGAACAATTTCGTTTGCTTTCCATGTGTGACGAGATAATGAGAAGGGTTTTCAGTACTATTTCTTATGCGGAAGGCTGTACTCTTGAATTAATTTTCTTTATATTATTTGAACACTGCAGGTGTGTACAACTTGCTTAGCTGCTCTTCAAACTGGTATAGTGTTGCCCTTACCGGTTGGCTCTGAACTTGCAAGAATAACCAATCATCAGTAAAAGGTATTTGGAATGAACAATATAAATGCTTTGAAAAATAGTAGAGAGGATCTAACAAAGAAGCCATATGTCTCCTTGGCTTCTGCGTGCTTCCTTGACTGCAAAACCCTATGCATTTGTCTTGCGAATCGGTGCAATGCAGTTTTTTCATCCACGAAGTATCGTTTGACCATCTTATTCATACTCTCGCTTCTCTGCGTCGATGTCATCCTGCCGCAGTATATTTCTTTGAAGTATACTGATATCCAACTTCTTCGAAGGTCATACAGCCTTCCAATACAGTTAACTTCTTCGAGGCTATAGTCTGACACCATATCCTCACATGCTTTTTCGAATTTGGTAGGTGTTAGTGGATGATTTATTACGGATACTAAATGTTCTTTTAATCCATTGTGATGTGTGTATAGTTTGTTCAAAACATCTTTGTATTTTTTAGGACATGCCATCTACAGAGCCTGTGTTTCGTGCTGTCGAAGACGAGAGGTATCGCAGCTGTCATGGCGGGGTCTTGATCTGTTGTTTTTATATTTATAAGAGATGGTGTAAATGTGAAACGATTGAAAGTAAATATCAATAAGTTGAGGAGAACATTACCTGTAAGGATGTAAATGGGTCTTTCCCTTCCATACAAGTTTTGAACGTTCTGAATAGCCATTCGAATGATTCGATTTTCTCGTTACAGAGTACTGCAATGCCGAAGACGGAGTTCTGCAGATGATGATTGGATCCAACAAGCATCACGAGACACATGTTGTATATGTTGGTCTTGTATGTGGTGTCGAACGTCATAACGTCCCCAAAATCAGCATATTCAGCATGGCAGCTCGCATGGCTTCAGAACATATTTTTGACTAAATTGTTTTCATCAACTTGTATGTTGTAGTAGAATTTTTAGTTCTGAGCACGGCACTCATTGAAAAAAGTAATAATTTTGTTAATATCATCGCTCCTGTCAAAACGCACGTTACATGCCTTCCTGTGAAATGAAAACAATTTTGTTGTTAGTGCAGTAATTATATCGATAGTAATCTATACATATGTTAGTAGTAGGATATCTAACAATATATAACCCAAACCTGTTTTGAATGTCGCAATCAGTGAACGGTAAGTTTCGTCGATTTCTATGTATGTCCGATAGTATGTTCATTATCGCTTCATAAGGTACATTGCCTTTTTGCATGGTGTCGATAAGCTCCATCAGAGAAGGATCAAAATTTTTGTGCGCATGCACGAAAGCTACTATCGACGGTGATCTGCATAGGGGATGGTTGTGTTCAAGTATAACCCGTTCTATACTAACTGAACTGTCACTTAATTCCTTCTTAAGTTTTATAAAGGCCCTGCAACCTGTTCTTTTCAAGGTTTTGTTTCGTTCGTGTTCTTTATTCGGGTTGTAGTAAAGATGTTTTCCTTCGTTGACGCAGCACAGTTCTCTTACTGTTTTTTTGTCCTGATTTTCCTCACACCGAAACCAACGTGACGTGCGTAGCGGCAATAGAAATCGTATGCTTCCTTATTATCAAAACGTTGGCATAGTTGCGAAACCATATAGTCAGGAACTTCTGGACCCTTTCATAGTAATATTCTTCAGTACATATGAAATAAAATTAACAATATTGTAGTACTTTCTCAGTTGATGATTTACTTACGTGAGTGTATGTCTTGTTGTTTGCTAGAATTCCCATCTCGGATGTACATATTGACGGCGACGGTGTTATTTTCGACGTGTGTAGTAGAGGATCCCGGATACCTGAAGGGATTTCCGCCATTCGTATAGCACAATCACCATTGGTATAGCTGGGGGTTGCGGCAACGATACTGCAGATTCTTGCTCGCCAATGAAGTGAATATGATCCATCGAATGGTAAAATGAACTGGTTGTTTTCTTCTTCGCTGGCGAAACGAACAAGGTAATCTGTGCGGTATGGTATAAAGAAGGTAATTACCATTTATGGTTTGTAGAAGATTAGGAGTCCGTTCGTAATTGATTTACTATTGTTTACAACGTATTTTTCCAATTAAAGATATATTTATTGTTCTTGAACCACTGCAAACATACGTTTTTTATATTTACAATTTTCTACTTAAGCAAGTTGTGTATTACTGCCTGTAGCATCTTAGATAGTATGTTACTTCTGATTACTACTGTATGAACATCAATTTGCTACTGAAGCCCATAGACAAGGGCAACATTGAGTTTATGCGCCAACACGGCGTACTACCATCGTTACCTTTTACACATAGTAAATCACAGCATTTCAGATAGTAAGTTACATCAAATTACTACTGTACGAACATCAATTTACTACTGAAGCCAATGGACCTGACGGCATTGAGTTGTGCGCCAACACGGGCGACAATATAAAATAGTAAATGTAGCGTGAAAATATAGTAATAGTATCCTGTAATTTATAGTTAACCATAGTATACACAATTCTTGTTAATATCCCGATTTTTACTTCCAATCATGTAAGGTATTACTATCTCTAGCACAATATTACGCACTTACAAACGAATCTGCTAGTTACTATTGACTCCATACAAATTTACTGTCGACTACGCACGTGATATCGTTTTTGTGCTGCCAACATGGGTGACACTACACAATAATAAACGTTATACGAAAATACGATAATTGTATCATGTAATGAATCGTAAAACATAGAATATGCGATTCCTATCGTCCATTTTTTACTACCAATGATGTAAACTATTACTATCTCCATCACGATATTACGTACATACAAGCGAATCTGCTAGTTACTACCGACTCTATGACAATTTACTTCCGATTACTCCCATGATATTGATCGTGAACAAAAAGCGTGAATCGGGATTGTTTTATCTCGTTTTTACTCACGTTTTGGGCCGGTATGTGTTAATGGGCCGTCGATACCCACTATTTCAGCTGCACGGTGCTTACGGTCAGCGTGTAGAATAACTACCTCTACACGCTGGCATAGTTATATATATATCAAAGCTATAGGTTTTAAAAATCGCATCGCACAACCCATATCTAGCTCTCTGAGCCCACCTACCAGGCGTTGTACTGCCCTCACGCTTTGTTACGGGCCAGCTGCTATAATCCCCTGTCCCCGTCATGTGCCACATAACAGTATCTGATAAAATTTTTCCTTGGCATACTTAAGCAAGTCATTGTCTTACAAAACATCACAGTAACAAGTAAGAAAAATAACGGGACGAGCCACAGGGCACACACGGCACATGACGTGCCCAGGGCGTAATGGGATATAAAGGCAAATGCGGGCGTGCAACGTCACCCCGCGCGAGAGTAACACCATATGGATGGAAACATTGGTTAGAGAAGCTTTCGATTTTGCTTTACGAACCAGGTAGAGCCGCGCGGCATACGTCGTGCCGGACGAATTTCGTTTCGGGGCTGGACGCAATATTTCAGAACCTCGAGGACTCTTTTTGCAAAAGGGTTCAAGAAGAAGTTTGACTCGAACTTGCGGAACCACGAGTTTTTTTTTCAAAACAGGCGGTAGGAGGACCTAAACACATTTCTGGATTTTTCAAAAGGATCTTTGCGAAAGAGCTGGTAGGGAACTGGAACACATTTTTTTGAATTTTTGGAGGGGCCTAAACTAAATTTCTGGATTTTCAAAGCGTTCCTTTTTGCAAAAAAGTCAGTAGAAGGACCTAAACGCTATTTCAAAAATTTCAAAGGACTTTTTCACGAATTGATGACGTGGAGGACCTCTTTGGGCCGGAACCCTCCACCTTTAATACTGGCAGTATAAGGTGGCTACCAGATGTGTCCAAAGTATCATATGCGGGTTGTGCGATAGGAATTCTAAAACCTGTAGCTTTGCCATACATATAGCTTTTAAATCTAGAGTTCTATGAAAATATTAGTAAAATATATAGTTTTTGGTAGTTTGTAAAATTTTCTAAAGAAAAAGAAAAGGAGCGAAAGCAACGGAAGACGAATTTTTTTTTCTTTAATAATTTTTTTATTCTTTTTTTCAAAACTATGCGTCCGGAAAAAAAAATGACAAAAATGCCCCCCCGTCGCCCGTGTATGGGGCGATCGCCCCATACACGGGCGATAGCTCCGCCTCCCGTTACTGCATTAACGTCGCGTGCGTGTGGGACCCCCCATCGCCCCAGAAGGCGATCGCCCCTACAGGCGACAGGCCATTTTAACCCAAAGACCGCTCGGTCGTATGCAGAGAGAAGAAGGGGAGCCGAGCGCAGCGTAGGAGAAAAAGAGAGGGAGAAGAGAGGGAGGAGAGGAAGAGAAGAAGAAGAGAAGAAGAAGAGAAGGAGAAGAGAAGAGCCGAGAAATTTAGGTAAATTTTTGAATTTTATTGTAGAGTTAGTTTAGCAATTTTTTGTAGAGGTAAATGTAGGAATTTTTGTTAGGTTATGCAGTATTTAAAATTTAATGTAGCATTTAATATTTAGGAATTTGTTGTAGTATTTAGAAATTTTAGGATTATGTATTGTTTAGAAATTTAATATAGCAGTTAATATTCAGAAATTTAATGTAGTATGTAGTATTTACAAATTTAATTTAGTATCACAAGATGTGCAAATTTAATGTAGTATTCAAGATGTAGAAATTTATCAATGAAATATTAGACAATATTTTAATTTAATTTAGTAGGGTTGTGTATTAGTAATTTTGTTATGCAAATAATGTATTAGGCAATATATATACAAATGTAATGTGGTATGAATTTAATTTAGTAGGGTCGGTATTACTAATTTTATTATGTAAGTAATGTATTAGGCAATATATACAAATGTAATGTAGTAGAAATTTAATATTAGGCCGTATAGTAGGCTAGTCGAATCACTTATTCATAGTCGTATTTTGTAGTACGATCAATGCACGCTTTGTAGATTGTATTTTAGAGTAATATTTTTCCGTCGACGTTGCGATGTCGGAGAAATTGTATTTCAAATATTTTATGGAGATGGGGAGATAGCACGGGGCGGATGGGGTGGATCTATCATCATTTTCAAGAGTCGACGGGCATATGCGATCGAGCGATAGGACATACTGGGTTTGTTGGAGTGGATGTCTCGGATGTTCGGTTTGGATGCCCAGATCGCTCGGTTCATGGTCGAGCGATAGTGAGCCGAGCGCAAGACCGCTTTTACGGAGAGTTGATTCCTATTAACTCGACGTCAACATGGAGGAGTTATGTTGGTTTTGCTTGTAGAGCGGGGTTGGTCGCTCATGTTGTTGGTACAATGCTACCCGTAGCTCTATCGGTGTCGCAAGTTCGTGATGTCGGGGTGGACATTACGGCGGAGGGACATCGAATGTAGAAGGATGCGAAGAGGAAGGCGGCGAGGAGCCCGAGACGAGGAGCACGAGACTAGGCGGTGGCGAAGGGACCGGGGCAGAGGAGACAGCGGTGGAGGCGCGAGGGTGGCCGACGAGGGGAGGAGGTGGAGGACATTGTTGACTGATGGAAGAGGAGGACCGTGCGGATGAGGAAGTCCTCGATGGTGAGCACTGACGAGGAGGACAACGCCTGAGGTGCCTATCCTCGTGCGTGGACCAATTACAATTTCAAGACCTAACGATGAATGAAGGGAACATTGATGCATGGGAGTATCGTGAGAACGAGGTGACGCAGGGGCCATATATAAAGACAAGGAGGCTATGATGGATGCGTGAAGCATCGGGCAATGTCTCTCGACGGCAATTCGTGGTTGTGAAGTCCAAGAAGAAGGACTACGACGTGAAGTGCGTAGTTGATTCGTGCCCATGGCGGGTGCATGCATACCGGGGAAGTGGACGGACTCTCGGAAATGCTCCATAGTGATGGAGCATAATCGCGAGCTGGAAGAAGCGAGCGGTACACCGCAATCTGTCGTCCACTTGGGTGGCAAATGTGTTTATGGTCGATCGTGGACAATCCCCATCCGCACCTCGATCTATTATCACACCCGTGGAGGAGAGGTTTCAAGACAAGATTAGCTACGCAAAGGCATGGAGAGCAAAAGGACAGCTCGAAATACGGTTCGGGACGACGAGGCTTCAGACGAATATTCCCACTTGCTCGTGGCAATCGCACAAAGGAACCCCGGTACATCCATCGACCTTGCGGAGTTCCCTGCGGGTGGTGCGTGCACCGGGAAGTGGGTATTGCAGCGTGCATTCTTCGCCCTGGGCGCATGCATAAATGCGTTCAAGATCGCCGCCTGGTCCTTTGCATGGACGGCACATTCCTCACGGGGAAGTACAAGGGCCAGATTCTAACTGCGATCGCGGTGGATGCCAACAACCAGGTTCTACCGGTTGCGTTGGCATTCGTGGAGGGGGAAAACACGGAGAGCTGGTACTGGTTCCTTGAAAGAGTGAAGTCGGCGCTTGTTCTCGACAGTTCGATGTTTGTGTCATCCATGACCGACATACTGTATCGCTAAGGGCGATCGTGGATATGCAACAAGGGTCCGCCGTCGTGGGAGCAGCAAAGTGGCCAGATCTGAGGAGCAGGTGGTGCATGAGGCACATGGGTGCCAATTTTTTCCGTCAGTTCAGGAACAAGGAGCTTATGAACATGTTCAAGCGCCTGTGCAAACAGAACCAACGGAGGAAGTTCGACGCTCGTTGGAAGACGTTGGGCGAACTAATGAAGAAGCAATCAATGGATCCGAGAGGTACCGCTAGTTCATCAAGGAACCCGATGGTGTACCATGAGCAAGGAGAGGACCCCACGACCTTTATGTGCGCCGCCGACGACTCTCAAACATCCGGCGTGAGGCGGTACCAAAGATAAAGAGTTTCACCGATTGGATACGACATGAGCCTTTGGATAAATGGTCCTTCGACGACGAGGGCGGCTCGCGTTATGGGATCATGACAACGAACCTGGCGGAGATTTACAACTGGGTAATGAAAGGCACCAGATGCCTTCCACTGGTGGGTATAGTTGAGGGTGTCTTATTAGGGACACAGAGATATTTCATTGAGCGATACAAGACCTCCACAGCATGTATGTCGGACAATCGACTGTCGTACTCAACTGTTGTGTCTACCTACATGTCCAAGAAAACAAGAAAGGCGCAGACACATCGGGTTACACCGGAGAGTGGCGTGGAACGGAGATACCACGTGCACTGCGGTGACCGAGGTCGCAGGGGTGCCCACCGAGAGGACTTCCATCCGTGCATACTCCGAGCGGTGATTGCGAGTGCTCTGCCAGAATCATGCTCTGCGACTTGCCGTGCTCGCACGTCATTGCCGCAGCCGCCGAGACGCATCAATCCCGCCATCCGCTCGCCTCCCGCACTACTATAAGCGAGCGTTCTCAACACGTGGCATCACGAGGTGTACGGTGCCGAGTGGACGGATCGTTCACAACAACCCCCTCCGGACCATCGATGGGTACCGGACATCCGAATGTTGAAGCCAAGGTCTGGACGTCGAAGGACAAGGCGCGTTCGAACGATATGGACGAGTCCGAGGCGCGTCGCAACCGCGGATAATGTAATTTTCCATGTTGTTCCCATCTTGTATTTTTCAATGGACCGGTAAGTTGTGATGTAAGTTGTAATGATCGATGTAATTTTCAATGTACTGGTAAGTTATTTTTCGCATCATGTAATTTACTGACAAATTTGTTGTATTTGCTTTCTAACAGGCCACGATGGCGCGACCTTGCCCTGAGCTGCTGGACGTGACCGTCGATGCGACCCACCGGTCTAGGTACTCCGCAGAGGAGAACCGAGAGCTAGGGACACTCCGACCTCGGGTGCCCAACGAGCTGCTTCGCATCGACCCACGCTGGGTTCCACGGTAAGCTCCCAACGCTTGCACTCTTTTACGTACATGTACTTACCGTGAATGCAATTTAACGACGCATTGCACTACATGCGAGTTGCGGCGGTGGCTTACTTCCTCTTTGTAGGATGGTGGAGCGGTGGCCTCTGTTAGCGGGCAAGGAGGTCCCGCGGTTTGGGTACGACCGGTCCTGCCGCCGCGACTCGTGGACCGGTGGAGACCGAGACGCACACGCCCACCTTCCGTGCGGAGAGATGGCTCGACGCCGCAGGGCGTGTCGTACCTTTAGGCCTCCCTGTGCGGGTCCAACGATCGTGCCGCACGACGCCTCGCCACGTGTGCACGCCGAGTTGTCCGCGCGTTTGCCGAGTGCGGCAGCACCCGGAAGCCCCTACCACCCTTAGGGAGGCCGGCGCCACGGACCGGCAAAGCGTGGTCGCCGATTCACGGTGAGTACCTCTTTCTTTGAGAATTAAAATAGAAACGCCAAGTTGCCGATAATGTTTGTTGTGAACGCCGCAGCTCGGCTTCTCCACCGCGACGCGGAGGAGGCGGGCGTGGCCCGCCACTTGGAGGCATATCTCCGTTGTTGTTCGGTTGGGTGATGTTCCGTCCTCCCACGGAACACGGTGGACCGTCACCGATCGAGTACGCCCAAAGACATCGCCGACACCCGGTGGATGAGGTAACACACTCGGTTCCAATCTCGTCTCGGTGAACGCCTAACTCCCCTTGTAAACAGTGATGCAAAGTGGTCGTGGGCCTCGGTGTGCTTGCGGCGACGTCTGAGAGGTCCAGGCGACGCCGTCTCTCAAGCGAGCACGACGCGACGATGTCGCCGCGCCCTACTCCTCCGCTTGTGGTCTTGGGAGCGCTTCTCGCTCGGCAGCTCGTTGTTGACACGACACCGCACTCGAGGAGCTTTACGGAGACGACCGGTGGATCGCCCACCATGGGCCACTACTGGGTCCGACGACAGGTATGCTCCCTCGTATCTTTTTCCCCACTAACGCACTTGAATAACCTTCGCCATTTCTTATTTCCTCGCAGCGGAGGTTCGCGCACCGACAGGTGAGGAGGTCCTATCAGGAGTTCGTTCGGGAGTTCGACCGCCTCCACGACGAGGACGTGCAGTGGATGCCATACACCGCATACGACGTCCACGCCCGAGCACCTCACGGGGTCTCCGTGCTTTGCACGCAAGATGAGGCCTTTTGGCTCACCCGTAAGGTGCTCGTCTTTGACCTTTGTGTCGAGGAGTACTCCCCGCACCGAGTGCTGCGGCAGTTCGGCCTGTTCCAGTCCTTTCCTTTGCCGCCTCGTCACGTTGTCGCACGTGGCGCTCACAGGTACTTGCCCTGATCCTACTACTCCGCATCTTTGCGAAATTAATGTGGTGTGTACTTACTGTTTTTGCATTGCAGATGACCGGATGGGTCTTTGCGGTGGGCTCTCGATTCGCGACCGTATGCGCCATGGGCCTGCGCAGTGGGACGCCGCTTTCGACGAGAGGGTCACCGAGACCCGACCAGACGACCATGACATGTACGATCAAGACATGGAGTGGTTCGCCCACAAGACTCGCCTCGGTGGGGTACACACCAAGACCGTGACGTCGTCGACGCGGCATGCATCGGTAGCGGACACGCACCCTTCACAGATGTCCCGGAGGACAACGCCTCGGTAAGTGTCGCAATCGAACCTACATGGGCATGTCTTTTTCATGTAACTTACGTAATACCAACTCGACGTTACATGCGGACTCGGCTCTTGGCGAAGATTGAGGTGGAGGTCGTGTCCATGTTGACGCGCTAGAGGGGGCATACAGTGACCACCGCCGAGTCCGAGACGGCTTGGGGTCGGGTCCTCGCTACGGTGAGGCGGTTGGCTCGCTGGCCACTGCCGAGGCGCGAGACGTCGGCGGACGCAAAGACACCACGCCACTTCGCCCCAAAGACTCGCCCTACCCCGGTGCCCGTCACGCCCCCCAGCACCGCAGGGGGACAGTGGTAGACGAGGCTCCTTCGCGCCTCGCCCTACCCCGTCGGTTCCTCGCTACGCTCCCACGCAGCAGCGAGGGGGACAGTGGGTGGGAGGCTCCTTCGCGTCTCACCCTACCTGCCGGTTCTCGCTACGCTCCCACGCAGCGAAGTGGGGCGATGGTCTGCGAGGCTCCTCGTCGTCCGCGCCCAGCGGACCCCTGTGGTGGTTTCGACGAGCCTTCGACGACGAGTTCGACCGAGGAGTACCTTTCGACCGACTACCTCGACCCTCTCGGCTCTCGGTGCGCCGCCACAGACTTGGCCTCGCCGCGCGCGCTACTTCTACGCTGCGCCGCAGGCTCGCCTAGGAGGGACGTCCGTCCGTCGCCACTCACCTACCCCACGGGCCGATTAGGAAGCGTGGTCGTGATTGACTTGTTGTACGGATGTATTTTTGTAATGGCTTTACGCTCAAGAAGACATTGTATAACTCCCGAGTTAGTAACATGACAACGTTATCACTATAAATTGTTCAAATCATTTATGCATTGCTTGCCTATGCCACACGACGTGACAACACACCAACGTTTGGTACACCTATCGCCTCTAGTAGGGCGATCGCCTAATGTGAGGCGATCGCTTACATGGGGCGATCGCCAAATATGAGGCGATCGCTCCATACCCGGCGATATCGCCTTTATAACATTCGTTCTCACAAGCGGTCTCGCAAAGAATAGCGGAGAAAGAATAGAGGTGAGCATCAATCGAAAATGCCGAGGTGCAAGTGCAAAGGGTAAGGGAAGGCAAAGGAAGAAGCAAGTGCATGCCCGCGAATTTAGCGTGCCAAGATCTCTTCCTACCTCGTGGAGTCAGTAGCACCCATGTGTATGTGCGGAGATCTTTGCGGGCTTGTCCGCTCTTGGGAAATTTCAACTTGGAAGAGGAGGTATTGGAAGTGCCGCAACTACGCCTTCGATCCGCGGAGAAGAGCTCAAGGATCGCCGCATGATAACAATCGTGCGGGTTACAAAATATTTGTGAATGAAACTTTGCTAATTTACGTTTCATGCAATCACCTCCGCCATCGTGAATTTGAGCAGTGGTTTGATACGAGATCAACCCCGAGGACCAACGGCTTCTTGACCAAGCCAACCGGCAGGATGAGTTCACGCGCGGTTTCAAGAACAACGCGATGCCGCACGCGAGGAGGCATGTAGGAAGGAAGCGGAGGAGAAGGAGGCCGAGAGAGAGAGAAACGAGAGAAGCGCGACGTGCGGAGAAGCCCACGAGGCATGGGCGAATGGGAAGTGGCCTCAAGCACTCAATAGACGTCCGTGTTAACTTTGGTTTTCTTTGTTCGTGGTACTCCTTTTAGTTTTAAGTCGTAATAAACAAGCAGCGCCCAACCTTCAAGAGTATGCTCACCGTCCGGAGGGCTCGTATATGTCCTATCGCTCCAGCTTATCCCAAATGATGTTATTTTTCCATCGAGATAGGTTATAGCATTTTCATTCGTTAGATTTAATTTCATCGAGTTTTACCATCGTTATGAAAGATACGGCAATTTTCATGTTTTACCGATTGCATGTTCTGGACAACAATAAAATAGTGCAGCCTAAAGTGACATCTAAATATTTTTACATAATTGTAACCTATGCAAGCCCAAAATGCAACAAAACTGGTTCATCAAGTTTTAAGGTCGTTCGACATTATTCTAACCGCTTGAACAATGAATGTTATAAAGGGTTTAAACTAGCCATCTTTTATTCAAAATGCAATCATATTTAGATATTTTTGCAAAAATGAAGTGCATAAGGTTGTAGTAACTTATTCTATTTATTTCATGAATTATGGATCAACACACATTATAATTCCTTCACAATCCACAGTTAGAGCCTAGCATTCGAACTCAAATAAAAAAATTTCTGCAAACAACACATGGATTTTTATTTTACACTCTAATTCTTCATTCCAAAATTTAAATTTAGAAATAAGTTTCATTTAATTTGGACACTCCTAGCAAAAGTTACGGGGTTTATATTAAAAAGCATATAGTAATTACAAAACAAAACTAAAAAAAAAAAGGCCTGCGCCCGGTCGCCCCTGTCTCGGGCGACAGGGGGGCCCACCAACGGCGCCGAACGGCGTTGACGGCAGAGGGCACCGATCGCCCCATATACGGGCGACGGGAGTCATTTGCGTAATTTTTTTTTTCGGACGCATAGTTTTGAAAAAAAGAATAAAAATAAATATTAAAGAAAAAAAATTCACGGAAGACACCTAACCAGTTTTCATGGAGGCCCAGTTAGCCAAATGTCTTTGGGCTCCAACTACGGGCCGGGCCTCGACTTCCAGATACTCCAGTGTGACGCTGTCCGTTGGGCCCCACGAGGACGCCAGATACGCCACGCTCGCTTCTGGTTCGGCCTTGCCGCAATGGAGGACGCCGCGGTCGACGAGGCGGAGGTGAGCGGCGCGGCGGAGTTCGCGCCGGCGCTCGTCGCTGTCCACCCGCTCGGCCACTCCGTCGCCGTCGGGCCCGACCTCCGCGTGTTCGATCTAAAGTAAGTGACGCTCTATTCGCTTCTAGTGCGGCCTCCCCGCCTAATCTCGGATCTTTTGTGTAGTAAAGTTCGTGTTTTGGTTTCAGTACTGTTAGATTTTAAGGGATATTGGGGAGTGATACGTTTTTGAGCTGATCCTACCTGCTTATCTTGTACTAGTAGTATTTTCACATATCTTAGTCTCCTGTGGGGAAGAATGGCAACTTCTTTTGAGGAAGATTGTGAGACATGTGATCGTTTGTGGTGCCTGAGCTGAGAGGCTGTGTTAGAAAAACCATACCTTGTTGTTAGCTCCTAGCTTCGTGGGTGGTCTAGGCCTCTAGGGTGCCTCTGGTGTGGTGAATAACATGGCTAAGCTTAAACTTTAAGCAAAGTTTTAGATGTGCAAAATATTACACCTGACAATTTTTTAAGAGCTCAGCTGCTTAGTTTTGTAGTGTACTGTCTAATGCATATGTCTCAGTGTTGAAGTAAAAAACTTTTTTTTTGCTTGGTGAAATATGCAAACAAAGATTTATTTTGTGAAAAACAGGGCCGGCTGTGCGGTTTCATTGTCAGATGATTCCGGTGGTGGTTCTCATTCAGATGCTATAAGAGCTATTTCGTTTAGTTCGGATGGTGTCTTGTTTGCATCTGGCGGTGATGACAAGCTTGTGAAGGTTTGGAAGTCTTATTCATGGTGCAGCATCCGGACTATGTAAGTGCCGCTGTTGGTTTTGTTCTCAGTGTGATTAATACGATGGAGACACCAAATTGGTGGACCTTTTATTTATGCATGTACAAGTGTCCTTCTATTATTTATTTATGATGTATGAGAATCTGCACCTTATCTTCAATTGACACACTTAAAACCAAGCAATGCCCTATTAGCAGCTTAGCATTATGAACTATGTAAATGAGTTTCATTGTGTTGCTGTTAATAGTATTAAATTTGTCGTGCATGCATATGATTTCTTTTCCATTTTTTTCACTTCTGCAGAACTTCTGAAAAGAGGGTCAACGCAGTTGCTATTAGCAACAATGGCCTCTATGTAACTTTTGCAGATAAATTTGATGTTGTTTGGTTAGTTACTGTGGGGGTAGATGGTAGAGGGCAGGTGTCAGCTGGTATGAAACCTGTGTCAATTTTTTGTCACTACTGCAGTATTATTACTAGCATGGTATGGATAAATTTTGACATTTTATATCATCTGTGATATATTTGTCCCTCCTATATTTCATTCTAATATTGAATTGGTAAACCTATTGAAAAATTAAGGGAAGTCTGTCACACTCCAGTGTGTTGAGTTTTTTGGGTATCATGTGCCATACAACCATACTTACCTATATCATTTGTTTGAGAACGCAGAATTTCTCACCAGATGGACGGTTCATTGCTACTGCAGATTGAGACTTTAAAATTCGAGTATGGAACTTCTTTACTTTGCAGTAATTCCCTTGGTGGAGCATAATTCTGAGTTATTTCTCTAAATGTGATGCAATTATTTTTGTAGGTTACATTATTCCCGAAGAATCCTATAAAAGGGGCTCATGAAATACAGAGCTTTTGTCTTGGACATACAGAGAATGTTCATTATACAATGTCAACATTATTATTTATTTTATGCAGTTTTCAAGTTCCTGCAATATCTACAGGACCTTGCATTTTATTGATCATGATCCCAGTTGTTGTAGTTTCAGGGCTAAATGTTGCAACATAGTAGTTAATGTATTTGATAATGGCTGTGACTACTCATGCAGCTTTGTATCATGCATTGCCTTCGCCTTTCAGAAGGTCCAAGCTTTCTATTATCTGGAGGCGGTGATTCAACTGTCATTTTGGAATACTGACATGTTGTTTCTACAAGATTTTCCAAAGTTTCTCATGATGCTGTATCATATATTTAATATTTATTAAGGTTCGCCTATGGGACTACATAAATGGCTGCCTCCTTGATACATGTCAAGCCAGAGAGCTGGGAGATATTTGTTCCAAACTTTTTAAGAAACAAAGGGCATTACAAACAACTTGCTTACGTCAATTCACAATTTTTTAAGCTATTCTGTAGTTAACTAGTTCGTGAAACTACTTACAGGAGGGAGAACTCTTAGAGCCAAATGAAACTGAAGACAGCAATCTAGCCGTTGCGGATATATGTCCGACTAACGATGGCTCGTTGGTTGCTGTAGCTATTCAAGGGTAAGATGAGTGGTGGCATTTCTCCAGTAAGTAATAGAATTTATTTTGCTCGGTAACATGGGGTTCTTTTTAAACACTGCAGTTTGAATGGCATAATGCTCTTAACATGTGATCTCATAGCAAAGAAGCTATCTTTTCTGAAGGTATGTCTCTTTGGTATACAATTTTCATGTTCTTCAAGGCAACTGACCCAGAAACAAGAGCATGAGCAGATTCTTGTTTTCTCATACCATTACTACTGCTGATAGCCCAATGCCGATCAATGGCTTGGTGTTGATTTTTTCAAGGATCGGTTCTGATGCTGGTCACTTGCTAGGCCTTGGTCCCAGAAAAGTTTTTCATACTATTTCTAGGCTTCTAGCAGGAATATTAGTTTCGAACTGGTTCTATTATACTTGTTTTACTGACTAGGAAGACTAGTGCATGCCTTTGCAGTTATAATAACTGGTACGGATATGTCATTCTTACTAGATAATTGATTTTTTTAGTGTATCTAGTTAAGATTTATTTGGAGCAGTCTTACAAGATCTGGTAACTAGTCAGAAAATCGAAAGATTCAAGGCTCAGACAGAAATTTCTTGTTGACTTGCAACCAAATCTCTTGTTGGCTCAGCTGTTGACGAACCTATACCTCTTGTCCGCTTGCAAGTGATTACAATGGAAAAGAGCTACATCCCTACTAGCTTAACTTCCAGCTTCACAGCAGATCTCCTGTTGACTGTCATGGGCGCATCAAACATGCCTAACCAGGCTGCCTCCCAGTTACTAACTCGTTTAAAGAATCATCCCCTGCTTCCAAAAGGATCTATTAGCGTCTTCTGATCAGGGACCTGCAATCCTTGAAGACAGTGAAGTACCACCTGGCGAGAAGCTTCTTTTGGCGCTGCAAGGAAGTATTGACATTGCAAAGCAAGAGGAGGTGTTGGCTTCAGTGCTAGCTGCCCTGTAAGTATCAGTTCACAAGATGCTAGTGAAGAAGCACTACGCGGAGGAGAGGAGAGCAGAGGAAGAGGGGCAGAAACGATAAGATCAAGAATTAGCTTGACTTGCTGCTTTAACAACTTGTTGCTGCTGCGTTGTACCATGAGAAGTTTAGAACACAAGACATATACTGCCAATTGTAAGAGTAAATCTAGCAATCATTTTCGTATGATCCATAGCATAACGGCTGCTCATGCTGATTGTATCAATCGAAATACCGCAATTTTTGCTGTCCGTATTCTGCAACTGTTGTGAACTTTGACTTGAAATGTTACTTAGCGTATGTTAACCATGCCGCTTTTCATAGGTAATTGCATGCACTAACTTAATAATCGCAGGAGACCGTTATTGCAACGCATCAAATTGCTGCTGCTTTAACTGCACCCTGATTGTTTCTTCTTGCGTGATCCCAATTGATGGCTGGGACGTAAAGATCAATCAATAAAGAGCATGAGGTTCCGGCTACGTTGTCTCTTTCCTGAATCCTTACACAGACATGACATGATCACCGATATGCGCCGGTAAGGACAAGATTTCTGTTTGTTTCCTTTGCAAAAGTTTCCGTGTACTGATTTGAGCGTGTGACGTGTCTGATGGTGTTGCAGAGCTGGAACGAACAGCTACCGCACATGCAATGTTTGCTCTGGCAGGAAGAATATTTGCAGCCCCCTCCGATCACCAGTTTGTCGCCTACATGTGAAATGAACCGAACCCAGTTCAGTGGAATTTTGAGAGAAACAGTGCAATTCTCGTAGGATCGCTATGAAATTCCTACATTTCAAACAGGGTCTCACCATTTCATTCCTTCTGCAGTGTTGTCCATTGATGAGAAGGGCTAAAGAAAGGGAGTCAGGAATTTATTCCGACCAAGTTGAGAGGGCTAAACAAGGGAAGTTTAGGAACTTATTCTGACCTAAAAACCTTATCCAGTAGGGAGCAGAGATGCAAAGATGAACACGGTTGATAAGTTAGATAAGAGTTCTCCAAAAGAAAGTTAATTCCCATGGTCAACAACATGATGACTGCTTGCTGCCTTTGTTCTCTTCCAATTGCAACCTCTATTAAAACAGGCAATTCACTCACTCAATTCAATGATTCATTTTTCAATGGTGTAAACAATGTTATCTTGTTTGATGCAGCTGATCCTCGTGGTTCTCTCTCTTGTTGCCAGCCTTCTATTTTTTGTTTTCCAATCATGAACCCAAACCGCTTACCTACCTTGGTTCCCATGCAGATGCGAGGATCTTGGATCCTTTCTTTTAGTTTTGAGAGTGATCCCGCCGCCATCCAATAAACAATAATGCTAGAGACTAAAACATCGAAGAAATTTGAAACTTCTAGACAAGTGAAATCCGGTCAGTCTCCATGGATGAACGTACCGATAGGCAACACCACAACCAGAGCCAAAAAAAAAACTAGTGAATAGTAGCAGCAAGAATTAAGAACGAGAAGCCAAAACCGATCAACTCTTAGGTTTTGACAATCCAGCGACTTTGTAATTAAGCGCCGCCTCTCCAACAATGGCCTATGTAGTTTGGTAGAAGGCTGCACATAGAGAGAATTTTATTGGTTTCTTCTTTTTTCTCTTCCTGAAAGCTCTGCATGAAGCTTCCATGATGCAACCTCATTGACTGTAACTAACAATGGTTAACTTTGTCCTTTCCTCGGCATTAAGCTGACGCTTCTTACCGAAGGCGAAAGGGAGGCAAAACACGCATGCTACATCCATCTCACTGACCCAACAACAACCTACTGAAGTATGCCTTTTACCAATGCATATGAATTGTGAGCTCACAGAAAGTCAGAAACAGCAACCTTTGGGAGCATCAAGCTGATTTAATTAGGCTTTGCCCAGCTCCTTTCTTCATCATCACTTTGTTTTCTACAAACAATTAAAGATCTGTCCTATCACTGCACTGTTTGCGCATGTGCAAGTGTATCTGGTAGTATTTGCAGCTGCACCTGCATCACTCAGTCTAGGAGCGCATCAAGATTCAAGAGGACAGGTTCAGGTTAGGTACCCCTCCCTTTCACCCTTTGGGCGATGTCAAGAAAGAATAAGGTAATGCCATAATGTGTTGTCCCGCAGAAAAAACAAAAGACTCTACTGCTTCTATACATGATTAAAGAGATTATTCATGTGTGATGATGATGCCATGGTGATCAGTTAATAATTTCCCGCTTTGGACCAAGTGGCAAAGGGACGGCACTTACTTACACCTGCCATTTCCTCTCCCTTCCAATGTGCCATGGCAATACCGTGTCGCCCACAAGATTCTGCCTGGCGGCTGTCATGCCGGTACCGTTCGTTCAGTCAAAAAAATATACAATCAGGAGAAGCCATGCATGTTGCCTCTGAAAAAAAAATTTACTGTCATTGACCTAGGACAGTAACAAGCTGCTGAACCCATGGCGTTATAATCACATGCGTGAATATAATAGTCACACGACTGCATCGTTCTGTCCTATCTACTCCTTGACTGATGTAACATTGTAACAATGAAGTGGTACTCGTTATACTGCATCAGATTCATATAAGGTCTTTTGGTGAAATGCGTGATATATAGGAACATTGTTGCACGTATAAATATTCATCAGAGCTCATATTTTTTATGTAAGGGTGATTTGCATATTCGATGGTGAACATCGTATTTCAACGTGGAACCCCACCTGTCAGCTAATGTCTATGAGACATGTTTGAAAACCGCTTATCACCTAGTGCCATCCTGACAGAAAAATTGCACTCCCTTTCTTCCCCATCACTCACTTGTCAGTTGTCACTGTACAAAACTACTCCATTAAAAATGTATATTAATCATAATCGATCTCTCAACTCTGAACTCCAATAATTGGCTTGGCTAGGGTAACAGGGAGGGGAGGACGGTTGCCACTTCCGGCAAGGCGCCGCAGAGGCGCGGGCCATGGGCCATGGCCATGGTCAATAGCTACAGGCGCTAGAATTGAATCACAACGTTCATGCATTGCCCGTGTCACCTGCCTTAATTTTTCCTCAGAAGAATGTGACATTCGTAGCATTTGCAAATACTGGCGTCACGCAAGAAAATGCGCATGCAAAATATATACCAGTAATGTAACCTATAACCACATTTCCCACAGAAATATTAGTCAGAATTGGCTGCATGACATTAAACTTCTATAGAGTTTGGTTCAGGATAATGATTATTTTTTCATTTTTACTGAAACACATTGAACTTTTGTAGCTTTTTACTGGTAGACACCGAGGCTACAAAATATAAGAGCGTGTACAATGGTACGCGTCAGCTGTCTGTAAGTCAATGACACGTAGGATTTTATGTGAGGTGGAAGAGAGTGAAAAGTATTGTTTGTTATTTAACAGACGACTATATAAACTATTCATTATATGAGTTGTCTTGAAGCATGTCTATAGATGATATAGAGGTGTATTACAGACAACTACTGTCTATACCATTGTATCTGCCTTGTTAGGGTTAGCACAATAAAATAGAGATAAGATTTAACTTGAAAAAACCTTATGGAGGAGGGAAAAACCACGGGAGACAATCCACTAATTATGTTCAATTTATATGTACATGGGGTGGCTTTAAATAGCCAAAAGAGTCTGAGTTGTAGATGTTTTGGATTCTCGTAAGATATTGAGTATATCTCTAACAAACCTATTTGAATATTTGAGTTATCTCTAACAAACTTTCCCTTAACTCAAAATCCATAATGAAATTGTCTCAAAAAAACCCCAAAGGGTAAGAAAGATTGGAACAATCTTTGCCAAATACTTCTCACAAAGCAAAATTGAGCAACTACTAGTAGATCAAAACACACAGCTATTAACAAAGCAGACAAAAAAAAATCTGGGTCTTAATAATTCATAACGCCAGTAAAGTCTGAGTCTGTACAACTAACCTTCTGAAACAAAAGCTCAATTATCAAACAGCATAAACCAAGATATCACCTGTGGTGCTTGATAGATAGCGAAGAACTCATATCATGGATTTTTAACATGCTCTACATGGAACATAAAATTCGGCAAACAACGCTTATTGAAAGAGCAACTTACACGTGTAGCCATTACATACGTCAAACTGCGTACTAAAATTCTATGATATGGTTGAAACTTGAACTGCTCTTATAAAACTAGGAGTGCATCAAGATTTCGGCGAGATTTTGATTTTTTTGGAAAAATTCGGACGAAATTCAAAAAAACAAATTTGAATTCGCAAATTTGAAACCAAAATTTCTAAAAATTTCTGTCGAAATCGCCAAAATTTCGGTGATTTTCAACCTCTTGTGAAATAGTCTGCTAAGCCTAGGAAAACTTAAGAAAAAAATATGAGTACGTGTAACCATCTAACTCAGTAGAGAAAAATGGCAACACAACCTGCCGATTTCAGGATTCGAACTCGGGACCACGGACTTAAGCCCTCCGTCCGCTCTACATATCAAGCTAAAGTTGCTTTGTAAGTTTATTGTAAAAATTTTATATGCATCCCTCGTAAATGGTATTAATTCTCCAAAAAAAAATTGGCGCCAAATCCGGTAAAAAAAGAGAGCATGAAACCTGGTTAAAATATCCGAAATTTAGGTGAAATTTCTAAAATCTCTGTAGTAATTTGAAAATTTTCAAAGTTTTTTTAAATTTCGCCTGTGTTTTGAACCTTGCCTGCGCCTGCCTCGTGCGTAAGTGCCCGACGGCAGTGCGAGGAGAACAAGGAGAATCTGCAAGCTCGGGCGGCAGAGCTACGTCCGACTGCATCACGCCACATTGTGTTCCCCGTCCTCTTGATCATTTCCGCTGAAGAAATTGTGGGGATCGTGCAGCATCTCGTTGGAATTTTGCCGTGTTCTTCGACTCCGCTCGCAACGCCGCCGCCATCGAATTTGTCACCGTCCAAGCCGCCACCTCGTGCTTGTATCGCCGCCACCTCCTCGTCGTGTCGCCGCTGCCATCCACCTCCAACCGAGCTCCGCGTACTGACACATTGCAGTTGGCCATCGCCCTTCGACTGACCCACCTCCTCGCGCATGGTTGTGAGTTGTGACCGTCCTCGCTCGCGACCTCCCGCGGGTTTGCGAAGCTGCTGCGGGACGACTCGTTGTTCGTGCTCAACGGCTCGTTGGTGATGGTGGCCGGGCACTCCCAATAGCGGCTGCTAGTGCTCCCAAGAATGGCTCGCCAGTGGTGACTGGTGGTGTTGGTAGTGGTCGCCGTGAGCTCGTCGGGCCCAGACGATGGAAGGAAAAAGGAGGAGAGGGGTACAGAAGTCATTTTAGATTGTTTTCCTCTCCTAATCAAGTAATCATCAGCCAGATATGTCTACTAGCGAAGAGTCATAAAAATTCAGCGTCCCAGAGCAGATATCACAAAAAAATCAATGTCTAGAAGCAAAAGTCACAAAAATTCAATGTCCTCTAATCAATTTTACCGAAATATTATAAAAAAGTTAACATTACATTTCTAGAATCATGTTGCAGCCTTCGAGGAACTACCTCTTAGTGTTTGCTTGGGAGATCCAAAATCTCGACCCCTTCCAAATAAGATCTTGGTAGGGTGATAGAGTTGTGGGTGCATTACTCTACTATTAAAGTTTAAATACTAGTGTCTATCTTTATTTATATGCGAGTATAGTTTTACGAGGTTATAGATTTATTCTCGTGTCTTCCTAAACACATTCAATTCGTGTGTGCACATGTGCTTCTTTGCTGTAATTGAAAAAAAAAATTGCAGCCCAGCTTCATCCTTTTCGTTTCACATTCAAAGGCAGAGATACGATATCCACATATAAGAAGATGCTGTTGCCAAAACACACACACCAAAAAAAAAAATCTGCAGACTAATGTAAGTTTAAAGTTTAGCTCGATTAGGTACTCCATTCCCGTTCAAGTTTATAAAACGAATTTTTTTAAATGGTCTTGTCCATAGATATAAAGGTATTTCATATTTCAATATAAAATTAGTGTGATATTCTCTTTATATCCCTAATAAATATCCACATTTACTTTATATTCTCTACATGCATGTATTGAATATAGTGCTTAATGATAAAAATTAGGGGTAATTAGTCATTTTCAATGCTTTCTTAATCTACGTAAAAAAAATACCTTAGGGCATGTACAATAAGACCATATCAACTTACTCTTAGCCTATACATATCAGCTTTGTCCTATATAAAAGAGTGAGAAAAGAGGAGAGAGAAGAGAGTTGGCTCTTATGCAAGAGCCAGCATGGCACGGAAAACAAGATAGAATAGTTATGTACAAGAGAGAAGAGATAGTTATTGCACATCATTTAGAGGCAACATTTAGAAATGATTATTATATAAACTAGTTCTATTGTTTATTCTAAATGATATAGATGAGAGATTAAGTAAGTAGTGAACTTTGTTATTGTACTTATTCTTACAAACTTAAACGGAGGAAGTACTATCTGCCTCGACTGGTCTGACCTACTCTTTACAGGGCCATCGTTAGCGCCCCCAATTTGGTGGGTCAAATACTCAAATGCCACATTATGGTGCCATTTCTCTCGTTTTATCGGGAGAAGTGGCATGAAAAGAATGGAGAAGCTCACAGTAGCACGCATGGTGTGGGGGTGGTTCAGTGCAGCACAGCTAAGGTTGTGTTTGGTTGCTTGTAGACTTTTTTGTTGAACCATCTCATAAATGTTTGGTTGCTTAAATGGAATCATCCTGTCCTGGATGATGGGATACAAATTTGAGAAATATTCTCTATAAATACTGAACCATTCTATTTCACCCAAACACAATGAAACCAAATGTTACAGGACCATCCCATCTCATTCAACCTCATCCCACCAACCAAACACACCCTAAGAGAAGGAATCATTGGCTTATCTGGTCTATTTTTTTAAAATCTAATCTCTTGTATATGTATTTATAAATTTAGTTATCTTTCTCACCGTGAAAGGTGTAGTAGACGATACCTGTCTACCGTGTTTTGGATGACTGGAGCTGCAGGATCTCGTCCGACCGTGGGAGTAGCGCATAGCCCACTGCGATAGGATTTCTTCCGCGCTTCTCGATCATGGCTACGAGGTGCTGTGCGCTTGGTCGGATTCTGAACCCTCCTCCCATGCTCCAGCACTTGCTCCTATGCTCCCTCGCCCTGCCACGAGGCTAATCACCCTCCACGCTCCCCGGCCACAACAGGTGATAAGTATTGTCTATGGCATCTTTCGTGATGGGGAAGGTGGCCAATTTTACATAGGGAAAATTCATGATATACCACACCATTTGTTGGCACTTTAAAAATACTACTTGTTGTCTCAATGACATATGGTTTTTGAATCCACATGTCATTAAAACAACGAGTGGTAATGTCATTAAAACAACGAGTGGTATTTCTTGAAGTGCTACTGAATGGAGTGGTATATCTTGAATTCCCTCTTTTACAAATACATACATGGGAGGCTAAATTTGAAAAAAAAAATATACAAGGTACGATAATCAAAGAATTCGGAGAGAAGCAAAGAAGTCATCCCTTTTCTAGCCCTATCTACTTTTTTTTGTTGCAAATTTAGCTCACTCGTGAATGCAAAGTCATCCCTTTTCTACCCGTTCTTTTTTTTTTTGCAAATTTAGCCCACTCGTGAACGCAATTGCAGAATTAGTCCTATTCCCGACCACAGAAGCGTCGAAAGGTGACACGTGTCGCCTTCTACGCTCCCCACCGCGGAAGGTGCCTTCCGCGCTCTTAGCCCAGCTGCCACACTCTTCGGCTGCGACACCAGCTCGGTTGCAGCGCTGCCCAGGCACAGAAGGTGCTGCTCCTGTGCTAGTCCATGCGCTACTGTAGCTTGCCAACTGCTGCTCTCCCTAAGTGCGGGAGCACCTTCCGCAGCAAGAAGAGAGTTAAATCTGTAAATTCGTTCATGAATGTGCTAGATCTGCGAAAAAAAGAGAGAAGAGGCTTAAAAAGGGTTGATTTTCGAAGGAAACTAAGGCAAACGGCACATCCTACGTACGGCTCAATACAGGACAAACAGTTAGCGATTGGACTATATAATTGCGATGCTGTCATTGTGCCGTGATTTAATTTTCATCACGTGATTTAATTAACCGTGAAAATTTCTGTTTTTTCCCTTCCTGACACTCTGACAGTAATTTCTGAGAGGTACGAGCATGCGGCTGGAGTTGTATTAGGAATGATTAAATGCATAGTACGTAGTTTATGACGATATGGCATTTTAACTCGGAGTTTTTTTAAATAATATATTTTTTGAATGATTTTATAAAAAAAATATCTAAAAGTTTACAAAAATATACCTCTATCGCCAATTGAAAGTAGACGTTTGTTTCGTTGAATTGACCGGCAGATTATTTTATCGCAGATTCATTTTGTCAACCGACTGAGGCTTTCGTCGCCAAATAAATTAGCAACAGAGCCCTGTCGCAAATTCATTTGGCAACATATCTTCTGTCGCTAATTCTTTTGTGACAAAAGGTATATTTTTACAATTTTTTGGGATATTTTCTATAAAATTATTTTAAAAAATATTATTTAAAAAAAATTCTTTTAACCCAGGTGCATGATATGTCTGTGTCTAGACACTGTTCTAGCTCACAAGAAAAGAGATGAAATGAACCAATCATGGAATCATCTGATCAGCAGTAGCATGACATGATTTTGCTGCATCTTCCAATCTACCTCCTGTTCATCGTCTGTACCAATAGAATCTACCGTCGTGTGTACACAGCACAAGAATTCAGGAAGGCAGCAGCTATGGCAAGAAAAGAAAGAGATGGGAACTCAAGATAAGGACCCGCCTCTTGGAAGCAAGCACACACAAACCAACAATGACATCACAGGGAAGAGAAGAAGAGGAGAGGAGAGGAGCCTTCTTTAAGATCACCTCCCTCACAACCTCCCCATTGTGCTATCACCAACCTCTCTCTCTCTCTCTCTCCCCCCGTCTTCTTCTCGCCCAGTGGTGGTAATTGTCGAGTTCTTTCTTCCTTTGAGTTCAGTAAGACACACACCACCACAAATTAAACAAGATGATATGATATGATGATACCTTCAGGGTCTTACCAAAGCTTGTTGTAATAAGGTCTCATTTTGCGTCTCTCCCTGAGCTTGAGATTACGTTTGAGTACACTTCTGAGGCTTTCATTGGCCCAGTGCTCAATACTTAAAACTCAACCCCTCGATCGTCGTTGGAGCCTGGAAGATTCGCCGGTTCTTGCTGGCTGCTGCTGCTGCCGATTTTTGTTCCCCGGAAGAAGGTATGGAGTTTTTAGTCCGACCAGTTCGATTCACTATAATTCACGTCCTACTCGATCTGCTATCTGATCGGTTCCTGAAAGCAAAGAGCCAAGAATTGAACATCATAACCTGAATTATTTTGTGATACCATTTGTGCGTGCAGAGAATTGATTGTTCGGTCCATTCGGTTCTCTGACATGTTCCAGAGATCAAAGGTCCAAGAGATGATTCTGAGGAGGAGGTCCAGATCAATGAGCAACAGTGGAGGAGCGCAGCAGAGCCACCTCCCCAACCGGCACGCGAGCTCATCGAAGGTTCCATGCGACGGCAGCGGCGGAGGCAATAGTAGTGCGTGGTTCGCCTCTCCGAGGCTGTTGCACTCTTCCTCTCTCCAGTCCGGCAGCTGCACGGCCAAGAACCCCACGTCGGACTCCGAGACGCCCTACTCCATGAGCCCGACCTCCGTGCTCGACGCGGCTGCTGCGACAGCCTTCGCATCCAGCCCCGACGCCAGCAATAAGCGCCGGCCGTGGTGCGACGGCTGCGCCGGCACGCACGGCCTCGCCGACGCGCTGGACTGCACCGACGACCAGCAGGAATGGAGCGTTCTTGCGGCGGCGTCGCGGGCCGTCAAGGCGCAGGCGTCTCTCATCAGGTCGTGCTCCCTCGACCGCCGCGTGGAGTTTGGCGTCAAGAACAAGAGCTCATGGCTGCCGCTGCGCAGCGGCCGTGAGGAGGAGGCGCCGCCGCAGGGGGCGATGGAGCCGTCGTCGGAGGACTACACGTGCGTCATCTCCCGCGGGCCGAACCCGAGGACGGTGCACATCTTCGGCGACCGTGTCGTCGAGGGCGGCTGCAGCGGCGGGGTCGCCGCCGCGAGCGACGGGGAGATCTCGCCGAGGCCGATAAATTTGCCGGCGCGTGGAGCTAGAGGATTCTTGAGCTTGTGATGCATTCATTGTTTGATGATGCTGATGCACTGGTAAATCTACTTATTGTCCTCTCTATTAAGTTCAGTCTTAGTGTTGTTATATTGTATTGGTTGGTAGATCTTGATCAGATGATCAAATAGATGTTTTCTTGATCAGATGATCGAAATAGATGGCTTTATATCTTCAGGTTGAGCTGAAGCTGGTATTGAAGCAAAATCTGAACCTGTAAATTAGTTACTGTAAGAATGAACTACGAATATGATGAATATATTAATCTCCATGGCAAGGTTAGCTGCTCTTGGCTGCTAAACTAACTGAGTCCCGACAAGAATTCCGATGAGAACTTCAGAACATTTTCCCTTGAATCTAGCAGCAAGCTAGGCTATACTAGCCTAGGCTTATGCCATAAGCTGCTGCGTCTCCTCCAATCATTGATGGTTTCTTGCAGCAGGCAGCAGCGTTACAGAAAAGAATCCAATGATTGATGTTACCTTTTGGTGAGCCTTGCCTGCACATCGAAATCAGATGATGAGCTCTGCTCGGCAGTGGGCAGTGTGCCATTCTGCCAACTTGAACGGTGCCTTGTCGCTGTCAGGTCCCCAGATTTGGCAAACGGCTGCAGCTAACGCTGCAGATAAGTCCTGTGTGTCAGGCTCATGCTGTCTTTGCTGCCTTCTTCAGGTCTGTGGCCATTTGATCTGATCTGAATATGATATGATCATCATTCTAGTGTTTCTGTTTCTTTGCTAATCTTTATTCTTTTCCATGATGCTGATTGAATTGATGCCCAGTTTTTTTTTAGTGATTGTGGTATGTATCATCATGCTATCAGCTGATGTGACGGGTACTGATGAGTTTTCAATACTTCTCCCTTTCTTGCAGGGGGATGATGATTCTGAACTCATTCCTGATGATTGATGAGGGGAAGTAGAGCACCAGGAAGGGATTCTTGAGGGTTTTAGTTTCATTTGTACTGTAGAATCCGTGTAACATGAAGTTAACTACTACAGTAGTTCATTAGATTCTTTTGGAGGGGTGGTGATTTGGTGATGATGTAGCAGTTCATTCTAGCTAGTACTGCGGCAATAAAGCTGTGCCGATATGCACCAGTGTGCTGCCATGATATTCTACTGCTGTAATTTTGAAGTTCATAATCCACAAGTTGCAGTTGTTTACTTGCTGTTTCGAACATTTGTCCTGTACCTTTTATGTGATAATAAATTACAGTGGTACATAGCCACACATACACTTTTGTGGTATACACATACCCAGAGCGTGAACTCATACAACAGAAGCTGCGTACATTTGACTGCTGTCATGAACAAGTACATGACTAATTGTATTGCGATTGATCTCTAATGCATCAGAAGCAACACGCAAGTGCAAAAAAAAAACTATAGAGAGAGACTACCTTCACTGCTTTGAACAGAACCACAACTCAAGTCTAATTGCCACATGATCTAAACAAAACCTTGCCAAAAAAATTCAAAGTTACATGTTCACTCCGAAGTCCAAACGGGTAATTCAGCTCCATTTCCAGTAGCTTTATACATCTGCCAAGGTACATGGTTGATACTGCTCCATTTCCACTTCTCTTGCAGCTCGCTGAGGTAAAGAAATGATTTTGCTCATTCATCATTATGTGACCTAATATAGCCTTTCAATAAAGACCATCCCATATTAGTCTACAACATCTCAACTGAACCGAAGAAGACAACATGACGCCTGATACTAGGATAACTGGACGATTGAAAAAAATATCATCCTTATGCACTTCCTTTGGTAGTTTGGAGAAAGCATTTACCCAAATAAAGCCATTGTTATTTTCCTTGACGTAGGCCATGGTCTGCTCCGGTGAATGGTCATCCACTAGTTTTCCCTCAAAATAATAACCCATAGATGAATCAACAATTGCACATGCTAAAACCTACAGAAACTTGAATATTGTTGCCTTGAAAACACTGTAAACCATTCATTACCCGCAACAGATTACAGAGGAAAATAAGCCACTTTGACATAGTGTCAGTTTTGATATTTACAATTGCTTAGAAACTAAGTAAGCCATTTACATGTAAACCAGTGTTTTCAAGAAGGAAGGGAACCAAACATTAACATATTGAAGCGAAACTCTCCAGATCCTGGATTGGATGACCAAAGGAAACATAAATCTCAAGCCCATATATAAATATGATTCTTGTCAGCGGTGGCAAGAGGTCCTAACCCACACCATGCACTTGAAAGGACCGGTGAAGAATGACCATCTAGGATGGTCGGCACCTCATCCCTCAATCTTGACCATATGTAAACAGATCCATCAGAAGTGCCAGCGGCAATGCAATTTTCATCAGGGCTTATACAAGGTCTGCCCCAACTGCCAACCACTCTGTTACCTGTGGCCCTGAATGTTCCACAAACCTCCAATGTTCTAACATCAAAAAGGTTGTGCACCTTATCCCTTCCACTTGTAAGAACAAAATTTTTGCTCCGTGACACACAGACTGAGCTGATATCAAGATGAGCAGCTATCTGGGTAGTACATTTTCCACTACGGATGTCCCATAACCGAAGGTTCCCATCCCTGTGACCTGAGCAAATGATATCACCATCAATGAAAGCTAGTGAGTTGGGGTTGCTCGCTGACATTATGGTGCTTTGGCAGAAGCCAGTCTGAAGGTCCCAGATCTTGATAGTATGATCATTGGATGAACTAGCAACAATGCAGCTCTTCACCCAGCTTGCATCTACAGAAGAAACATTTTTTGTGTGACCAGTCAGCGTGTGACGAGGACGCACCCCACTAACTTCCCATACAAACAACTTGTTAGAGCTACAGGCAGCAATCACAAACTTGTTGTCATTGGTCACAGCAAGATCATTGACAAATCCCAAGCAACCTTGTAGCGTCATGGTTAAAGCACCAGTATGTGCAGACCATATCTTGACAGTTTGATCCTGGCCACCACTGATTAGCTTATCTGTGCTATGCTCGAAAATTATAGATCCACACCCACCATCATGAGGACGGATGGTGATTCTGCATGTAGATGGGATTGGTGTTTCAATGATGTCCATGTACCCAGCTTCAGATCGACGAATGATACCATCAGCTTCTTGTTGTGCATTGTGTTGTATACCGCCAACCCCAGCTGTCTTTAGCTTTAGGACCATCTCCTCATACATGGCATTGGCCTGCACAAAATTTTCCACACCATTTAAAGCAATAATTTCTTGGCACATACCATAACTGTGGGCACAGTTGACTATGTAAAACATACTGATAAATAGAAGTTTTTTGGCTGCTAAAACAAACATAAGCATTTAGTAAGCTCTTCTATTCCCACACTTGCTACAGAAGCAAAAGGAGTTTTAACATTAGATACAGTCAAGAAAGGATTGTACTTCCGTGGACCATTTGTTTGGTTCCATATAATCAGAAGAGGAGGGGGCAAATAAATACTGCTGTAAGAAAGGTCACTTTCAAGGATAACTGTTAGAGATAGCCATCTCTTAGAGATAGAATATCTCTTTAAATCAATCTGTATAGATATGGTAAGTCTAGATATAGACTTCTTCCTTTGTATAGATTGTGCTATACCTGTATTGCTATATATATGCGCCCGGTGTATTCAACACCTGCGGCAATTGATCTACCTCTTTCATGGTATCAGGATCCTTCTCTTATCCTGCGCCTGATCTTCCGCTGCAACCTCCCTCGCCAGCCGCCGCCGCCACCTGAACCCTAGCATTGCACCTCCTCTGCAGCGCCTTTTCAGGCCGCCGCCGCCGCCCGCTGTCCTTTGTTCTGTTCCTCCCTTCGCCGCCGCTGCTGCCTTGCACAGCCGTCGCTCTCCCCACCAACGCCGCCTGTTGCTGCTGCTGATTCTCCGCTCAGCCGCCGCACATCCTTCTAGTGCCTCCCGCTACTTGTCTTCCACCATGACCGGAACAACACCAAACTCCCCCACCAAGTCATCTACTTCCACCAACACCAAGACCCCCCCTCTCTTCCCCAAGATACCTTCGTGGTGCAGACTCGGCTGCCCATCACCCTCAGCCTTCAGACCTCCAATTTCACCAAGTGGAGCATCCTGTTCAAGGCCTTCCTCGGACGTCATCGACTTCTGCATCACATCACCACGCCGGCTCCCTCCCCTTAGACCGACGCCTGGCTGCAGGATGATTGCACCGTCCTCACTGCCATGTACGGTTCCATCTCCGAAGACGTTCTCGACATCGTCATTGCACCAGATCAGAGTGCATACACCCTCTGAACTGCTCTCTACAATCTCTTCGGCGACAACAAGGAGAGTCACTTGATTATCCTCATGAGCGAGTTCCACGGCCTCGTCCAGGGCGACCTCACCGTCACCGACTACTGCAAGGAGCAGAAGCGTCTTGCTGATGCTCTACGCGACGCCGACTCTCTTGTTAGCGACAGGATGCTTGTCCTTAACGTCCTGCGTAGCCTAAGTTCCTCTCTCTCTCTCTCTGGTTGCCACTATGGTGGCTATGTCCGTGCCATTCCCCTCCTTCGCTCGGGCACACTCCATGCTTGTCGTTTGTTCGAGAACAAGACATGAGAGCTAGGATGGACGCTAACCGTCTTACGGGCCACCGTCCAAGAGAGAGAGAGTAGGCACAGAGGTTTATACAGGTTCGGGCGCTAAGCAAACGCCCTACTCCTATCGGTGTGTTCCCCGGCGGGAGTAGAGAGGGGTCACTTGGCCCGGGCTCCCGAGGGATACACCAGTTGTGTAGTTTGTATAGAATGAGAGTTCAGGTTACAAGCATGGGTTACAGTGGGCTTTTATAGGCGCCCAGCCTGTTACACAAAGTACCATCCTACCCCTACTGGTGCAGCTCAAGTGGGGGCATCTTGGTCTTTTCGGCGAGGAGGTAGTGGATCCCACATCATCGTCCCGTAGGGGTAGGCCTCTGACTTCAGGGGGCCCACAGGGGACTTTGGGACCCCGCTAGGCGGTTAGTCCCAAGTGGCTTGAGGGTGCCCGCCCATCTCCATGGTTGTCTAGGGGGTGCCCTGTTGAACTGAGAGTCTTGCCAAGTGCCCTATGGCCAGGGGCCTTTGCCTTACCAAGTGCCCCGTGGTCAGAGGGCTTGCCAGTGCCCTGTGGCCAGGGGTCTTTACAAGTGCCCTGTGGCTAGGAGCCCTTGCCTTGCCAAGTGCCCTGCGGCCAGGGATCTTACCAAGTGCCCTGAGGCCAGGGCCCTTGCCAAGCGCCTTGCCAAGCGCCCTGTGGTCAGGGGGCGACGTGAGACCCCCGAGTACTTATTCTAGAGAGCCCGCAGGGGTATGAGAGGAGCCCTCTATGGCACGCCCGCAGGGGTATGAGGGAGTCTCCCCGTGGCACACCCGCGGGGGCATGAGGGGAGCCTCCCGTAGGCGCTCGCAGAGACATGAGGGAGCCTCCCGTAGCACTTCCACGGGGGTAGAAAGGAGTCTCCTGTAGCACTTCCACGGGGGTAGGAGGGAGTCTCCCGTAGCACGCCTGTGGGGGGTATGAGGGGAGCCTCCCGTAGGCGCTCGCAGAGACATGAAGGAGCCTCTCGTAACGCCTCCGCGGGGGTAGGAGGGTGTCTCCTATAGCACTTCCGGGGGTAGGAGGGAGCCTCCCGTAGGCGCCCAACGGAGACATGAGGGAGCCTCCTGTAGCGCTTCCGCGGGGATAGGAGGGAGTCTCCCGTGGGCGCTCGCGGGGGTCTTAGGAGACCCCTTCTCATACTTGTGAGAAAACCCTTCCTATACCTCGCGAACCTATGCCCACACGCACACGAGGTGCGTGGCGGATAAGGCCTCCCTTTTGGGAGTTGGTGTGTATTCTCCAACAATGCTCCTCATGGACGAGATGCGCCTGGGCAAATCTACTAAGACAGCTGTCGCCACTGCTCTCGTCACCACAGCCGGCAAGGAGCCGACCGGCTACCCTGGCGGCCACTGCCGTGGCAACCCCTCCTCCACCAACAACAGGAAGGGGGGTGGCCGCAACAAGAAGAAGAATGGCAACAAGAATAAAGACTAACAGATTCACTCCAATCCGGCCAACCAACCGTCCGTGGTTCTGCTTTCACCACGGCCAATCCTCGATGACCTCACGTACTGCTCAAAGATGGTGGTCACGGCATCCTCGGCAACCATCCTCATGCTTTTGCCTCAACTGTTGTCGCAGCGCCTCCGACTTCGTACCAGTCTGCCACGCCAAGCTGGGACAGCGCCAGCCTCATCTCCGCCATGAACAACCTGTCTGCCTCCCATGACGGTTGGGTCGTGCACTCTGGCGCCTCCTCGCACATGACTCCTGATGCTGGTACCCTCAGTTCTTCCTCTCGTCTTTCTACTCCTCACCTTGTGACAGTTGGGGATGGCCACTCTATGCCGATCTCCCACTCTGGTCACTCCGCCTTTGTTTCCCCCTCCGGACATCGTTTCTTTCTTCATGATGTACTGGTTGTACCCTCCCTTGTTCGAAATTTGTTATCCGTCCGCAAATTCACTTGTGACAATCTTGTTTCTGTCGAAATTGACCCTTTCGGCTTTTCTATGAAGGATCTTCGCACCAAGGGCATGATCCTGCACTGCAATAGTGCGGGCGACCTCTACACCATCCATCCACCAGCCCCAAAGTCGCATGCCGCCTTCACATCTTCCACCGCCTCTGCTGCACTCTGGCATCGTCGACCGGGACATCCAAGCCGCAACACTACTCTACAACTCCATCATAAACCTCTTAGTCAAATTTGTAACGCTTGTCAACTGGGCAAACATATCCGTTTGCCCTTCTATGCCTCCAGTTCAATCACATCATCTATATTTCAGTTACTTCATTGTGATTTGTGGACATCTCTTGTTCTTAGCAATTCTGGCTATAAATACTACCTGGTGATTGTCGATGATTTTTCTCATTATTTTTGGACCTTTCCTCTTTGCAACAAGTCAGACACATTCCCTACACTTGAGCGTTTCTTTTCCTTCGTCTCCACTCAATTTGGTGTTCTTATTTGTGCCATTCAAGCTGATAACGGTATAGAATTTGTCAATACGCACACCACCAATTTCCTCCACCTCAAAGGCACTATCCTCCGTCTTTCCTACCCATACACATCTCCACAAAATGGGAAAGCCGAACGTGCCATTCTTACCATAAACGATGTTGTGCGTACTCTCCTTCTTCAAGCTCACATGCCACCGACCTTTTGGGCAGAAACTCTTGCTACTGCCACCCTTCTTCTTAATCGGCACCCCTGCAAAGCCATTGCTCTTGAGACGCCTCACTTTTGGCTGTATGGCACACATCCAAGTTATGATGATTTGCGCGTTTTTGGCTGTCTTTGCTAACCAAACTTAGCCGCTACCACCTCATCCAAATTAGCACCACGATCTGCAACTTGTATTTTTGTGGGCCATTCTTCTTCTCATAAGGGCTATCGTTGCTACAATCCGAACACTCGCAAAATCATCTCCCGTCATGTTGTCTTTGCTGAAGATGTCTTCCCATTTTCCGCTAAAAAGGTATCCACCAAGGATCGCCTGTGTGGCGACCCGTATAATTAGCCTAGGGTTACGACAGTGACGCTGCCACCTCCCTAGATTAATTACATGAATCTCGGCACAGTTACCGGCAGAACATCAGAAAGTTCGATGATTTATCGGTAACAATGCCGTGTTCAGAGAGTTGCAGCAGAACAATAATTAGAGACTGAACGATAATATATTCATTCCAAGCCATGCAGGGCTATATGTCCATTACATAATAATAATACCGCGATCCCTGGATACAGCAAAAGATAAAGCCACTGCCATAAGCTAAATACCTCCTACTAGCATAATATGGCCTATAGGCTCTCCTAGTTCTCCTGGTAGTAGTCGGAGTAGTAGCAGCCCTCATACGAATCCTCCTGATAACCCTAGAGCTGAGCCTGAGAATAGGCCTCCTCGCCGGCCTCAAAAGCGGATCCATCAGGCTCTCCTTCTAGAAAAGGGGGACATACAAGAGTGAGTACAAAGTACTCAGCAAGCATTAAATCACAAGATGTAACATGAATTTCTCCCTCCAACAACACCATTTCCTTCCCTCCAACTCATCTTTTACAGAAATTATGTTTTTGGTTTTCTTTAAAAGTTGGCAAGTTTTAATTATTGAAATTCAACTACTAGCACCAGTATATGAGATGACTTAGCTTCCGTAGCCTCCAATTCAGAGACAGCTTGAATTCAAGATTTTGACCTCGCGCAGTTCGCACCACTTTACCCATAACGGCCCCAACAGGTGAGGCTCGAACGCTTATCACTAATCCTGCTAGATCTCCAACCTCGTAGTCGAGGAATCCCTATACCAGCGATTCACACTCGCCATACGCTTGTACTCCGATATCCAACCGAGTAACTCCACCGTGGCTTAATATATATATCCACATCAACACTTTCTCATCCGGGCATTCCAAGATACCCGCACTTTGGCTCTAGTAGCTACTCTTACCCAATGTGGAGATCATAACACTTTCTTAGGACAACCTTTTCTGACAGCGATTTATCTCGCTATGGTTGGCACTTGAAAATACGGCTCATTGCTCGAGTGTAGGTGTTTGACCTTATATATTATAACCTATGTAGAGGGTCCACCGGCAATGGGTATCACCACACCCAGGCATCACCACGCCATCTTTCCTTGCACCCTCTACCCACCATATTTAGCTCTAATATATTATCCACGACTCCATTCGTGAACATCTAGACAACACAACCACTTCCTTCACCACAACCATACCTCATTAGCATTTACCAAAACCACACAACCCATTCCATTCACCACATTACCATTCCATCACACACCATTTCTACCAGCCATTCCTATCACCTCTTCCATCCACTTCTTCTCCACATTTCCATATCAAAATTTAGTTTTCATGCAGTGATGATATGATTAAATATATAAAAGCATTTCAAAAGCATTTCACAAAGATGCTCAAGGAAATCTTGCCTGGAATAATATCTGACGGATCGACCTCGCTCGAAGGTTGGTTCTGGTTGGCGGGGCGATTCAGGTCGAACCCTGAAAACAGAACATACACACCAAGGCCATACACTTGGATTACTTATTTTGGTGTCCAACCGATTTTTAATTGTCGTTCAGATTTTATATTAGCACTGATTAAAGAAATATACTTCGACGATTTTTCGGCGATCCGCGAGTCGATCACAAAAATCGACGCGGTCCGCGACACCACTTATTTTTCTACCCTCTTTTCTCTTTTTCCCTTTTTCTCTCTTCTTTCCTTTTTCTTCTCCTTTCTTCTCTTTTTCTTCTTTCTTCTCTTTTTTCTTTCTCTCTCTCGCTTCTCTTTTTTTCTTGGTCTCTGCCGATCGGCGATTTGGTCGAGCGCCTCTCGGCTCTGCGCCTCTCGGCCCTCTGGACCGAGCGACTCCTCCTCTTCTCCACTCCGGCTGCTGCTCTCACAAGACGCAGACCGACCCCGATCACAAGACTCTGGCCGGGCTGCGGCCCGGCGCCTCCTCCCAAGCGCCTCGGACGGCACCGCCCTACGGATCTCCTCCTCACTCACCTCCTGCACGCCATCGCTTGTCGCACCTGTGCTCTTCCTCCTCCCTCTCTACCTCTACTCTACCCGATTCATTTTCTTGCATTTTTGCTTTGCTTGATTACTTCTTAAGCTATACTGAGGGGGTCTATGATGAGGGTTGGGTGGCTTGAGCTACTTCTATGAAGAGCAAGAACAGATGCTACACTAGGGTGAACCCAACCTACTGAGGCCGCACGGGAAACACCCGATCTACTCACTACACTACCCCATTTGCTAGCTAAGCCCTCGATCTACCCACTGCCTAAGCAAACCCGCAGACTTGTTGCTCTTTGTTGGGACGGGGAAAAATGCACTGGTCGATTGGTGGGGATGGAGCTAGCTGAAGATGGGGTTGAGGAAGCAAGGAAGAAGATGGCTGCCTCTGGCTTCGGGTGACCTTCCTCTCTTCGGGATGGTTCACCTCCTTCTTCTGGATTGCCTCCTCCTTCACTTCTGGATGCTGGTCGCCTTCTCCTCCCGGATGATCTTCCTTCCACCTTCTTGCTTCGGTTGGCTGGGCTTGAGACTGGATGTTCTTGGATGGGGATGAAGAACTGGCTTGCTCTGGCTGTGTTCTTGCTAGATGCTCTTGTGCCTCTCGGCTTGTGTGCGAATGGGAGACAGCAGCAAGATAGCTGGCTTCTGGTTGGCTGGAGCAAGGCTGGCTTTAAAGAGCTGGGCAATCGGCAAATGACCATTTTGCCCTTAGGTTTTTACTGTTGGCTTTGGCTCATAAGGGCATTACGGTCATAACACTCAAAACGCTAGCGGTACCCGCATACCGCACCAGGTAAGCTCTAACACGCCGAATGATGAACCCGAAAACTAGCGGTAGGGCCACCGGGTCCTGCATGTCGGGTACCTCGATGAGCGATACCTTTCATCGGGATGACGACTCTCTAAACCTTACTTTTTATTATCTTTGCCTAATCACTTTTATGCTTTAATTAATTCTTTAATTAAACTGATAACCCCCCGGGTTATCACAGCCTGGACGATCTCAACTTTTTACAGGAATTTGATTGGCCACACCGGCGCCCTCTGCCGTCCGACTCAGTTGCTGCACCTACTGCACACACGCTTGTGTGCTATTCTTCACCGGTCGCCTCCTGCAGCAACCCCTGCTGAGGTTGCTCTTCCGCCGGCTCCTGTTGTCCGCTTGCAGCCTGCACCACTCAACGCTGCAACCTCCCTGCTGGCGTCATCAGGCTCCATTCCACCCCAGCCACCTCTGCCTAGTTGGTGGGGTGGTCAGGTGTACTACCGGCGCCCAAAGCCCCTGACTGCGCCCCCTGCAACACCTTTCCTAGTCGTGTCACCAGCCGAGGCGACTGCTGCACCGACCTTCCTCGCGCCTACGACGACTGGGCAACACCGGATACATCCGATGCGCACCCAGGCACAGGATGGCATCACCGCGCCCGTTAACTGGCTAACTTACGCTGCTACACACAACGAGGTTTTGCCGTCCCACGGACATATCGTGAGGCACTCCAACAGCCCCCTTGGCGCCAAGCGATGATGGAGGAACACAAGGCCCCCGTGGTGCGAATGTCGTGACTGGGAAGTGGATCTTCAAGCATAAGTTCCACTCTGACGGCACACTTGCTCGCTACAAAGCCCGTTGGGTGGTTCGTGGCTACTCTTAGCAAGCCAGTATCGACTACGACAAGACTTTCAGTCCAGTTGTCAAACCGGCCACAATCCGGTCATCCTCAGCATTGCCGCCTCACGCTCCTGGCCCATCTGTCAACTCGATGTCAAGAACGCCTTTCTTCATGGCAATCTTGATGAGGTTGTTTATTGTCAGCAGCCCTCCGGCTTCATTGACACGACATGCCCAGATCATGTGTGCTGCCTTCAAAAGTTCCTCTACGGCCTCAAGCAAGAGCCCCGCGCTTGGTACCATCGTTTCTCCATCTTCATTCGGCAATTTGGCTTCATCGCCTCCGTCTCTGACACATCGCTGTTCGTCTACCACGACGGACCTAACACGGCGTACCTCCTGTACGTGGACGACATTGTCATCACGGCCTCTTCACCAGAGCTTCTGCGTCGTTTTACTCATCTTCTTCATGGTGAATTTGCCATGATGGATCTCGGCGACCTGCATTACTTCTTCGGTATCTCCGTCACACATTCTTCTGCTGGCCTATTTCTGTCTCAACGACAGTATGCCGCAGATCTTCTTCAGCGAACAGGCATGGCTGAGTGTCATTCTATAACGACACCTGTCGACACTTAGGCCAATCTGTCTACCACTGTCGATGACCCTATTGCAGATCCCACGGAGTACAGAAGCATTGTCGGTGCTCTTCAGTTTTGACGCTGACAAGGCCTGACATTGCTTATGCAGTTCAACTGGTGTGCCTTCACATGCATGCGCCACGCGAGCCTCATCTTGTGCTCGTCAAACGCATTCTACGCTACATGAAAGGCACACTCGGTCTTGGCCTCCATCTTCACGCCGCTCGAACGGACTCCCTCACCGCCTATTCATACGCCGATTGGGCAGGTTGTCTAGATTCTCGCCGCTCCACGTCTGGCTATTGTGTGTACCTTGGACATAACCTCACCTCTTGGTCCTCCAAACACCGCATAACCTGCTCTCGCTCCATCTTGAGGCGGAATATCGCGCGATCGACCACGCCGCGGGGCGAATCTTTGCGCTACGCACGACTTTGGGCGAGCTTCATCATTCAGTCAAGAAGGCCACCGTCGTTTATTGTGACAATATCAGTACTGTCTACTTGGCCTCCAATCCTGTTCAGCATTGTCGTACCAAGCACATTGAGATTGATATTCATTTTATTCACGAGAAAGTCTCCATCGGCCATGTTCGGGTTCTGCTTGTCCCGTCCGACCTCCAGTTTGATGACATCATGACCAAGGGCCTTCCTTCTCGGCTGTTCTTGGATTTTCGATCCAGTCTGTGTGTATAGCGAGCTCCCGCTCAGACTGCGGGGGGATGTTAGAGATAGCCATCTCTTAGAGATAGAATATCTCTTTAAATCAATCTGTATAGATATGGTAGGTCTAGAGATAGACTTCTTCCTTTGTATAGACTGTGCTATACATGTATTGCTATATATATGCGCCCGGTGTATTCAACACCTGCGGCAATTGATCTACCTCTTACAATAACGCTACAGTAGTGGTGAAAACTTAAATTGATGAAATATTCTAACAAGAGTAAATTGACAAATGGACTTAAAGATCACCAACTATGATGCATCATTTCTCCTGTGTTACTTATATCATTGTAAGCATACTGGTATTTGAAGTACCACCATTGCAGATCCACTGAAAGTGAAACTATGGAAGGGGAAATATATATTGCTAACAAGTAAGAAGTTTTTCTTTATCATGTTAGTGAGCCTACCAGGTGCTTAAAAGGCAAGCTTAACGCTTGAACAATCCTCGATGTACGATACCATGTACTGGAAAGGTGCAGTTTTAGCAACAAAGAGACAATAGGGTACCTCATTAAGCCTCTCTGCATCCTTCATCTTCTCCAGCATCCATCGATCGATCAGATTCTTGTTTTCATTCGCCGCAGCTCTCAGTTTCATTAATGCCTGTTCAAGTTCGGCTTTAGTTATCTGGTGCTCCTGAATTAGAAGATCCAAAGCGTTTGTTTTTTCCTCAAGTGACTGCTTTAGCTGCACATTTTCTTCGCTGCAAAATTTTGGCACAAGCATTAGGTGACAATGTTCTCCACAACCAGGACCAAGCAGTTTACTCAGGGTGCGTTTGTTGGGTGAACGAGGAGGAATCTGTACGGGATGGTTCAGGATAGATTTTGATACATGCGTTTGGTTGAATATATGGAACCATCTCGTACGGGACAGAGTGGTACAGATTCTAGGAATATTCTTCAAATATGCTGTACCATCCCGTACCTCCAAATTGGTTGAACCATCCTGTACCATCCCGTACCACTAGTGATAAAGTTTACCATACTAACCTCATCCATCCAACCAAACATCATCTCGTACCATCCTGTACCATTCCATCCAAGCAACCAAACAAACTCATGTATTATTCCATTCAGACAACCAAACACTCTCCCTGTACCATCTCATCTAGGATTATCCCATCCATCCTGTACGATCCCATCCTATTCAACCTGGTTCACCCAACCAAACGCACCCTCAATCAAGCAGTAAGCAAACCATCCATCACATTAAATACCTAGTTTGCTCAAGTTCATTCTGCAAAGTTGTAATCAGTGCCTCCTTCTCTTTGAGCAGCGCTTTTGATGCTTTCCCCTCTTCTATCTCGGTGACAAGCTGCTCGGACAAACGGGATTGAGCCTTATAGCACTGCTGCAGCTCCAACTCATGCTTCTCAGCCTTTTCTTTCCACTCCAAATCCTACAAAAGATCGACAAGACAATCACAAAATATAAAAGACACCAAAGAGGCAAAGAATTTTCTCAAGGAAGAAATGCCGCGTTCTTGATATGGCTCGAGTGTATGTGTGCGCTCATTAGTGATATCGAAGTGCCCGGATTCGACTGAACAAACACAGACAAGCTTTGCAAGATTAAAAAGGAGGGACCTGAGATTAGTATTACGTGGGCGGCGAAGGGCCGGGTGAGCGCCTCGATGGCGGGGCGGTGGGCGCCCTCTTCGACGAGGTGCCTCCGCCGCAGTGACCGCAGTGCTCGCCGGATCGCCGCCTTGCCGGCCTCGGCCTCTGCCATCGTCCTGCGACAACAACAAATCACCACCCGTTAAGCGAAACAACAAAGTAAACATCGATTAGATCCTGGCTAGAAGTAAACCCTCACATTCTCGCGTGGATTCCGGTGGCGGAGGAGGTCGCGTGTGCGGCGGTGGCTGCGGCGGTTCTTGCCAAGGGCGGCGCCTTCGGTGGAGGGGAAGACGAAAAGAAGAGGAAAGCAAAGGAGAGGGAGGCGTCCGGGCCGCGAGTTGGACTCGGACTCGGACTTGGACTCGTGTTGGATAGCTCGGGCCCGGCCCGACACATGTTGGATATGGACCCGAGGATTCGATGCTTTCAAGATGGGCCCATGTAAATTGGGCCGAGAAGCGAATGGAATATTCCGGCCTTGGCGACCACGCGAGTCTCCTCCGCTTCCTCCGCCGCCTCCTAGCTTCTCGGCCAAAGCCACGGCCGCCTCCTCCACCTCCACCCTACTTGGTTCGCACGTAATCGCATTGGTGCCTTCCTCCCCTGCATCACCGGCTGGTGCTGGTGCCTCGACGTCGCCGTCGCGGCCCTCTGAGTTGTGCCACCGAGGAAGGAAAGGAAGGAAGGAAGCGTACGGTGCAATGGTGGTTGCCGTGCTCCTGCGCCGGAGGGCGCTTTTGTCGTCCCTTCCGCTCTCTTCGTGCCGCCATGGTTAGTTCTTACTTTCCTTGATGCGCTGCTGGATTGAGGGGCGTCCTGTGGTGTGTGTGGTCCGTGGTGGTTGATCGGCTGTTCTTGTTGTTGGGGTGCACGGTATGTGTTCGGTGGAATGCCAAAACCAGGCGCGCGTTCTGCGCCCATTCGTGATCATGGAAGCAGCGGTATCAGCAATTAGCATCCATTTGCAGACCATGTAGTATCTTTATGTTGTGTGTTTGATTGGAGAAGGGGCAATCGAGAAAAAGGACATATTTTTTGCCTGTTGCTCGTGGTTGGATGTTGTTCTGATGAATAGAGCATAGCTATGGAGAAATTTACCTTGTTGTGCAACATAACCTTTTGATCTTACTGTTGAGCTTGAACACACAGTGAGACAATTTCTATTTGGGGTGGAGATGGCATCAAAGGAAGCAATAGTAATGTAGCGTGATTACGTGATGTTGGATGTTATTTGTACAACTCTGCCATGCGCTCTTGTAATTCTCTAGACACTAAACTTTATTTCGGTGTGAAAAACTTTGGTGGGTTTGTCTATTGTGTTGTTTTGCATTGACATTTGCTAAGAACTTTTGTCTAACACGGTCCATACTCCTTACAGATGTTTATAGTCACTCCCTTTTCTCCAGTTATGATCTATATTCCTTGGCCAATTCTACCAATTTGAGATTCTGGAGGAATTACCACAAATCTGGGAAGTTTGATTTGACTGATATGACGTAAGAATCCATTTGGCTCCCCTTCCTTTATGTAATATCCAACTTTTCTCTACATATTCTTGTCTGGGTGTATAAATTTGTGCATTAGAGAGCATATCTTCAAGCGAATCCATTTATTGACTTTTTAAAACAATCCTCCAGTGTGAGATGTTGGTATCCAACACTATTCATCTAACCAATGTAAACACCAAAAATAAAGTAACATATTATTGTATCTTGAAATATGACAACTGGTGACAGAATAGTGCTACATATGTTATTTTAGTTTCGTTAAACTAGCCTAAGTATTTGTCACACTGAAGTGAAGTGTAATGTAAGTCTTCAAGATTAATTTATATGCCAAGATATGTAGTGTAAAAAATTGTAACTTCTTATTTGCTGTCCTGTAAAGAATTGAATTAAGTTCTGTGCTATCTTCAATAACAGCCATCCTCATATGTGGTACCCGAATGCCCGAGAAAAGAAGCGCAATGTGTTTTTACATGTTGGTCCTACGAACAGTGGGAAAACGCATAATGCTCTCAAGCGATTGGAAGCGAGCTCTTCAGGTACTATTTTGATCTACTCAGTGAAACTGAAAAAACATACAGTTACAGTGACTGCTCTAGATACTCATCAAATACTGTAGGGGTGTACTGTGGACCTCTGAGATTGCTAGCACGGGAGGTAGCAAAAAGATTAAATAAAGCTAATGTCCCTTGTAACTTGATTACGGGACAAGAAAGGGAAGAAATCGAAGGTGCAAAGCATAGTTCAGTGACAGTTGAGATAGCTGATTTGACAACTGAGTATCAGTGTGCTGTTATTGATGAAATTCAGGTACATGTAACTTGCATTTTCTAGACCTGCTACGGAGATGTATATTCATAATGCAAATAGAAATGTAGAGAATCATGAAGCTATTTTTTGGACTAAATCATCCAACCAACCATATTTCCACTGTCTATGAAGTGTTGTTTGGAATATTCCTCATCATTCTCATCTTATTTGCTTCAATGTAATAGATGATTGGCTGTAGAACAAGGGGTTTTTCATTCACACGTGCACTTCTGGGGCTTTGTTCAGATGAGCTTCATGTTTGTGGTGATCCAGCCTCTGTTCCTCTTATTCAGCGAATACTTGAAGCTACTGGTGATGTGGTTACGGTAATTTAATTGAAACTCGCCTAATGTGTACTGAATATCGATATACTTTGTACTTTCTGCACCACATATGGTAGTTGTCAAATCAAAGTGTATTATGGTTGCCAATTATGTTGCTCTGCCAGGAAAATACAGTAGTTATGAAATTGGATTTGTTGACATGGACAGACAATTTAGTGTGTGTGTGTGTTTTGCAGGGGAGTACAGACAATGTAGTTACTCAGTATAGGATGGAACATTAGTAACTATCACATCTCATGTTTTCCTCTCTCCCCTTTAACTTAAAAGACAGACTATGATTTCATGAGCTTACCATATATGCCTTTCATACACAAATTCATAGGATGAATATCATTGATAAAACCAGCAGTCTATCCTAGGCCCTTGCCCAAGTTATGCTTTGTGTCCTGCTACTCAAGTTATGCTTTGCCACATACCAATTCTAGGCCCATGCCCAAAATTTAGGTTGCAACCCTCTTGTGTAGTAAGTAGCAACACTACTTTTGGACCTCCACATGAGAATTATGTGCGGTCATACGCATCTGCTTTTTGTTGGTGTACTTGCAGAGAATACTCCAAGTGAACTTGAGAAACTTGTCCTGCTCATTGTGCTGGATAATATTTATTTTCATTGTTAATGCCACTGAAGTACTGATTCAAACATCTAGACAACATGTTGTCGTATAGAAAATATGCTAACCTACTGGTTCTATGTTGCCGGCCAGATTCAATATTATGAGAGACTATCTCCTTTGGTTCCTCTGAAGTCCACACTTGGGTCTTTCTCTAACATCAAGGCAGGGGATTGCATGGTAACGTTCTCACGACTTCAGATATATAAGCTCAAGGTTGGTATTCTTCAAGTGACTGTTGCAGCAATGCTTCACTATTTTTGTAAGATATCGTAAATAGTATTTATCTGATTTATTTCATATATCTAAAAGAGTAAAGTAGAGGCTTTCTGCAAATTCTTGGGGAAAAAAAGCTGACAAAGTTTCATGTTAATTATTGCGAAAAAGAGCAAAAGCTTGAATGTCAACTTTGTTAGGCCTATCAGAGCAACTTGATCTCAAATTCTCAACACATATAAATTTGGAAATGATCTAAATCTCTCACAGAAGTATGACAAAAATCCTTGAATCTAGAGCTGCTTGGCATTCTTCTCAATTTCAACCCTGCACTGTTTTATATCTCCCAGTAAAAAGGGAAGGCACTTATTTGACTTAGAATTTTTTTTCTCAACTTCGGGATGAATTGCTCTGGACCATCGCAACGATCATTTGAGTTGGAAAATACCATCAATGTGCCACTAACATGTGGTCCCAGGGTCCACTTGTCAGCCTCACATGCAATAGTACCATACCCCGCGCTCCAAACATGGAGAAGATCGGACCATTGAAATAGCCTAAATAAAATGTCAAACATTTTAAGTTGGGGACCCTGGAAAGCTGTGAAAGAAATGCAACAATGTAAGAATAGCACAATGTTTGCACCCTGTAATAGGGAGAGTTGTGTTGTAATTGTGTTATGTTGTGAACTTGAGATAGCTAGGGTATTTATATGACAGGATATATAGTCCAATTGATAGCACCCCAGCTATTTTTAATAAATTTGATCTGTGGAAACCTGTTTTTCTAGTTAGCAACCATCAAAGCATCTTTGGTGTTCTTTTGCTTTTCAAACTACTCGCTGATTGAATACTCCAAATAAATTCAACTAGTGCAACTCAAACTGCAAACCCATGGTCATCTCGAAAATATGAACCAATTAAGCCAGGGGACGATCCAATGTACAAGGATTGGGGTCCAGTGACCCCAATGCTGCCTAGTCTAACCCAAGAAAAAGTTGATACTCTTAGTGAAACAACAACTTTGCCCCCTAGACCCACCCCTGAATTGAGCTGCTACGTATCAAATACATGGCACTGTTTTTTTTTAATATTACATGACACGGATAGCAAATGCAATGTAGCAATGCATCCTTCTGTTGATTTACAGACTACAGATGCTAATGCTGTAATGCTATATATGATTATTAAGCTTCAGCTGCCTTTTTTATATTGCAAATTTTCATGCATGCAGAAAAGAATTGAAATGGAGGGAAAGCATCTTTGTTCTGTAGTCTATGGCTCATTGCCACCAGAAACTCGAACGAAACAGGTAATTTCTTTACAATATTTCCTGCCATACTATTATAGCATATGCCTCATTGTCATGTGTCTTTAGGTTCCCATCTAATTACAAGTAAAGTGAAATGCCACACCTTCCATTTGAACATATTGCCATGCATATCAGCATATGTAATTTGTTAGCCTAATAGTTAATATCAGAAATATGTGGCTGTCCAGTGGGGTAGCTGTGGCGACCCTCATAATTAGCTTAGGGTAACGATAGTAACACCGCCATTACACCGAGATAATTACACGAATCTCAGCATAATAGCTAACAAAATATCGGGCGTCCCGACACTTTATCAGTTACTAGACCGTGTTCAGAGTGTTGCAGCAGAACAATAATTAAAGACTGAAATAAAGATATATTACATTCCATTGCCACACAGGGCTACAAGTCCAGCATAATTATACATACGATCCAAGTACAACAAAAATATAATACAAAGGTACTACTTTCCCCAGAGACTGACGAAAGCTGGTGTACTGTCTAACCAACAACCTAGCCCTCTTGTTAGTCCATCTCCTCATAGTCCTGGTCCTACGAGTGATCTTCACCCCATGCCTTGTAGGCATAACTATCGGGATCCATATCCCAGCCGATCTCCTGTTCGTTGCTGCAATTCTCTAAGCAAAAGGGGAGTTAAGCAAGGGCGAGACGTTAATAACAAAATGTATAATATGAATTTTTCCAGCATCCAACTGAAAACCAATCTTCTCTGAAATCCATCTTTTAGGAAAATAGGGTTTTATTAGGAAAACGTGAGTTTCCGATTTTAATTCCTGAAATTTGCTACTAACACTCGTATATGAGGCAGATTTAGCTTCTGTAGCCTTCAATCTAGGAGACAACTATGAATTCATGATTTTACCCTGCGCAGATTTGTACCACTTTACCCATAATGAACCCAACCTCAGTTGAGAACCCATAACGTTTATCACTATTTAGGTATAAGATCTCAAACCCTGGTAGCTAACGAGTAGTGTCCTCGACCGTTCCCACTTACTCGCAGCCTACCAGTTGTATCATGCTATCGTAGCAGCCCTGATACTCATCTCACGGCTTTAAATATAGCGCCCTTGGCCTTAGCGCTTTTGCCCCACGAGCCTTAACGCTCTTGCTAGCCGCACTGGTCTTACCGGTCTTGCCTCAACAAGCCTTACCAGTCTGGTCTTACCAGTATGCCTCACCAGGTCCATGCTGGGCTTACCAACCTAGTTATCTAATACATACCCAATGTGGAGATCATACACCTCCATAGGACAACATTTTCTAGTCGTTTCCCATACATTATGGTTGATATGAATTATATGGCTCATTGCCCGAGTGTAGTTTGTTCAACCTTATATTCTAGCATATGTAGAGGGCCCCACTAGCAACACAATATCCACAAACCTAGGCATCGGCTCATATATAAATACGGCGCCAGCTCCTTTCGTTGGACGAGCCATTCATAATCACATAAATAATCAACTACTGCCTCAGCAGTATATCATCAAACCATCTTTCCAACCGCATTGATTTGGGGTTTTTTTAAAAAGCGATTTTCCAATGCATGGGTGATATCTCATATAATCAAATATGCTTGATTAAAAATATTCAAATATGATCAAAAGATTGCTTGCTTGGAATGGTGTAAAAATAATCGTCCTCACTCGGATTCTAAAAACGGTCTCCTGCCGGATTTGATTCACTTCCTGAAATCACAGAATATTAAATTCATGTGACAATTAAATTGTGGCATGTTTTTATGGCGTCCAACCTTTCTGAACTGGTTAGCAAAGGTGTGTTGCCCATTTAAAACTTATTAATTTTCCACATTTTAATTTGGCGTATTTTAATTTACAGAAATTTCATTGTCAATATTTTAATTTAGCACCAATTTCATTTTTTGAGGTTTATTAAAATCCCTACTTATGATTTTATTTTAGTAATGGTATTATTTCCTATTTTTAGCTATTAATGCAATTGCAAAGTTTATACAACTGTTTGTTTAACTAATCGCAGTTAGTTATGTTCTTTCTAATTTTTCTGGCGTACTGCGAGACGATTAATTGAATCTAACGCGGTTCACAACGATCAGAAATATTTTCCTATTCTTCCCTCTCTTTTCTTTTCTACTCTCCTCTCATTTTCTTCTCTCTTCTCTCTTTTCTCTTTTTTCCTTTTTCTTTTCTTCCTTCTCCTTTTCTTCTCCTTTTCTCTCTTTTTTTTTCTTCTTTTTCCCCAACCGGCCGAACTCCTCACTTCTTATCTCTTTCTTCTCTCTCTCTATTCCAGATCAGCCGCTTCTGCCTACGTTCCCCTTCCTCCTCCTTGGCCATGGAGGTCACCCCCTTCCCCTGCTGGTTTGCTCGGCCGCACCCTACCGGCTCTATACCCTCCTTCCTTCCATTCTATAATACTACATCTATTTTATTTCTTTTACTGAGGATGGATTAATTGATTGGAGTGATTATCTAGTATGTTTTGATTTGGGTTGCTATAATCCGGTTGATGATGATACATGGGTGGGTTTGCTAGTGGGTAGGAGGTGCTGCGACGACACTTAAGGGTCCCTCGTACGCTGGGGAGTGTGAGGGTTCCTCAGGCACGCACAGTGTCACCCCTGCTGCGGTCACTCATCTGAGACCTAGGGCAATCCCCTACTACTCTATTGTCTGCCCTAGTCTTTAGCTTGGAGCACCCTATGTGTTTTGTATGGCTAAGAAGAAAAGATGTTACATGGAATGGGGAAAGAAGTGGGGAATGAATTTGATGGTGATGGAACTGGTGTCGGTGTGGGGGGGGGGGTGTGATAACCCGGGGGTTATCAGTTTAATTAAAGAATTAATTAAACATTAAAAGCAATTAGGCAAGATAATAAATTGTAAGGATCAGAGAAGTGTCGTCAGTCCCGCAGTGAAAGGTATCGCTCATCGAGGTACCCGACCTGTCCGGGACTCAAGTAGCCCCTTTCGCTAGTTTTCGGGCTCATCATTCGGCGTTTTAGAACTTACCTGGTACAATATGCGGGTATCGTTAGCAAAATGCGTAGAAAATGACTGTAGTGCCCTTAGGAGCAATAGAGGGCAGCAAGCAGCCCCAAGGGCACAAAGGTCATTAGCAAGCACTGCCAAGGCATAAAGCCAACCGAGAGCCAACCAGAAGCCAACCAAGGCCTTGCTGTCTCCCAAACCCCAGCACACAAACCGAGCATCACAAGCAGCACAGCCAAAAGCTCCCAAAGCAACTAGTGCCAGTGTTCATCCAAGAACACCAGGCACAACCTCAAGAACAAGCCAGCCGAAGCAAGGCAAGGAGGAGAAGGAGCCATCCAGGAGGGGAGATCATCCAGAAAGAGGGAAGGTCATCCAGAAGAGGCGGCGACCACATCCAGAAGCCAAGAGGAGGACTTCCAGAAGTGAAGGGGAGGCGTCCAGAAGCAAGAAGGCCGGCTTCTCCTTCACCACCTTCAACCCATCCACCCCATTGCTTACCCCTCAATCATCCCAGGTGCACACTGCTAACCCTAGAAATAGTGATAGCTACAATGTAGGGTAGCACATCCAGGGAATAGATCGGGGTAGCAGGCAACTAGTGGGGCATGGCAGAGGGTAGATCGGGTCTCCCTCGAGGTTCTCAGTCGCTGGGGAGAAGCCACTAGTGTAGTATCTGTTCTTGTGCTAGCACCACCCCAACGATTCATCCTAGAACCTGTTCTCTTAAGCAACAATCAAACAAACAAGAAAATACAAGAAAGTAAAATGTGGGTAGAACCCTAGAACCAGTGCCAGTGGAGGTAGAGGGGAGTGAGTGCTGGCTGCATGAAGCTTGTGGGCTATGCCGAGCCACCGCGGCGGCCAATGAGGAGAGGCCGGCGAGGCGGCTCCGGTGGCACCAAGGCGCAGCGCGGGAGGAGCCGAGCCGCCGGGTCGAGGCCGCCGGCCGGGCTTATCTCGGCCGGCCGGGTCAAAGGTCGAGAGAGAGGAGGCGCAAGTGAGGCGGTCGGTGTCGAGCTGCCGTGAGGAGGCGTTGAGTAGGAGGAAGCCGGCCGAAGGGAAGAAGGGAGGAGGCGAGGGGAGTATGTGCCAGGGGGAGAGACTGAAGAGGCTTCGGCCAAATCGGCTAGAGCCAGAGAAAAGAAGAGCGAAGGCCAGGCAATGAGGCCGAATGGCCTTCGGCCAAAGAGAAGAAAGAGCAGAGAGGAGAAAGAAAAGAAGAGGGTGGAAAGAAAGAAAAAGAGAAGAGAAAAAGAAAAGGAGAGAAGAGAGAAAAGGTGGAGAGGTAGAAAAAGAAACCGCGCAGTGAGCCGCGTCGGTTTTGTAACCGATTTGCGGATCACGTAAAAATCACCAACTGATATTAACTAATCAATGCTTAATTAAAATCTGAACGGCAGATCATTAATCAGTTGGACACCAAAATGAATAATTGAATCTTAAACGGCCTAGTTAAAATATCCTGTTGTTTCAGGTCTCAACCTGAACCGCCCCGCTAATCAGAACCCAACATCGAGCGAGGTCGGACCGACAGATTTTATTCCAGGCAAGATTCTTTGAACATCTTTGCTAAATGTTTTAATGCTTTTTATATACTGAATCATATCATCACTGCATGAAAAACTTAATTTCAAAATGGGAATGTGAATTGGAGTTGGGTGGATGAGCTGTTGTGGTATGCTGATGGAAATGGTATTGTGATATGGGAATTGGTATTGTGAAGTTGGAAATTGGTAATGTGATGTTGGTAATTTGGAAATGTGGTTTGGAAATGATGGTGTGTTAAGGTTGTCCACGAATGGAGTCGTGGATGTGTTAATAGAAATTATAATGGTGGGTAGAGGGCACAGGGGAAAGGGGGGGTCCCACACCGGTGATGCCCTCTACAAAGGCTATAATATAAGGATAAACACCTACACTCGGGCAATGAGCCGTAATCTGAGTACCAACCATAGCGAGATGAATCGCTATCAGAAAAGGTTGTCCTATGAAAGTATTATGATCTCCACATTGGGTAAGTTTATTATAACCTGACTGGATAATGCCGGTTACCCAGTTTGGCGGTGTATGGAAATGTTGGAAGTGAAGGTTGTGAAGAGAATGATAAGGGCGGTATATTTGAAGCCAGTGGAGTACGGCCGGGGATACCGGTGTACAACTGCATTTTATTTGCGAGTGGCGGGGGGGTATCCCCCTCGTACGAGTGGCAGGAGGTCATCCCCCTCGGGTGCAGGGTTGGAGATCTAGTACTGGATTAGCGATAAACGCTCGGGAGCCTCAGAGATGGGGCCGTTATGGGTAAAGTAGTACGAACCTGCGCAGGGTCTAAAAATCTTGAATTCAAGCCTGTCTCCTGGATTGGAGGCTACGGAAGCTAGTCTGTCTCATAACGGGTGTTAGTAGTTGATTTTCAATAATTAAAACTTCCAACCTTTAAAGAAAACCAAAAACTTAAATTTTGATAAAAACCTAATTGGAGGAAAGGATTGGATGGATGGAAAGAAAATTATCATGATGCATTTGTTATATAATGTTTGCTGAGTACGTTGTACTCACTCTTGTATTTCCCCCTTTTCTAGAAGGAGATCTTGATGGATCCGAATATGTGGATGAGGATGAAGCTTACTCCCAGGATCAGTTCCAGGGTTATCAAGAGGATGGCTCGGAGGGCTATTACAATCCAGACTACTACCAGGAGTACTAGGAGTCCCTATAGGCCTTATTATGCTTCTAGGAGGTATTTAGTGTGTGTAGGCAGTAGCCGCACCTTTTATTGTATAAGGAAGTGATGTAATATTATGTAAAGGACATATAGCCCCGCGTGGCTCATAATGAATATATTGTCATTCAGTCTCTAATTATTGTTCTGCTGCAACATTCTGAACACGGCATAGTAGTCGGTAAAGTATTGGATTCTCCAATATTTTGCCGGTGGCTGTGCCGAGATTCGTGTAATTATCTTAGGGTGATGGCAGTGTTACTGTCGCTACCCTGGGCTAATTATGCGGGTCGCCGCAGGGTGTTGATGGTGAGGGCAATGAGGAGGCGGCCGAGGTCCCGGTCTTGATCTGGGCCTTCTCCTCCGATCTCTCTTCTCTTGGCTTGGGCTTGCTCCTGGTCTTTGCCTTCGGCTTGGGGGTCTTCGTGGCTCCTCTCTAGTTCTTGCTCTTCTCCTTGCCTTGCTTGAGCTGGCTCTTCTCTGGTTCTTCCTCTTCTCCTTGCCTTGCTTCGGCTAGCTCTTCTCTTGTTCTTGCTCCCTTGCTCTCAGTTGGGAGTGCGGAAAAGGGGGATGGATGGGCTGTGCTCCAGCTTGGCTCTCGGCTGTGGCTGCCCTTATCCTCTTTTACTGTGGTCACTTTTCCTTTTCTACCCTTGGTCCTTTAATGGTTACTATGGGGTATATTTGTCATTATTTGAGCTTTGCTAAGGATACCCGCAATCCTACAAGGTTTGTAACTAACTGCCAAATGATGAAACCCGAACCTAGCAAGAGGTGCTGATCTGGCCTCGGACGAATCAGGTATCTTGATGAGCGAAACCCTCGCATGTGGGTCTGACGTCAATTCTCGAAAATTTAACCTTTTGCTATTCTTGCATTATGGTTTACCTACGCATGGGATTTGTTAATAAGCAAAATTATTGATTGCTTTATTGATTGGCTGCTTAACGATTTTAATTGCTTAATTAATTCTTCGGGTTGTTTCGGTAGCTACCTGCCCCGATTTTTTAAGTTGAAATTTGACATTTTTTTCCGTTTGAAAACTGAGTTGGGAGTTGGAAATTTTGAGCTGAAAGTGGGAAATTTTTAGTTGGAAGTCTTCTAACTTGAGTAGATTTCTGAGTAGATAGCTTTCAACCTCGATATTGACAGTTTTCAACGGAAAAATGTTGAATTTCAACTTTAAAAAATCGGGGTAGCTACCCACAGAGACATACAGGATTTCCTGTCCAAGGGGGTAGCTACCCACCCAGCATCCGCCGTTAGATTTTGCATCAAGATTCGTGTTCTTTCTTCTCCCTATCAACTTCGAAGACTTTTAACTCAAATTCTGAAGACTTTCAGCTGAAAGATTTTCCTTTCCACCTCAAAATTTTCAACTTTCAACTCAAGAATTTTGAAAACTGTTAATACCGTAGTTGAAAGCTATCAACTCTGAAATCCGTGACTTTCAACTCAAGTTAGAAGACTTCCAACTCAAAATTTCCCACTGACGCAACTTAATATATACTGTACAATGTCATCCAGCTGAAATTTGATTAACAAAATTAATGTGTTCTGAAAGGTGAGTCAGACAACCATCTGAATAATGAAACAATTTTTACAATGACAAAGTCGTTTATGTCAATGCTGTTTTATATGCTAAGGAATTGAGCATACTGTTCAATGTTCGGGAGATGGACTGTCAGTTACCTATTTTGTTGATTCGTACGTGCTATTGATAATGGATTTAAAGGAACACAGTCAACCACCTTTTTGTTTGTTTATATAATGAATGCTACAAGCTCACAGTTTTTAGCAAGAATTTGTAGAGATTACCAGTTATGATTGTAGGCATAAAAAACTTTTTGGCATGTCATGCTCTATTATCGACAAATTTGTTAATCTGTTCCCTAAGCTTGCAGGCGACATTGTTCAATGATGAAACCAGTGACCTTAATGTGCTAGTGGCTAGTGATGCTATTGGAATGGGTCTTAATCTGAACATTTCTAGAATTATTTTCTCTACACTGAAGAAGTTTGATGGCGTATGCACCAGGGAACTAACTGTGGCTGAGATCAAACAGATTGCTGGTATTAGATTTGCTTCTTAATGATTTTATCTCTGGCAGTTTTCTTTTTCCTTTTTTCCCTTGTTGCACAGGCACGTGAGCTGTGGATTGAGCACAGTCTGCATGTTTCATACTGGCTTCTTTTTGTAGGCAGGGCTGGGAGATATGGGTCTAAATTCCCAGTTGGCGAAGTGACATGTCTAGATGCTGAAGATCTGCAATTAATACACTCATCACTGAAATCACCTTCCCCCATTATAGAGGTGTGCACTGATTACCGTGCAATATATTGATTTCTAGCACTTGTTATATGATGAAAGCTGCAGCCTGCAAGAAGTTCTGTCTAATTCATAGCTTAGTAAATATAACGCCAAATACTGACATTGCATTATTTGCAGCGTGCTGGCCTTTTCCCCACATTCGATTTATTGTCTCTGTATTCACGATTGCATGGAACTGACTTTTTTTACCCTATACTGGTAAGCTAAACAAACCATCTTTCTTGGTATTATATATGGTAAATGCCTCGATGCAAGCACAGAGCAACTTCACACTTTTATAACATGTGAACTGTCAATGGCAAAGTTAAATGTTATACTACATAAACAATTTAATGATGATATCCTTTTGGTTGTGCTAGTTTGGATGGCATGAGTTAATCTGCTATTGTTCTATAGTTATCAGAATTTTCTATCACTGTAACTGCCCAATAGTTGTTCGATGGTTAGTTTAATCAATTATGTCCTGATAACTTCTGCAATTGCATGAATTGAATTGCCCCTACAATAATTTGGCTATATTTTGAGGTATCCTGTTGTATTTTTAGACTTAAGCTTGACATTGCTTACTCCCAACAATTAAATAGTAGACTTTTTTCCCCTCTATATATCTCTTGTTCAGTAACTTGTTATCTTCTTCTTTCCCATTACATGTAGAGCTTTCTGTCTAGTTACTGCTATTTTGAATTGTCAGGAAATGTGTGTTACGTTTCTTTTTGTTCTACTGCAGGAACGTTTCTTAGAGAAGGCCAAACTATCTTCAGACTATTTTATCGCTGATTGTGAAGACATGCTGGTATTTTTTTTCTTCTCAAAAGCACATTTTTCTATATTTGGTCAAATCCTCTATAAGGGGTACTCTAGAAAATTAAAACAAGATTACCTGGTTAGAAAAGCCTGACTCCCTGCATAAAAAACATAGCATTATATTTAAATTTACAATAACAGTAAATTTTACCAGGTAGATTATATTTTCTGTTGAGTTGCAGGTTCAGGTAGATTATGTTTTGTTAATTAACATTTCTTCTTCGCACTGTTAACAGAAAATTGCTGCTATTGTTGATGAGTTACCTCTTGGATTGTATGATAAATACCTCTTTTGTCTCAGGTGATCTGTAATACTATGATACTAGGCCAACCTATTCTTTTGTATATCTCATTCATTTCTCTTGCACCACATCTGTTATTTTGAATTATCTGACTAATTTCTGATGCTTCATATTGCAGTCCAGTGGACGTGCATGATGATATATCTACTCAAGGATTAATCCAGGCAAGCACTTCTATCCTATTATTCTTCCTTTCTATGTTTTTGTGGAATTAGGAAACGATATCACTAATTTCTTTGAGATGCAGTTTGCAGAAAATTATGCAAAGAAAGGCACTGTTCGACTTAAAGAGATATTTACGCCTGGAACACTCCGAGTGCCTAAATCACACAATCAACTCAAGGAGCTTGAATCAGTTCACAAGGTTACTGTACCTTTTGTTTCTACAGTACAAATTCTGTCAATAGATACTACTTGTAACTTGTCAGTCAATAGTCAATACTACTGTATATCTTGTCAAGGTGTTCTGAACACAAATTCCTTTGTTCTTTATGTTTATATTATGCGAAGGCAGTTAACAGGTGCATGCACATTGTCTATTCCTTTGTAACGGCAGTTCTCAATATATTATACATTCATATATAACGGCATCCTGGCAAAGACAAACTGTCCACAGAAAAAACACTCTTTTGTTTCTCTAGCACCGTTTGAATTTGAAACTTTAAGGATGATACAACACTTATGCAAACATGGTACCTTATGTATACAGGCCTCTGGTGAGACAAAATGAGATCTTACTTTTTTGGGTTGTTCTTGTGTATGTAGGCATTAAATGCAATTACCAATTCAAATTTAAGAACATATATGTCAGAGTTGAACTTCAAACGGGCAGTCTAGTGAAGTGGATTATCCCATATGGTCCTAAGAAAGACACATGGAGAGGTAATTGATAAATAGGAGTGTGCTGGTGGGTTGGTAATTCGATCTAACTACTGCCCATGATGAATATCACAGATAGTACAAACTTTCTAAAAGCCAACCATCTAATAATTGACTGGGAGTGCTGAAACCAAAACTTTGTGGGGTATGCTCCTCCATAATTTCGTACTTGCGGGATCTAACTTATAGTTACATAATTCAGTGGGGTTTGTCATTTATTTTAGTGCGTTGGGTCTTTTCATAAATTTGTATATAAGATAAGCTTTTTTTTGCAAAAGGTTGTGGCCATTTTGGTATACCATTAACTCCAAACAGCTTATACAGCAATATTAATCGTGTAGCTTTCATTTTCGGTACACCACTGTCTCCAAACAGTTTCTACAATGAGATTAATCAGCAGCTAATATGGTGCTTACTGCAGGTCCTAGAGTTGTATGTGTGGTTAAGCTTCAGATTGGAGGACTCCTTTCCAGACCGTGAATTGGCGGGTTCCCAAAAGTCGATCTGTAGCATGTGAGTTCCATATAGAACATCTTCTTTTTTGTTGTTTTTCTAATAAATTCTTTGGAGGTCTCATTGCTGGCAATATCAGGTTGATTGAAGAATATCTGGAGAGGTCAGGATGGCATCAACAAGGACAAAGAAAGTTTTTGCGTAGTCCAGAGAAACTGCACCAAGAATATGATGCATAACAATTGTATGATGTCCTTTTCCAGAAATGCCTGATATTATTTTCATTTAAAAAGGGGAATGACTATGCTAGAAACACTTTTTTGGCTAAAAAAGGGTTTCTCAAGACTCAACCTTACTCCACTTCCAAATTCTGCACTTAAAAATCCACTCCCACTTTTGGGATAAGTAGTGATGGTGAAAAAAAGAAGTATCTATAGTGCATCAATTACAAACACATATACCAGTCACTCTGTTAATATTTTCCTCACATTTCAGCATTTAACATCGGAATATTTTATCTATGCCTACGCAATTGATTCTCTGTAAGTCGATATGATTTGCACTGTGCGCACTTGTTTGTGGGCACATGGGGGGGGGGGGGTTTAATGTTTTGTGGGAGGGATGCATTCACAATCTTGGTATATACAGAACTGTGCTAGATTCCCTAGACTTTTAAAAATCTTAGGGGTAGTGCAATACTGCATCATTCATGTATATAGTATTGATGTTATATGTACACAGAACTATATTTTCATGTCTTTCAGCTGTTGTCTGCCTCTAATGCACCTTGACCTCAAAATATTGTCTGTTAAAAGCTATTGTTGCTAATTTTTCCATTTTTGTCTACAAGAAATGCTGCTACATATAATTAATAATTTATTATCATTTCTCTCTCCGTGTTGAGAACAATTGTTTCTTGATGTAACCATCTTGGGGTTAATGAACAGGCGCAAGTATTTTCGAGAAATCGGTGCAAGGTTGAAATAAAGGCTGATACCAGAGAAGGCATCTCACCACATTCAGTCCAGGGCATGCATTTGCCTCTTCTGCTTGGATACCTCATCACCGGCAAGCAGTGACAATAACACTTCGGATGACAGAAGAGCTACTTGGTTTCATCTTCCGCCGTAGCCATTTAGGTTGACCTAAGTGGTCAGATATGGCAGCACGTATCCTCCATCCACCAGATTTTGTAGTTATTCTTTCACTAGCACTTTCTGTACCTATACAAATGGAATTGTACACTGCCACTGACAGTAAAATACGTCTGGTTCGTTAAGTGATAAGAGGGACAGAGATATGAAGAAGCCATTTGTTAGATTACACGACACTGACATGTTTGTATAATGACAATGACGCACTGACACATGTATAATGACAATGACAGTAACTTGCATGCCAGTCTTGAGTTCTAAGGAAGGCTGTAATAGCGACTGTCACTCTGTGTATATATGGAAATCGTAATTTTGTTGGTTCAATTGTTGAAATAAGAAAGGCGCAAATATGTTGGCTCAACTGTTGAAATAAGAAAGACGTAAACATGTTTTTAAAACTGTGGGAAAAGTGGCTGGTTTTGTTAATGCGAGATCTGAGTGCTGTCCCTTTGCAGCTACACAGCTTTTCTTTTGTGCATGTTCAGTCGTTCTTTCGTGAATAACCTCTGTATTTATTTGTGCATTCTTTAGCTGGGCTCACAAGGACCTGTTTGCATATGGTGAAACAAGCAACGCTTCATGATGAACCGATTAATAGCTTTAATCTTCTCTTTATATTTCAGACGTTGATGCGAATGTACTTAAGAATGATATCAGTTGTTGGTAGGTCACATTTTTTTTAATTTATCAAGGCCATAGAACTGTATCAGAGTTTCCATGTAGCAGATCAACTGTAACAGATGGACAGCAGGCTAATCACTGTTGCATTTGCATGAATATATGAATAAGAATTGTATATTAGTAATTTCCTTTTCTTTCTTCCTCTCCATTTGTTCTAAGATTCAGGACCAGAAGTATCTGACAATACAGCACATTGTTGTCTAACGTCACTCTCCTCTCTCAATCCAGTGTGCTTCCAAGCTACTACCTGCATCCTCAGAAGCTGAATCTTTCTCTTTGCTGAATGTAGATCCCTCTTCTCAAGCTTCTCTATCAGAAGTTCAAATGTCTCCTGCTTTGGAGTAAAACCCTTGGACACCATCTCCCCAAGAACAGGAAAGACTGAGCAAGCTTCCCATTTCGACATAGCCAGCTCACCAACAAGGTATAAGTGCTGAAATCAAGGCTAATGTCCTTTCTAAACATATGACATATCAGGAACAGAAGAATCTTTACCCACTGCCTTTTACAGCACAGCTTCAGCAAGGGAGTGTATGTCTTGATGTCAGGCTTGCATGACTGGTCCTCCATCTTAACCAGCAGCTTCAGGGCATTCTCTGCCTGAGAGTGATCACAAGCAGCAGAAATCAGGGTGTTGAATGTAGTGACATTGGGGGAAACTCCAGTTCTGCACATCTCATCAACCACAGAATAAGCATCTTCCAACCTCCCAGCTCTGCCAAGTATATATATCAGAGAGTTGTAGAAGGAAGCATCCGGGGCACAGCCATCCTCCTTCACCTTGTCAAATGTATCCAAAGCTTCTTGCGTTCTCCCTGCCTTCCCTAACGCGTGCATCACGATTGTATACGTGATAACATTTGGAGGGCACCCTTTGGAACGCATCTCTTCCAAGATAGCTTGAACTGTCCGAAAATCTCTCTCCATGCAGTAGGCTTCTATCAGGCTGGTGTAAGTTACCACTGAAGGACTGAAGCCATGTTCCTTCATCTCCTCCATCGTCTCTCGAGCCCCCTTCAGCATCCTCGCCTTGCACCACCCATGGACCAGCGTGTTGAAGCTACTCTCGTCAGGAGGTATCGTCCCCCTCAAGTCTTGGAAGGCGCCTCTCGCGCGCTTCACACTCCTCTCCTTGCATAATGTGTCCAGGAGCACATTCATGGCCTTTGTGTCCTTCGCAACCCCAAATCGGTCCATTTTGCGGAAGGCGTCTATTGCGTCAGTCCACTGGCTGGCCCCGGCGAGCCTCCTCATCACCTTCGTCATTGTTGCCAGCGACACCAAGCCCCCGACCTCGTCCATCTGACTGATCAAACCCCACATCAAACCGAACTGTTTGAACTTGCCCAGTATGTCAACCATCAAGTCATACGAATCAGCACAATGGCAGTGGCCTCCCTGAGCGCCGGTCCACATGAAGAACCCGAACGCCGCTACCCAATCGTTGCTGAACCTCCTCAGAATCTTGTCGATCAGGCGGCCCGAGACCCTGACGGGGCAGCAGTCCATGGCTATCACGATGGCCTCGGGAGACGCGAAGCGAGAGCTCAGGATCCTGCTGACTTCGTCAACGTCGGCCTCGAACTCGGCGTCCTCGTGCGAGGCCGGCGCAGGGTAGCCGGGGCGGATCGACAGCGGTTTGGAGCCGCCGACGCGGCTTCGCTCTTCCAAGAAGTCGGATTTAGTCGGGAGCACAAAATCGTCGTCGCCATCGTCGTCCAAGCCAGTGCAAGAACCATCATCCTTTGGGTTCCTGAACCAGTCGGGCAGGTCGAACCCCGCAGTGGAGAAGCGCGACGCGACGCGCTGACCGCTGCGCAGCCCGAACTTCGGGGACGGCGACAGGAGAACCCAGCAGCACCGGCGCATCCTCAAGCTCGGTAGCCACGCGGGCAAATCGTCGAGCACCTCGCGTGGGCGACAGGACAACGCCGCCCTCGGAGGACAGGGCGGTCTCAAGCGGCCAAGGATTCCGAGATTGGGACTTGGAAGGTGGCTACCTATAGGGGATGACGCGGCGTACACCACGGCGGCGCGCGTGGGTTAGGGAGGCGGCGAGCGGCAAGTCCGGCGGAGGACGGCCACGGCGCGGGAGAAGAGAGCGCGACGGCAAGAGACAGAAGTGGACGGACATTGATTTGAGTTGGATGGTCAATGGACCTGGTCAAATTGAGATCCTCTTACGGCTTTTGATTCCTAGGAAAAATAGAGTGAAAATGGAGGAATAGAAATTCCACAGGAATGCGACTATTAACCAACTCTGCCTTTTACTAATGAACATCTGCTAAAAAACTAACGAACAAACAAACTACAATTGAAAAAAAAATCTAATGAATTTAGTGGTAGCGGTTAGCACGTATTTACTGCTCAGAGATAATTACCAGCACCTGTTAAGCATTGATGCCTCCTCAACGATGTTACAAATTTAGCATCTTACCTACTCCTATCTTATATGGCAAAAAAAAGGCTTTTTTCCTAAGCACATTTCTAAGCATCTGGAGACATAACGGCAGTTTTTTTTTCTGTTTGTTCGCCCTGAGAAAACAAGATGCACACAATACGATGCCATTCTGCGTAGCAAGGCTTGCAGCCAGACAAGCACAGTGCTACAATTCCATGCCATCGCAAACAAATCCGCATGAATACAGAATAACAGGAAGAGGGAGAGTACCAACTAAAACACGATCGATGCTGGCAAGTGGCAAGCAGTTTAGACCTGAAGGAAATGGGTACAGAGCTCGAGCTCGTCAGGCGCTGCGCGCGAAGCCGAATTAAGCAGGAGCACCCCTGCGCGGCGTGCTCGGGGACGGGCGTCATGCGGCGCCCTTGCCCCGGCCAGTGTCGATCTTCTCCAGCAGCGCCACCACCTCCGACATCTCCGGTCGGTTGTCCGGGTTCCCGTCCCAGCACCGTGTCATCATGTCCGCCAACTCCTTGGGGCAGCACCGCGGAATGTCCGGCCGGATGCCCTGCCATGCATGCAGCACACACGCATCTACTCATCCACGCTATGTAGTCAACTTGCGTATTAGTGAAGGATTTGCACATGATCGATTGTAATTCCCGTTACTACCTTTACATACAATCCGAGCCGTTGTAATTGGCGGGTGTAGAGCAGTATTTTCCCTCTCAATACAAGTTGTACAAATCTTAAAGTAAATGGAAGGGTAATTAATCACCGCTACCTTTCATTCATGTTTTAATATTTATGTAACTGTAAAAAAAAAAAGCATGGAAGTACCTCTCGTGGGTGTATTGCATGTACGGCTTAGATTCCTTTTTCTGTTTTCACCGTTTGTTGTGAAAATTTCTAGTAATTAATATGGAAATTATGGACCTTTAGCATAGTAAAGATAAATAAGAAAGATTATGCAACTCTATGGCTATACCAATGCTGCGGTGTAGATGGTTCTCTTTTTTCTCTTGATTATTTGCAGAATTATTTGGTTTTTTAGTTTTTTTTTCATTAAAACTAGATTAACGATGCAACTCCGAAGAACCGGATCAAAAGGTACTTTTCTGGCTTCAATTACTCGATCTGTTCAAGACAAAAATGTGTGCGATTATTAGCTAGTACCGTTAATCTTAAGTCCGTTTTGGTTACTGTCAAGGAAAAAAGTCCGTCGAGACGTACGTGTTTTTTTTTAAAAAAAATTGGGCCACTTAATTCATTACACAAGAAAGGACAACAAGCTACATACACACGCACACATACCTCCACACACGCGCATGCGCACATGCACATGCACTTGCCTCAACGAGAGACGTTTGATTCGATCTTCCAATCCAAGCCGGTGAGGCGAGCAACGTCAGCTTTTACCACTGAGCTATCGCTTAGTCCTCATGTATGTGTTTTTCGATATTACAACGGGCTCATACACACCAACATGTACACGAGAATGTGCACACGACATACACCCTACTTAGAACATGTTCTATTCTTTGTATTCAGAGCGAAATGGTTTTTTGGTAGGAACCTTGAGGAGTTCTACTTTTCTTGTTAGAATACACTATTGAATTGCAATCACAAGATATAAGATAATCCAATTTGACCTTAATCCTATATTTCAATAGTTGGATTTATTTTGTGGGAGTTCGATAATTAGGTTTTGGTTGTAATTAGTCATGTAATGGCTGTAGTTAGTTGTGTAATGCTGAAAATGATAATTCAAGAATAACGGATGAGATTTAAGGCACCCGCTTTATGTGAGGAAAAGAAAATCCAACAATAATCATAAAAAAGAAAACAAGAATACAACTCGTTGTCAGGAAGGCCACTAACCCCTACGAACCAGTGAAGGTCCTTCGAGCGGACGAGACCCTTCAGCCACTACCGAAGGGTTATACCCTGAGGGGCCACCAAGGGTCTAATTACCCATACACCCTTGGGAGGAAGGAGTAGGACTTCGATAGCAAGTCGAAGGGAGATTGTACCATTCGGTTTTCCCTCTCCGGACCGCCCGAAGGGGTTACCTCCGAAGGGTTAACATCCATGAAAAAGCGCTCGAAAGCTTATGCGCGACGGGGCCCATCGGCACCAGAGGGCTAGCTAGCGGAGGAAGAAAGTAGCTCAAGTCTCCTATAGCCCTAGGACCCTCGTAGGGGTATCTTTTTAATCTCATGTCCTCCCCCCTTGAGGGCCTTATAAATAGCCATGGGCTCTAGTGCTTAAGGACAACGAAAAAAGAGGAGACACATAACTTAAAAGCATATTGTTTACCCTGGGTTACCCACTCACGCTCCTTCGCACTAAGGGCCTTCGAGCATACCCTCTCGCAAGAGTAGCATCGAGGGCCCTTCTATATATATTGTTTGGCTTTATAGCCACAACACAACTGTATAACAAAGAATATAAAGGTGTAGATTAGTAATATATAGATATCAGAGTTTTATTATAAATGCAATCGTATTTTTTAGATGATTACAGTCGTATTTTCAATCATAGTCATTAGAATTATATAACAAAGAAAACTGCAGAAGAACATAAACTGAAACATCAACGCCGCAGTGCCGCACACACGCTTATTACAGACTTAATTTGTGCACAGCCTGCCAGTATACAAGACGGTAAGCAACACACGCCTATTATCGTCTTGACAAAACCGAGGATACTTGTTCACCCGGCTGTGCTCAAACATCAGGACTGACCTTCGCTGAATGTTCTATGACTCAAATTTAACAGCAGCCTCAAGAATAAACAACAAAAAATATATGATAACGGTGAGATTAAGAGGTATCTTCTTTATTTAAGTAGATAAAAAGCAAAGAAAAGCTAAATAACGCACAAAACATGAACAAATGAAACCATAGAACAATAGGCGTACGAGGGCATGCTTGCTTAAAAAAACCCTAAACGTATAGGTGTCAATGCAAGAACTCCTATTTGTCCTCTACGGTAAAACACGTCTTGTGATCCTGATGAATGGCGGATGAATGGATAAGAAGCGTCTGAAGATCATCAGGTATTCGGTGAATCCAAAACTGTGAACGAATTAAGAAAATTCTAAAATTCCTCTGATGAATGGATAGAAAAAGTTTAAAACACCTTTGAGGAATAAATAGCTAGATTTAATTTCTACTATCACTATTTACTACCTATATTATTCACTGCAAAATTTCTCCCATGCAAAGCCCGAGTCATGATGTTTCGTTAGGACACCCTTTGCTCGTCATTCATTAGTAGAGAAGAAGAAGAAAAGCCAAAGAAAGACCCTACAATGACGACATAGCGCTTACATTAGGGCCCTCGTTAACATAAAAGTAAAGAAGAAAAGACATAGTCTAAAAATACAAACCCAAATAACAACACTTAATGACTTAAGTCCATAACACGGATTTCTGTTTAATCTTGCTAAATTTATTATTAAAAACCCCGGCACCCCGGCATTCCTCTCACTGCTGGCACATGATCAGAATTATCAGCGGGTCACATTCCTTTCTTCTCCGCCTGACAACTTCCACTAAATCTTTTTGCATAGGATAGGATGGAGTTTTATATTGTTCCTCGAGAATGCATGCATGGACCGTCGCAAGTATTTACATAGGAATGTTGTTTTTGAGCTCAACGGAATTAACCATGTGGTTACCATCATCGCCATGTTTGCGGTAGTCAGGTAGTTGCCATTGCATCTCTCTGAATGGTGAATGATCCTTCTGGAAATCTATCTGGCCGACTGGCCCAATCAATGATGACCGCTGAATGCTGACAAACGCAGCAGCACCTGGAGCTGTTCCTGCGTGCAGGTTAATTCGAACACGATAATATGGTCCTAATTAAGATGCTAGCAATGAGCTGAGGTGCAGTTTCGAGGCGTCGCATGATCCAGAGAAATGCACGTCATGTCGTCATCAGATATGTAAGAACTGGTAGAAACTACAGAGCCATTAGAGCATGGTTACAAAACCGCCAAATTGGTGAAATCTCGCGAAATCTCGGATTTCGGACCCCAATGAGTTTGATAGATCGCCGGATGTAAAAATCGAAAAAAATTTGAAATTGCTACAGATATTTCGGATTTTTATGTTTTCAAGAGATTTCGGCAAAACCGCCGAGATTTCGGAATTTTAAACCGAATTTGAATTTTTGGCGGATCTGACCGAATTATATCAATAAGTTCTCGAGAAGTGATCTTCAATGATAATGTTTCAAAAAGTTTATTTTTAGACTTTTGGCATTTCTATGAAAAACACTCTAATTTTAAAAATTGAGAATGCATTTTCATGCTATGAAAAATTTATGGGAGTATCATAAGATATGTAGGATAATACATAAAATTTATGAAAATATTTTAACATCATTTGTTATGTTTTAAAAATAAAAATCGAAATAGGATAAAAAGTCAGTTCACGCCGACCACTTGGAAGTAGTCCGGCGTGAACGACCTTTTAACGCCGGACTACTTCCAAGTGGTCCGCGTGAACAGCTGTTGCGCCGATGGAAAATCCGGAAAAAATTGAAATTGCTACAAGAAATTTCGAATTTTTATTTTTTGATGAGATTTCAAAACCGCCGAGATTTCGAATTTTAAACAGAATTTGAATTTTTGGCGGATCTGACCGGAATTATATCAATAAGTTCTCGAAGTGATCTTCAATGATAATGTTTCAAAAAGTTTATTTTTAGACTTTTGGCATTTCAGTAAAACACTCTCTCAATTTTAAAAATTGAGAATGCATTTTCATGCTATGAAAAATTTATGGGAGTATCATAAGATATGTAGGATAATACATAAAATTTATGAAAATATTTTAACATCATTTGTTATGTTTTAAAAATAAAAATCGAAATAGGATAAAAAGTCAGTTCACGCCGACCACTTGGAAGTAGTCCGGCGTGAACGACTCTTGCGCGGACTACTTCCAAGTGGTCCGGCGTGAACGAGGTTTTGCGGATGGAAAAATCCGGAAAAATTGAAATTGCTAAAACTTAGGTAAAACTTAGGTAAAAAAATGTAACATTTACAACTTTGTTCTAAATGCAACTTAGGTAAAAACTTAGGTAAAAATCTTAGGTAAAAATCAGAACATTTAAAACTTTGTTCCAAATGCAACTAGCATGATTTCAAGGTATGATTTTGAGTCATTTCCACACTTAGGATTAAATCAAGATCTTAGGCACTATTCCCTCTTAAAAATAACTCAACACTCTGTTCTAACCTACTGAGAGGTCTTTTAACCTTGATTAAAAATCTTCAAGACTCTTTCTCCTTTTTCCTTTCCTTTCAAGTCATGTACAGGATTAACCTGTTCAAACACTTATCTCAAGATAGATAGTTAGCCCAAATCTTCATGATACAATGCTGACTAACGAGCTGCCAAATCTTACAGCATTGTCACATTTCCTTAAATGTAAGATTATCTTGGTTTTACTGCAGGGCTTACCGATGTGGGTGCAGATGAGGGAGCTGTGGGATGCGTTGAAGGACCGGCTGTCGGAGGCTTTAATACATCGTCAATCATTGAAGTTCCTTCACAGCTCATTCCACCGAGAGGCTCTCTGCCATTTCACTTTCCCCTGCGCGGCTCACTTCTCCAGCCTCCTCCCTCTCTGGTCCGGCCAAATCCGGCCAGATCCAAGGCTCAGGAGGCAAATCTCGGCCTCCCAGGGCGAGATTTCGGTTCTTGAAGGCGATATTTCGGTTCTTGAAGGCGAAATTTCGGGCTTCCAAAAAATTGGTATGAACAAATTGATTTGTTGGATTTTAAGTGCAATTGTAATTTTCTTGCTTATTTAGACATGTATTCATGTGGGATATAGTCTAGTAAGAACTAACAATGCATGTACTCATGTGGGAATTGGGATTCATATGTCAGTATGTATTCAAAACTCAAAATTCCATGTCACTTACTCACTTGGTCACTTGTATGGTAGTATGGTACAGCTAGAGCTAGTAAGCCTCACAATGAAAGGCATATATCATGCATTTTAGCAAACACCTTCTGATAATGTGCAGTACCTCAGTAATTTCAGTCAGAGTGGTAAGGAAAAAGGAAAAGGCCGAATTGATGATGAGCCTATTGTCGGCAGTGAGGATGACACGGCAACACCTTCCGATAATGTGCGAGACCTCGGAGTAGCTCAATGATCGCGATGCACTCTCCGGCGATGACGGACGGAAGTCGACCGCACTCCTCCGCCCGCCCACAATCACAATCACCGGCAGGAGGATTGCATCAGAGGGGTACTGCCCCGAGAGGTGACTCCCAACGGCAGACCCGCAGTAGCGGGAAGGGCACGTCGCGTGGTGGGGGTGGACGCCAGGCAGCACAACCACAGGATGGTGCTCAATCATGGTGTAGCAGCGAGTCCTCCAGCCATTTGGGCATTCCAGTTGAGCATACCGGGTATAGTCAAATGCCGTATGGATGGGATCAGGGTGGGTACGGTTACAGACAGAGTTATGATGGATCGAGCATCTCTTTGCCATTTGACTACAATGATCCATATGTCGATCCATACGCACGGCACTCATCTGCCAATGTCATGTACCTTCACCACCCGAAAACCCGATGCACAGGAGTCTCATTACCAGCATTGAAGTCTGCCTGGCTACCACGAGACATGACCTGGGAGGAATACAAGCAACAACACGAGAGGAGGTACCACGAGATCATTGTCGACAACACGGAGGTGGAGTTTGCACCAGGGACGCTTTACTACTCGTAGGTATGTGATGTAAACATACATTCATTTAATTGTCATATGCAAATATGTGAAGACTTATTGTGTGTATCAATTTTATTACATTCTTAATAATTTTCATGTCAATATACATTAATTGTTTCGAATTATGACTCCCAATCTTCGAATTTCACAAAATGTCACAAATTTCTTACTTCACGCATACCCGAATTCCACAATTTTAAAAATTCCTCGAGCTTCAGTAATAACTCAAAATTTTATGGCAATATTATTCACATGTCGAATCATGCTATTAAAATTTCAAATATTTATAACATGCTTTGTCTCATTTTTCATTCATTTCTAAATTGCCGTGAGCGTTTCATTACGACAGTACCAGTGTTTCAATTTTTAAAAAATTTACATGATTCAAAAAAATCTGAAATTTTTATGACAACATTAATAATACGTCAGAACTCTCCACAAAAAATTTCGAAATTTTTCTCCATCTTTTGGACCAATTTTCAGGCTTGTCCATCTGGCCGAAATTTCGCCATTTCTCAGCGAGATCTCGCCAATTCTCGCCGAAATTCGAATTTCCGTAGAAAAACCGGATTCAAATTTTGAATTTGAATTTCGGACGAGATTTCTCCGAAATTACCGAATTTCGCCGAAATTTCGTTTTCCGGGCGTGAACGGTATTTGATCCGAAACTGAAATCCGAAACCCTGCATTAGAGCAATCGAGCAACAGTAGCAAGCTCATCCATTTCGTTCAACGACAATCTTGAGAGGCAAAGAAAAATTAACAATTATTTTACAGGTTGATCTCAGTACAAGCAATGTAGAGCAGAGCACAATCATCACGAGGGGAGGCTAAGCTAATCTAAGGTCGCTCCGCGCCGCACTTTAGGAATCGGATGCCCTGAAGAGGGTGAGGAGGGAGAGGAAGAGGTTGATGACGTCCAGGTAGAGCGCGACGGCGGCCCAGACGTACTCGTCGTAGGAGTAGCGCTTGATGAGGTTGTCGGTGTCGTAGATGATGTAGCCGCAGAAAATGAGCGCCGCCAGCCCGCCGTAGATCATCAGCGAGATCTTGCCGAGCGGGAAGAAGAGCTGGATGAGCGCGAACAGCATCAGGATCATCACGGCGGCGAAGAGGAAAGGGCCCAGGAAGCTGAAGTCGTGCCCGCGCTTCGCCGCCCAGAACGTGTACGCCGTCAGGCTCACCACCACCACGGCCGTCAGGATGGCGGACTCCAGGATCACCGTCCCTGCGGCGAGCACAAGAACAAGAAGACCACGTGGCGTGTGAGCGTTAAGTCCATCAGTTGCAATCTTGCGATGATTCTTAAGAGCACAAATAATAATATCCCTGAACAATTTGCGCTCTGCCTGGATGCATTTTGGGTTCAGAAACATGCAGCTCGGATCTTTCCTTACCTTTGGTGAAGGCGCAGGTGAGGCCGACGGCGAAGCTGATGGCCACCGTGAAGAGGCCAAGAAGCAGCAGGTTCACCGGGTGGTGCTGGTAGTAGTAGTACAGAGGGCACAGCACTGCAAGTTAATACACAAACACACAAGATCGTTGAGTGTCACTGTCACATCCAAGAAAGCAGAGCAAAAATTATTTTTACGACCGGGCCACACGAACGAAGCCAGCAACGAATCGATTTAAGCTCGCGCGCGTGCGTACCGATAAAGGGGAGGATGATGAGGAAGATGTAGAGCCCGAGGCCGCCGGGGGAGGAGACGAAGAAGAGCGCGACGGGGCGGACGAAGACGACGACGGCGGCAACGGCGACGGTGAGCAGCATCTGGATGGAGAGGATGGTGTAGACCTTCCGGATGAAGGCCCACCGCAGCTGCGGGCTCTCCAGCATCATCGGGTACAGCGGCCGTCCCGCCAGCCCCGCCTCCGCATCCCCCGCGCCCCACTCGGGCCCCTTCGGCGGCGGCCGGAAATACATCTTATCCTCCTCCTCTCTTGTCTTCTCGGCTAAGGACTCGCCGGTGTTGGCTCGGAGCTCGCGGTTTCTTGGCTTCTCGATGCTCTTGGCTTGTACGGTCGTGCGGTGGTGAGAGCTCGTGGGTGGCCGCGCGAGTGAGAGCTTTAAGGATAGGAGGAATGGCGGCGAGGAGGGCACGAGAGACGCAGCGAAGGTTCCGGAGGCCTCCGGCGGTTGGGATCCGACGTGGCGGTGCTAGGAGGCTGACATGTGGGGCCGCTGGGTACGACGAGGCTATTGACCCTTCTAGTTTCGTCTTGCTCCGTTCTGGTGGCGTCTGGTGGGGTTGCTTTTGCTGAGGGGAATGCTAATGCGTATGGCTTTCTTCGAGCGCCTGCCTGCTCTTTTTCCGTGTTGAGTCAAAGTACTTTGGCATTTTTCGCGTGGGGAAGCAAAGCATGAGCATTAGCTAGCTAGCTAGCAACAGGCCTCATATATGATGTATTGGAGTGATGTATACGAGTAGAACTTATATTGTGCGCCGTCTAACGCAAAAATTAACTGATTTGCTATCTATCGCTCGGCTAAAAGATTTGGCGGATTTAAGTTGAATTCAAGAGTAGTGATAATTTCGGTCATCTTTACGTTTTTTTTTTGATGTTTTGTCTAACGAAAAATGACATCCACGGTGAAGTTTGTTATAACATCCGAACGCTATATTAAAACTCACCCGATCTTGACGTAACGTGTGGGCCTACCTAGTATGGTACGATGGGGAAATATATGATGTGAATAGTTGTAAGTTTAATCATACGGATCCCAAAGCAAACTATTTAATAGTTAGCGATACAGGGAGTATCATCCCGTGATGTGGCAACGTCTGTAGTGTACACCCCGTCATGTCTAGTTGAACGCTTAACCGGGATTCTTGTCTAGAGAAGCATGGACATCAATTGTGAGCGAATACATCCCAAACGCAGGCTGCACCTTTTTCCTTTTATTTTGAGAGGCATTTTCCTCCTCTTATCTTAAATAGTAGAGAAAAAGAAAAAGAAAAACCATAGGTCAGCAGCATTTCCCTCTTCTATGACTTAGTTTCTTCCATAATCTCCAAAATTAAACTTCTCGTTTAGTTTGCCCTCTCTGGCCACTTTTTGTGTGTGTGTGTTTTTATCATGTTTTCCATTTTCTAATTCCCACGTGGACGCTTACTCGACACTGACGCAGGCACGTGGCACCTGGAAGCAAACGGGGAGCCGTACGTGGCGTTGGTTCGAACGCTTGCAACCCAATCGTACTTGGAAGACAGCCCACTCATAGTTACCGTCCTCTCATCCGGTTTCAGAAGCTCGATCTAGCCGAGGAGAGATGGTACATCCGTACATGCATGCATAGATTGGGACGATCAGGAGAGAGGACAGGGAGAAGGAGGTGGACGCCGCCGTCTAGAAGCGGAGCTAAGCCTCGAGCTATCTGAGTCTAGATCTACGGTCTGATCTAAAAACTCCATACAAATTTTCTTGAAAAATCATTTATTGACCTAACAACTTTTGGGTTAGTTCAAGCCGGCTCGAGGCTTGAGGGGCTGGCTCCGCCCCTGCCATTGCCGGTACCCTGGCGACGATGGAGGAGCACAAGATGAAGAAGAGCAAGAAAGAGAGGCGCGGAAGCCGAGGAGGAGAGGTGGGACGATCTGGCTACAGCTTCCCGCTGGACAACCGGTGCGGAAGCTGCCCAAGTGGAACGCGTGGGAGGACAAAGAGGAGGCCGATCAGGCGAAGGGGCTGGATCTCGCGCGGAGGCGCATGGAGGACACCCACCGGCGCCGGCTCGCCGCCGCATTCACCGATTCGCCAGACCGGCCCGAATGCTACAGCACGCTGCACACGCTGATCCAAGGAGCGCGTTAAGATGAAGCTAGCGTTGCGATCCAACAGTTCCTTCACCGTACGTGCGCATGCATGCCGACGTACCGCCATCACATTATTAACGTGTGCCCGAATGATCACACTTGTTCGAACTTTGTGATATGTCGTCGGCGATGCTGTCTCATTATCTCGAGTTAATACTATACCCTCTTAAGCTCGAACCGTATTTTACCAGCCTGCAGATTGTAATATACCTTTTTTACCGTATCTTAAGCTCCAACCCCGCGCATTTTACTCGGGTCCTTCGTGTTTTACCGATGTTGATCGTTTTGCCGCTGGTATTTTACCTCCCCTTCTAGCTGCCTCCAACTTCTTGCATTGCGGTCTGACGTCGTCGAATGGGATTTACCGGTTTAAATACGATCATTGTAGTCGTAGCACTTAGTAAGGGTAGTCTAATAAGCTCAACTCAGTTTATTATTAATGTGTACACATTAGCTTTGTACTATGTGAAAGAGTGAGAACAAAGGAGAGAGAAGAGAACCGGCTCTCATACAGCAGTCAGTATCGCACAGGAAACAATGCCAAAAACCCGTGTTAGAGCAAGTATGCTTACTCTAGATGATATAGATGAGAGATAATTATTGTGCAAGCTTTAATGTTATAACTAAAAGTGTTTCTCTAGAGACAATCTTTAGAGATAGTTATTGATCAAGCTGGATTTATTGCTTACTCTAAATGTTATGGATAAGAGATAGAGTAAATAGTAGGTTTTGCTATTGTATATGTTCTAATACACCGTTCAGTCGCTGTGCTGTTTTTTGGTCCTTCACCTGAATTTGGAGGGTTCCCTGAATGATGACCATGAAGTGATGGAATAGGAAATGATTTCGAAAGAGGAAACAAAAAAAGGATGAAAGAAGAGAGGTACTCAACAGTTGGGCTGGGGCTATGTAGGGCCGGGCCATGCCACACCGTGTTGAGGAGGTTTAAGAGCCCGTTTGGGAGGCTGGGCTAGTTGTGAGCCGAAAGCCCCCTCTCCCAAAGACCCCGGCTGCATAGCGGCTTCACAGCCAAGCGTGGACAAAAGCCAAAGCAACGCTCAAGCCAGCCAAGAGGTGCTTCGAGGTGGCTTCGAGCGCTTCGCCTCCCTGGCCCCCGCCTCCTCCTAGTTGGACCGGTCCTTGCCCCGCCTGGTCTCTGCCGCTTCTCCTCCATGGTCTCTGTTGCCTCCTCTCAGTCCCCGCCACCTCCTCCTCAGTCTCCGCTGCCTCCTCCATGGTCTCCGCCACCTCCTCGATTGCACCGCCTCCTCCCCTTTGCATAGCTGCTCCAGAAAAGCTACAACCGTTAGCTATAACTGTTTTATAGTCCAATGAACTAAAAGCAACTTTTTAGCCGAGCAGTAGCCCTCCAAACAGGGCCTAAGTCGACTGCGGCAAGGGTCCCAAGGGCTAGCTCTTATAACGCTGCTCTGCCTCTCCACACCATCATCTTAAGTCCCTCTCCGCCGCCGCTACCCATCGACGCCGGTTCGCCGTCCATCTGTCTTGGGCTCGAAAACCTATAAATATCGAGCCGTAGGCGAAGGTTTACGGCCGGGATAGTAGTCCACTAGAAACTTATACGCGGCGTACCACGCCGCGGGCGCCGCTCTCCACGCGAGCAAATCGAGAAAACGCGCGATCGACGCTCTACACACGAGGAAATCGAGAAAACGCGCGAAAATGACATAAAAAGGATTTTTTGTTTTACAAAAAAGGGCTTAAACGTAATGCTAGAAAAACGCAACAAGAACCTAAATGCAATGTATTTTTTTTTTAAAAAAAAAGGCCTGAACGTTTTTTTTACGAAAAGGACCTAATCGTAATTTTTTTTTTTTGTTAAAAGGACCTGAGCGCAAGCCTTAAAAACGCATAAAGGGCATAGACGTAATATATATTCTTTTTTGGAAAAAGGACCTAATCATAATTTTTTCCGGGAAAAGGACCTATATTTATTTTTTTTAGAAAAGGACCCGGATGTAAATTTTCTCCACGGCTCAAATGAATCTCGTCTCCGGAAATCTTCAGGCTTTAGTAAAGTTAGGATGCGGTGATATATTTGCTCTTGTGGTTTGGCTTCGTCGATGTAGCTACGTACCTAGGTTCATGCCTATTTTCCTTGCCTTTTCTTTCTTCTCTAACATTTTTAGAACTCACCCTTTTTGCGAACTTTGGGGACTTTGTGTTGTTCGCATGCGTTATCTGTGATCTGTCGACTAGAATCCCTTGCATGTTTTAAAAGGAAACAAATAAAATAAAATCTCGAATTTGTGCAATCTCTTTCTAAGTAGAAACTAGATCTTAATTTGGGTGTGTTTGTACTGCTAACTAGGTAGCCATGGTGCCTAGGCACTATGATCTAAATTAGGTATTTCCTATGTATAGGTGCAAAAAAAAATGATTTTTTTTATGTTAAGTTTATCTAGTTTACTAAATAGTTCAAACAAAGTTTAAACTAAAATTCAAACTAGATTTGACTTTTTTATGTTAATTTGATTGGAGGTGTGTGCTAATTTTCTATATAAATCAACAAAGCATGTGATCTAAATTTATTCAAAATCTTTAAATTCGAGTATATGTTTTTCAAAGGTATGTGTTTCATTTGAATTGTTATATATGTGTATATACCTTAAAACTAATTTTTTTTGAAAAATATACCCAAATTTGGCTTGAATTTGTGCATTTGAAATCATGGTTGCAGTGTCCTATATGTATATATATGAAGCTTTTTCTACTCCCGAGAGTAGTTACTCCCTATAATGTCTCTCACAGCGTTGGGAGTATCTCGCGCAACGAAAAGTATGTATATGTAGTATTTGAGTATATAAGATCATGTAGGTGGTATGTACGCTTTTTGGTAATCTGGTCTTACCAAAAATAAGTGGTGTAGACTTCTCTTTTTCTCTCAACTAATGAGAGGATTTCTGAGAATTTTGTTTTTTTTTTCCTTATTTAAGGATTATTGTGGAGTTTTATAGTCCTCAAGTGAAAGAGGTATCTTGGGTATCAACAGTTGTCAGTAGATATATACATATTTGAGGTCCAATGATTAGAAAAACCACTGTTAATTCGTACGGTAGGTCCCAATTAATCTAGGGGCATCACAATTCTTTTCATCTTTTTTTAAGTGACAATTTTGTTGTGTGGTTAAACACGAGAGCCTTATGATTGCCTTTAATTTCCTCATTAAACATTTCTGTATGCGCTCTAGTATACTAAATTTAGGATGGCTCGACTTGGGGAAGTCGCTGCTGAGCTCAGATATCTTGCTTGCAGCGTTGTGGTGTGCTACATTGAACGAGAGTACGTCAGGAATCCTGGGCGAGGAGGCTTTCTTCCGAGCTTGATAGAAGCTGGATTTTACCTCGTAGGGCTTTTTGGTTTTACATGTACCGGTATGTTCTTCATTCTTGACAAAATGGATTCGCCCAATGCACGGCACCGGAGGCCTGAAGGGAGAATATGAGATTGTATACTTCCTCCTTTCAGACTACAAGTCGATATGCTCAAACTTTATCCATACAGAAGTATTTATGGGTATGAAAATAACAACAGTAAATTTGTCAACGTTGTATCTTGACTGAAAAAATGTCATATATTCTGGATATATTGGAGGAGTACGACTGATGATATTGTGATTGATCTACGTGGGTTTGAAAATATCGAGCAGCTGGACCAAGAGTCCAAGATAATCATTATTCGGTGAATATATGCATTGCTTATTTCTGCATCTCCACGGGTGCCACCTTAGTCATCTAAGTATACGTTAATCATTTGAGCGCTTGTTTTTGCTTTTGATTTTGGATTCTTGCCCTAAAAGCAGAACCAGAAACAAACAACCCAATTTTAAGAATCGATTCTCACAATCCAGCCCACTCATATATACTAGAATCCACAATACACTTTACATGTGCTTTTGAATTTCAGCTTTTGAAGAATCAGTTCCTTTACAATCACAATTCAGAATCAGCTTTTTGAGAATCCAAAACAAAAACAAACAGACCATAAATATTTTGATGGGATGGAGGGGATTAAGTCTTATCAAGTAACGTCTATGTGGATTAAATACATAAGTATTATGTGTAGTTGAGGTAGTAACATATATAAGCTAAGTTCACCCCCTTAAAAAAAAAAGCTCTTTTACGGTGGATTAAAATCAATATAAGCCCTCCATTACTTTGAATCTAATGGTTGAAATCAATTAAGATCTAGTTATACTACCACCTGTAGTATCGGTAGTAAAATTGAAAGAGGGGTAAAAGGGTAAAAAATTCCGTCATACTATCTGTTCTTTACGGTAAAACACGTCCTGTAATCCCGATAAATGACGGATGAATAGATAAGAAGTCTTTGAAGATCACCAGGTATTCGGTGAATCCAAAACTATAAACGAATTAGGAAAAATCTAAAATACCCTTGATGAATAGATAGGAAAAATCTAAAATACCCTTGAGAATGAATGGTTAGATTTGATTCCTACTACCATTATTTACTATCTATATAATCCACCGTAAAATTTCTTAAAAAGAAATCATCAGCTTCTCGCATGCCTGAAATGTTAACGCTCCTTACCTTCATCACGCGCTTCTCGATCATACCTAATGCATCCATCACCCAGAAAAAGCATTTTTACCACCGCAGGGACATGCCTTGCCCACATCCATCGTTCGCCCTGCACCGATATCCATGCCGGTCAAACCCCCCTCTGTGACGGCGGCAGATAGGGCGGGCGGACCACCGGCGGTGATGGCAGACAGATGGGGCAGATCGACCGAAGACGACGGTGGTGAACAGTGAATGGACAGACAGATCGTTACGAGTAGAGAGGGGATTTGACGAACATGAATCTTGACACGGGATGGACGATGAATGAGGTAGGGGCATATGCCCCTACAGGTAGAAAATCCACTTCCATCCATCACCTCGTTGCAACTCTCATATCTCCCCCGCACGCTCCTGCAGAGCTAGGAACTGTTTGGTTGGTAGACTAAAGATGTTCAAGGATGTCAAATATTTTTTGCCTAAGTTGGTAAAGTTGTGGCCAACAAAATTGGTGCCACAACTTAGCTTATCTAATAGAATCTTGATATTTGTATTGTGACTGATGTATTGGACCTAGTTTAAAAAGTTTGGTATGACTAACCGAAACAACCTAGACAATTATCAAACGCAAAAAAAATCATCAATTGGTGCATAATTGAAACATGCCACAAAATCAATCACCATTTTATTAACTCACAAATGTCATACAGAACTACTGATACATCGAAATTAAATACAATAGTAATTACAACAATCGGAATGCACAAAAAGATTACAATGAAATACAATCTAATTCTTCAGAAGACTCTTAAACTTGAAACACATGAAGCAATAGCAACAAAAACAAACATGTATATATGTAAGCAAATAAAGAATTAAAAACTAAGTTGCCGTCAGACCCAGATGTGATTAGATTATGCTCATCGAGATATTAGACTGTACTTAGCTAATACCATAAATAGTGCCAAAATATCCCCCCGATAAGAAGGTAAAACCCTCTTGGTAAAAGGTGAAATCACCTTAGGTAAAAAGGAGGTCACCAGCCAAACCTCCCCCAGGTCTTCCATTTCTCCCCATACTCAACCATCAAGGGCCAGAACAACCAAGCAAAGCCAAAGCAAACCTCCCCCATCCATCCATTTTCCACATCCACACCACCATCCACGGCCAAGCCAACCACAGCCAAGCTCATCCCCAAGCCACAAACAACTAGGAGGAAGAGCAAGCAAGCAACCAGGAATAGGAACAAGAAGGCCAAGGAGACCAAGCATAAGGTTATCTCACCGGCAACCTTGCCGACAACCTCACCTCCTGCACCTTCCCATTCCTTCTCTATCATTCCACATTACAGGTAAGCACTTAATCCATGGCCCCAACTCAAAGAGCTAGGGATAAATGATCAATATAGGTCTAGACATAGATTGAATAGTCATTGAATCGAGATAGAGATTGCTCATGGTCTCAAGAGAGGAAGATGACCGCCATAGGGGCAGCGCTACTCGCACCGGACAGCCTCCTTCGTACTCCTCGACGTACGGGAGGCAGTGGGTATCGACACAACGCCACCAACCCACACTTGTCAATCCTCTAGTCATCATCAACCATATCACACCCCACATATGAAATCGCATAGCAATCACATAAATAAAAATAGTGGGGAATCAGTAGATAATTCAGGAAAGGAAGAATGGGGATTAGGGTTAGCATCACCCAGGGAGGTGGCGTCGGCAGTGGGAGCCGTAGGGCGGAGGCCCGATGGCCCGCGGCGTACAGGTGCGGGAACCTCGGCGACGCAGCCCAGGTGGCGAGGCCAAGCAGGCTCAGAGGCCTGGGCAAAGGGAAGCCCGGCGCAGGGCGGCAGCCAACGGTCTGGGGGAAAGCCTGGAGAGTCTGGGCCCGATGGGCCAGAAGTCGGCTCGAGAAGCAAGGGGGCTGGGCCAAGCTGGCACAGGCTGGGGGCTGCGCGACGAGAGGCCGAGGAGACCGGAGGAAGAGGCAACTGGGTCTAGCGGGCCCAGGAGGCGACAGGGCCTACCCAGGGTGGCGGCGCAGGGGAATGCGCATGGGGAGAGGACCAGCGGCTCGCGAGCTGGAGCTCGACGGCGCGGGCTCGACGGGCCAGCTGTGTGGGGAGGCAGGCCATGCGCCACGCGTGAGCTCGCGAGGGGAGAAGCAGTGCGTGGCAGAGGAGGCCACAAGGCGGCGAGCTGGTGGCACAGAGGCATATACTATCTTTTACTGTCAGAAAAATAACATTTTACTGTGAAAAATTCTCAAAAAATTACCACACGTAGGGGGGTTGAGATTCTACAACCCTGTAAAATTTGATGATCAAACTTAATCAGATTTAAGAGATATGAAAATAATAAAGTGCCAAACAGTAGCACATACTATCTTTTACTGTCAAAAAAACAACATTTTACTGCATATTACTCAATGTGTTACTATATCATGTGTAAAGCTATTGTGTAACACTTTGTTTCAATAAGGTAACATGTGGTGTAATAACTCATAACACGTAATTTGTTTGAATAGTAAAAGGCAATATATCCGGTGTTTTCTAAAATTCATGAAAAACATATATACATATTTTGAAAAATTCTCAAAAAATTACCATGTAGAGGATGTGAGATTCTACAATCCTACAAAATTTGAAGACCAAAATCATTCTCATTTGATAGTTATGGATAAATTAAAAAAGAGACAGATCCATGTATAAGCACTAAGTAGCATTTATTAGTTATTAATGTACAAACACGTTTACTAATAGTTTTGCCACGTAATGGGCTTAGTGCAACTGGACAGTCCATTGCACTAATTAAAACCATGCGCGGTCTTTGTCGGTAAGCAAAACTGGCTGGCGCGTAGAATATGCTATTCTACACGCAGCTGTAGAATAGCAATATATATGATATTCTACATTTGCGTGTAGAATAGGCTATACTACTCTTCAGCCATTTAACACGGACCGACCGAGCCACTCCGCACAACGGGGCAATCCAACTAGTAAATGACTAATAAATGCTACTTCTAGTTTGTACATGAATCTTTCTCTCTTTGATTTAGCCATAACTTCCAAATGAAATTGATATTTGTCTTCAAATTTTACAAGGTTGTAGAATCTCACCTCCCCTACGTATGGTAATATTTTGAGAATTTTTCAAAACTTGTACATATGTTTTTTAAGGACTTTACATGATATAAGTGGTTTACTGCCAAATGAAAACCAAATTACTAATATGTGTAAGATTTTACTATTGAACAGACGCGTAATATTTTTATGAATGGTTCTCATTTGATTTTATCATCTATTACAGTTACATTTACATTTACTTTCATCCACATAGCATTTTACTACAAGGCTGACAAACAGAACTAAATTCGTGTTCTCATAGTTAACTTCATTTTAATACAGTAATATCTTGCATAATAACTAGTAAATTATTTTTTCTATATAGTAAAAGACAACAAATTCTGTGTAAACTATATATGTAGCGGATGGAGGCATCCTGCATTGTCCATGGCCAACGGAACACCGCATCGGCCTAGCAAATGACGATCTCCGAGTCCATTGCATCATCGCAGGTGGTCAATGTCAGATTTATTGATGCTAGAAAATTAATGTACATGTTTTCTAGGCTAACACTAAATTGTAGATGTAGCAGCTCGTTGCGAGATATACTGAGACGAAATCATAAGCATCTAATGCTATAAATACCACATGAATCAGATTTTACTACCAAATGCACTCTAATTTACTGAACATGTTGTTAGCTTTTGCTGCCTCCTGGAATATTTCCAGAAAACTAATTGCACCATGTCAGTAAAATCTAATAACATGTTCAGTAAATTAGAGTACATTTCGTATATATAGATTTTACTATTACACAGGCTGCTGAACCCTTTGGCATGATAGTAATATATATATATATATATATATATATATATAGTAAATTAGAGTATATTTGATAGTAACTTTAGAGTAAATCTATTACATGACTATAATTCAGTACAGTGAGATTTAACAGTAAAATTAAATACGTAATCAGTAATTTGTAGTATATTTGACTAATAAGTCTTTTTTTAACCAATACGGTACCTTTACACACGAAATTTTTTTCGCTTATGTCGTTGATGAACACGTCATCGCTGCCTCCTATTTTTCTTTGCTCTCTTCTGTCCTGACTAGCCCCCTGGCCACAGATTGGTTAGCCCTCTCCTTCAACTTCCTGTACACAAACTGGCCTGAATCATTAGTCACAGAGAGTAGCTGGAAATTAGAGCAGGCGAGGATTCTTGCATGCTGTTGCTGGTAGGATTAATTGAGACGAGCAAATCAATTATGCATGCAATTGCAAATTAATCAATTTATTAATTACGTCTCAACTCTACGCTACCTCTAGTCGGCATGCACATGCAGCAGTCACCTAGCTTGTCTCCCTCTCCTCGTCACAAACATAGACACAAACTCGGACACACGCAACACAGTTCTTTCTTAATTTGCAATGCTGTGCTACACACACTTTACTGCTAAATAAACACTAAATTATTAAATACGTTGTAAGATTTTTACTACCGCATAGACTCCACTTACTGCTGAACCCTCTGACAATGTTAGCATATATTTTACTATCCGTATATATAGTTTTTTTACTACAAACAGTACTAAATTGATTTTTATTTTGACAGTAAAATCTGATTTATACAACGTTTATTAGCGAGACCTATATCATGCTGTTCCTCTCATCGTCAGTAAGTTGCTGGTGAAAACCTTTCGTGAATCGAAGCTGCTAGTAAAAAATTATGGCTATATGAATGAAAGAAAGATTTATGTACAAATAAAAAAAAGCGTCAACTAGTTGCTTATTGCTTGCTGTTGCTGGTAGGATTAATTGAGACGAGCAAATCAATTATGCATGCAATTGCAAATTAATCAATTTATTACTTACGTCTCAACTCTAAGCTACCTCTCGTCACAAACATAAACGCACACACGGATACACGCAACACAGTTCTTTCTTAATTTGCAGATGCACTGCTACATGTCACACTTTATTGTTAAATAAAGACCAATTACTTAATATATTATAAAATTTTACTATCGCACAGACTTTACTTATCGCTGAACCTTCTGATAATGTTAGTATATATTTTACTACCAGTCTATATAGTTTTTTACTATCAGACAGTAGTAAATTGATTTTTATTTTGGTAGTAAAATCTGATTTATACGGCGTTTATTAGCGAGACCTATATCATGTTGTTTCTCTCATCGTTAGTAAGTTACTGATGAAAACTATTCGTGAATCGAACCTGCTAGTAAAAAATTATGGCTAAATGAATTAATGAAAGATTCATGTACAAATAAAAAAAGCATCAACTGTTGCTCTGACTACGTACCTGATTGGCTTAATCAATACACGTCACTCAAGTGTATGTGGGACAGTTTGCTTGCACTTCTCCGACCGAAGCGTAGAATAAATAATCTGCGTGTAAACACAGATTACCGCTTCCGTATATATATATATATATATATATACACACACACACACGTACATACGTATATGTACACGTATATATATACACGCACGTCACTCAAGTGTATGTGGGACAGTTTGCTTGCACTTCTCCGACCGAAGCGTAGAATAAATAATCTGCGTGTAAACACAGATTACCGCTTCCGTATATACATATATATATATACACACATACACACGTACATACGTATATGTACACGTATATATATACACGTACGTGTATATATATATGTATATATCTATATGTATGTATGTATGTATGTATGTATGTATGTATGTATGTATGTATGTATGTATGTATGTATGTATGTATGTATGTATGTATGTATGTATATCGAAATGGGATATCATGATTTCAAATGAGCGAATTTAAGCCAAATTCGGGTATATTTTTTGAAACTTTCAGTTTAGGAAATATACCCATCTATAACAATTCAAATGAAATACATACCTTTAAAAATATATTTGAATTTAAAGATTTAAATGAATTTAGATCACATGCTTTGCTGATTTATATATATAATCAGCACATACCTACAATCAAACTATCATCAAAAAAGGAAACTCTAATTTGAATTTCGATTCAAACTTATTTGAACTAGTTAGTAAACCGGTTAAACTCAATATCATAAATTTTTTTAAAAAAATCGCATGCAAATACATAGAAAAAATACCCATATTTGACCATAGTGCTTGGGCACCATGGTGCCTAATGTTAGTGTTATGCCCTTGAGGCAATCATTTAGATGATTGTAACATGACTATGTTTATGAATAATAATATGATTATTAGTCCAATGAATGTATATCATTGTATTGATCAACAAGTATGTGACTTGATTATGAAGCTCTTTACTTAATGATGTAATTCGATAAATATCTCTGATCGGATATCATCGTATAGGACTACGATGAATAGATCAGCACATGTAGTGATCGATGATCATGCTTCATAGATCATGGGATATGGAGATATCATCTCTACATTGTGGACCATGTTGAAGAACATGGGTTAGATAGACCCGCTATGGGACATCTGCGAGAATGTTTCATTCTTATGTGTCATCAGTGTATCTCATACCTAGAAGATGTATGATCCTTAGACCGAGATTGTCATATTCCCTACATGTGTAATAGTTTTCCTTGGGGCTATCAAACACTACTTCCTAACCGGATAGTTATAAAGGTAGCTTTCATGTTTACTATGAAACGTGCGAGAGGAAGTGAGCAATCAAGATGGAATTTGCCACCCAATGAAACGGAGATATATGACAAGGCCACTCGTGTGATATGATTAAGAAAGTGCATGGCCATGCCGTGATTGAGGAGTCAATCACAACTTATTAATATATCACGGATACGAGAGATGGATTGAATCATCAAAGGATGACATGCTTCTCGCCTTGAGATCAATCTTCATATACTTGGCAAAGGGATTATTACATGAGTTCTTTTGATAGGTTCTGCTCGATTTGATCACAAGTATGTTTGGGAGTTGGCATACTTTGCAAGAAGCCGCTACCAACTATTGGATTGAAAAGGAGTTTTCGAATCCATGTCCAAACGTATGTGAACCTCGCAGGTCACACACTTAATGGGGGGACGCATTAATTTGGATTGATCCGTAATTAATGAACCTCGTGGGCTTAGCATGTTTGGTGGGCCCCGGTTTAGGGTTTCATCTCGTGGCTATATAAGGAGGGGAGGAGGAGGCGCGCAGGTGTGCTTTCCACGGTTTAGGTTTGATTCACTTGAAACCCTAGCCTCCTCCTCTCGCCGCCTGCCGAGCGACTAGGTGCTTGCACACGACGCACGCAGCGTTCCATCTCGGGACGTGTGGACTCTGCGGTGATGTTTGCTGCGATCGGGCGTGGGAGGACGATCCACGGCGAGGCGAGGACGATCCACTACATCGACGCAACGATCGCGGCGAGGACGAACCACTACATCGACGCGAAGGATTCCGCAATCGCGTCTAGTGGTAATCTTATCTATGATCCCCTTCTTGCGAGTAGCTTTCTGGTTGCGCGGTAGTTTTTTTTTGTGCTAGCGTAGCATACCGCGTTTCCCTTCACCTAAGTATATATATATATGTATATATATATGTATATATATATGTATATGTATATATATATATATATATATATATAGAAGTATTATACTGTAGTTGCGTGTAGTTTAAGCAATTCTAAGCGTCGGTCAGTTTTGCAGTCAGACCGAACCGAGTGTTCCACTAATTAGCGCTACGGAATTCGCGACTGAGCCGAACGTAACACAATCAGGAGATTAATCATCCGAAAGAATAGGAGCATTTATTACCGTAAATAACAAGTTTTGAAAATTTTGGAAGATTAATCGTTGGAATTAATTTGCATGCATGTGTGTGACCGAAAGATGCAAAGACGTATACACCAGCATGTGTTGCGTGCGTTTCCTAGTTATACATGAATCTGATTTTTATTTATTTTAGCCATAACTTTTTATTCACAGCTCCGATTCACGAACGAATTTTACCATTAGATTACTTATGACGAGAGGAACAACATGATATAAGTCTCACTAATAGCGTCCTATAAATCAAATTTTACTGCCAAATGAATATCAATTAACTACTGTATGATAGTAAAATCTATATATAATGTAGTAATTTCTATATATAGATGTAGTAAAAACCGTTATTAGCCAGTAAAATTACTTTTTATTAGCGAGACTTATATCACTATATTGTTGTCGTCGTCAGTAAGCTATTGGTAAAAAACATTCATGCATCGAAGCTGTCAATAAAAAGTTATAGCTAAATCAAAGAAAAAACAGATTCATATTTGTCGACTTTTGTAGTCGGCAATGAAATTATGGGGTATGCGCTCGATCTCAAACTCGAAGGTCACACAAGACAAGGATTTATACAGGTTCAAGCCCTCAGCGATGGAGGTAATACACTAATCCTGTGTGTTGGGATTATGTGGATCTCTCGGATCGAAAGTGCTCAAAGCGCTATATGCTTTGGGCAAAAGATGGCGCTTTGTGCTTGGATGATTGGATGCCTATGTTGCTGCCTGTCCTCACCCTTATATAGCAGGGAGGGGGCGGCTTACAGAGTCCCGATCGGTTAAGAGATTCCGATCGGTTACAAGATTCTAGTCGATTACAGGATAGAGTTTACATCTTTATCTACCCTATTTACAACTCGGATTACAACTGTATCCATCATATCTAAACATAAGTTCAACTTCCTTTAGGATATGTACCTTTGCACACGGCAGCAAGCCTGCGGGGAATATCTTCTGGGCTTCCCTCTTTGGGCTTGTCATGAGGGTACCCCGGGCTCTTATATTCCACAGTAGCCCCCGAGTGCTTCACGATCCGATCGCTATGTTCTGATTTCAAACTTCTACTCGCATTTGTTGTTTCCTGAAATTCCGACTGGTTCCTGACTCAAACCTCCGACTGATTCCTTCACTTAATCGGAAATTTTCTTTTTGTAGCGAGCGAATTATGAAGTACTCAATTATAATCCTTAATCTTTTCGACCTTCCCAAGTGCAACCTTCTACTGTAGGCTTTATCGCGAAAGCGACCTCGCGGACTTCATCCTGCATTACGTAGATTGAATATTTTTTCGCTCGAATTTTAGATCCTCACCGTAGATAACCATCAGGCAGTCTTCGAGGTCGTTTTGTTTTCCCGCGCCAACTTGTATTGCTGAAAAACTCTTCGTCTTCCGTAGTTGCATTAACTCCAGATCACTTCGGCTTCCGATACTTAATATCTTCACATTTACTTCGATTTCGCCAAATCGGCTATAAAAAGACGTACCATTGCTTTCAAGACGTAGCCCTCCATTCTCGGCCCTCCATTCTTTAGCTTCTAGCTTCTGCCCTACCATGACCCGATGGTACCATCATACGAAGGCAGACCCTCGACTCATCAAGATTTGGGAAGAATTTGACCGAGCCTGTGAGGAGCAGATGGACCGCATGAGGATCGACGCTCTCCTTGAGGCCGTCCCGGCTCTTTATAGGGCCAGGGATCCCCTCCTCAAGGCGCTCGGTCGAGCGCACCGTAGGGATGAGGAGCAAGAAGAGTTCTTCTTCCGCTGCGTAAAGCTTCCTAGGCGTAATGCCTAGGGTATCTTTTCCTTTGTATATAATAAAGAAACATCTTTTGTGGAGAAATGTCCTTCGATTGTGGATTTGACCCGTTCTTGGGCATCTTGGACCTCGCTTGTTCTTTGAACTCGATGACGTATCTATCCACCATAAAACATAGCTTGAGCTCGACACGAAGCTCAATATGTTTCGCGCGATTATCAGCCGAGCGATGTCCAGCGAGATGCATCTTAGGCCTGACTCGAGGCGCTTTTTATGGTTCACGCGACTCTTGTCCGAGTCCGCGCCAAATACTTATCATGCAAAGATACCATAAATACCTGGCTCAAGGCCAAATAATATCCAAACCTGTCGATCACCTGGAATCGCTTAAGCTTCCAACTTGGAGCATATCGTGGCCTTTGGCCGATCGATTCTCACATCCGACCGCTGCAGGATATAGCTTTCTGTCCAGCTTGGGATGCATCAAGGTTTTTACCGGCTCATGGCCGAATGATACCCATGTCGTTAAGACACGGCTTGGCTCTCCTGGAGCATACCAGGATTTATGCGGCTCTTGGCCGAGTGATACCTGTTCCCGACTAGTGTAGGTCACAGCTCAAGCTCTCTTGGAGCGCATCACGCTTAAGTGGCTCTTGGCCGAGTGATATCCTTCTCAGACTGAAGTCGGTTACGGCTTAGACTCTCTTAGAGCATACCACCCTTACGCGGCTCTTGGCCGAGTGATACCCTTTCCCAACTGATGTTGGTTATGGCTTAGACTCTCTTGGAGAGTATCACGATTTTGTCTGAAGGGAGTTCATATCTATTTGATACGACGCACGGCTTTCACGACCCTCGTGGGGCACACCCTTGGATCTATGCCTGTCTTAGGCTCGACCCGCGGTACATGATTCCAACATGCGGTAACCACCAAATGACCCAGCGTGGGGCGTACCACGAGAAGATATGTTATGCTGAATTTGGAAATCGTCCACGCCCCGCCTGAAGCGGAAAGTGGAGTAAATGCCTCATTGCGCGGAGCGACATTTTCCAATATGGCTTTGGTCAAAATCAGTCAAACTTCGAGAGTTGGAGCAGCAGGTCTGCAAATCACTTATGGGGGATTTGGAAGGTCGCGCCGTTTCGCAATCTTTTCTCCGCCAAGACGGTAGAGATCCAATTTTCCCCCTTTTTAAAGGTTTAGGCCACACGACTCTGACGACCTTACCTCACCCTCATACTTTCTTTCCCTTCGCCTTTCCGACTTCCCTTTCGAAAATGTCTTCCTCTTCCTCGCCGCCTTCGCCGCAAGATTGGACGACCTCGACGATAACAGAAGAAAAGCTGCAGTCCATGGTGGAAGACGGGATTCTCCCAGACCTAGCCTTGATCTCCGCTCGTCCGGCCGTCGGCGAATCCGTCCCCACTCCTCGTCCTGGGGAGGTGGTGGTATTCGAATCCTTTTTCCAACGCGGATTAGGTTACCAGTCAGCACTTTTCTTCGCGGTCTTCTTTTCTTCTATGAAATCGAGCTGGTGAACTTGAATCCCAACTCCATTCTGCAAATATCTCTTTTCGTCCACCTCTGTGAAGCCTTCTTGGCGCCACCCCATTTCGACCTTTTCGCCATTTTTACCTTCGAAACCTTATCCTTCCAAGAGCGACCCCAAAGTTGTCTGGGAGCGGATTTCAACTACGGAAGGGTCAAGAAGAATTACTTCGTGATTCCTTCAAAACTTCCAACAAAGGTCGGCATCGGAGTGGTTCTATTGCGCCAACCTCGACATCGCCTCTAACTCCTTCGGCGCCGCCCAAAGCGTCTCTTTCCTGGATATCTACTCCCAATTCTGCCGACATGGACCAGGTACATGACCTTCTGGCATTGATCGAAAAGCTGAAGGAAGGAGGTCTTATGGGGGTGGGCTTGGCTCTGCACTTCGTCGCTTGCCGGATACAACCCCTGAAGGGACGAGTCCACCTAGGATTTGCGTACGAAGGAAAAGACGATCCGACCCGTGAACGGCCCGATGAGTTGTCTAGGGAACAAATCTTTGCTCGGGTCGGCGACTTCTTCATACCGAGCGTTGATATATCCTCCGTGAGATGCCCGAAGTCCTTCACCGTTTCTTGCCCCCCTCCTGAGGTGAGCTCACTTTAAGAGATTTTCGTCTTCGTTTCAGAATGTCCTTTAATTTGTAGTCTCCTTTCGTAGGATCGCATTGCCTTCTTCAGCGTCGCGCCACTCCCGGAAATGCCCGCTCGTATAGATGATTTCTCGAAGCGGCGGGCGAGGTTCCCCGCGGGAAGCCTTGCCGCGAAAAAGGGGAAAAAGGCATTGATCGAGGATCCCATGGCGCCCCGATGCTCGGCCGACGGTCCTAAGATTCAAGACCCGTCGGCACGAGCTCCAGCGCCTTCGGCTCTCCTTTCACATGAGCCCGTGGTTCCGCCGCACCAGGAGGGGCTCCAAGCTCCAGCCGGTACCGCCCCGAGTGGTTCATCCAAAGGCGGTCCGTCTGCTCGGAAGAAGCCCCCAATAAAGATGAGGAAGTCCGACAGGTTCGTCACCTCGCCGACTCCTATTTGACTCGTTTTGCAGGCTTGTTGATGATCTCTCCTCATAGGGATCCTTCGCTCGAAGTTCCTGTCGGGACGCTGACTATGTCCTCTGCAGAGGCTGAGCCCCCGAGGGCTTGCGCATCGGTCGCGAGAACCGCCATTGGAGATGCCGGAACGCCTCCTAGTCCCCCGGTACCGTCTCATGTCCCTCCTGCTCCGATGCCGAACCCTGCTGCTCAGGAGCAGACTTCCTGCCCGTCCCCCGAGGTCGAAGAAATTCACCGAGTCCCCCCGGCCCCTGCTCACCCCCAGCTTATAACGAAGGCTACGTGGATTGATGAGGAGGAAGGTTTGAAGCTCTTGGACGACCCGGAGGAGGAGGAAAAGGAGAGGAACGATATTTACATTCACGCTTCGGCCTGTGCGCATGCGGCCCGGGTAAGCACTCCACCACAATCGTTGTGTTCCTGCTTCCGCTGTTGGTCATGTGGTTACCTTTTCCCGTGATGATTGCAGAAAATGGGGGAGCGCTTTGAGCAGAAATCTGAATACTTCCAAAAAATGCTCCCCGAAATCCGGACGCGCCAGGAATACTTGGCCGACTTAGAGCGTGTCAAGGCCGGGTATGCGGCCGAGCTGCGGTCCCTTCGGTCCGAGATCCAGGCGTCGCGGGAGGAGCAAAGCGCTCTTCGCCAGGAGAAGCTGGACGTCATCGGCTCCCTTCGAGGTAGTTATTTATTGGGCCTGCCCCATGCTTTCGTTTAGCCTTCTAGCCCTTTGATCTTTCTATCTCCTCGTCAGCCGGGATTCTTCTTTTGCGAAGCTCCAAGGACAACTCAAAACCGCGGAGGATTCCAGGGCAAAATTGGAGAAGGAGTTTGAAGGTACAGCTGGCGATCTGGCTTCATCATGCTTTCACTGCCTTTTCTAATCCTTTGCTTTTGCAGATTATAGATTCAAAACTCGGGCGCAATACGCCGTCTTTAGCGAGAAGGTGGAAGTCCTCGAGGCGTCTTGCGCCAAGCTTCAGGAGGCCTCTGGGCCGTTGCTGGGTTCGCTTCACCCCATGGGTGAGAGGCCACTCAGCAGGGACCTAATTATGTCTCGGCTGGAGGAAGCCCCCGTGGCGCTCAATAACCTTTTGAAGGAGTCGGCGGCCAATGGCGCCAGCCAGGCTTTGGCGATCACCAAGTCACTCTATCCTCGAGTGAATCTTGAAGCCGTCAAGGAAGGCTACGCCCGCAATGTAAATGAGGATCGGGCTGCCGAGCTCTAGGAGGAAGTTAAGGACGCCTCCCTGTCCATCGTGGAAACTTTGGACCTGTAAATTAAAAGTATGTAAAGGTGTTTCCTGCTTCTGAATTGTGTGGGTATAAAATGCATATATCCTTGAGTGGTTCGACGACTTGTAGTTTTGGTCTGACTGGAAATCTCATCCGACTGACTCAGCCCCCAGGCTCTGGGACATAGCTTATGACGCATGTCCCTGAGCCTTACCATAGGAGCAAGGCACTCGCAAGGAATATTGTAAAAAAGCAACTTTCAAATTGAATTTCTATTTATAGAGGAAATACAGAGTTTAAACGAAATACAAAGTTTAAGCGAAAAAACGACGTAGCTGTTCTATATTCCAGGTGTTGCTGATTGTCGTGCCATCTTCACGCTTGAGTTTGTAGGCCCCCGGGCGAACCACTTCATCAACAATGTAAGGGCCTAGCTTCCCAGCTTAGGGAGAGTTTATGCTCGCATTTCTGATTCTTTTTTAGAACTAGTTCTCCTTTAGAGAACGCGCGGCTTCTTATATTGCGATCGTGATAACGACGCAAGCCCTAAAGGTACTTTGCCGATCGAATTGTCGCGACATCCCTCGCTTCTTCCAGTCGATCAAGGTCTTCTAGCCGACTGTCTTCTGAGGTGATTTCTTCATAACTCCGAACCCTTGGGGATCCGAATTCTAGTTCATTGGGTAGTACCGCCTCGGAGCCATATACCAGGAAAAAAGGTGACTACCCGGTTGCTCTGCTGGGGGTAGTTCGCAGCCCCTAGAGCACCGAAGGCAATTCTTTGACCCACCGAGTAGCATATGGTTGGAGCCGATCAAAAATCCTCGCCTTTATGCCTTGTAACACCATGCCGTTGGCTCGTTCTACCTGGCCATTACTTCGGGGGTGCGCTACTGACGCAAAGCAATTTTTTATGCCAAGCTCTTCGCACCAGTCTTGAAATATCCCACCTCTGAACTGAGTGCCATTATCCGTGATGATTCGGTTGGGTACGCCAAATCTAACCACGATTTCGTGAAAGAATTCTTTGGCTTTTGCCGCCGTGATGGTGGCGACTGGCTTGGCCTCGATCCATTTGGTGAATTTATCAACAGCTACGAAGAGATGAGTATAACCTCCCTGAGCCTTCTTTAAGGGTCCCACCATATCGAGCCCCCAGACCGCAAATGGCCAAGTGATCGGGATGGTTTGCAATTCCTGTGCCGGTTTGTTCATCTGTCGTGCGTAGAACTGACATCCTTCGCATGTCCGGATAATGTCCTCCGCATCTGTGAGAGCAGTTGGCCAGAAAAATCCTTGTCGATAAGCTTTCCCGACCAGGGTTGATGACGCCGCGTGATTCCCACAAATTCCCGAGTGGATTTCTTTGAGCAATTTTATCCCTTCTTGTTCTGAAATACACCTTCGCAGTACGCCAGAGGAGCTTTTTCGGTAGAGTTCTTTTCTGACGACCACATAACTCTTGCTTTGGCGCATTATCCATTCGGCCTGTGCTCGATCCTCGGGTAGCTTGTCTTTTATCAGGTAATCCAAATATGGAGCTGTCCAGTCTGGGATAATGACCAAGACCTCCACTTCTTTGCTTTCTGCTGGAGCATCCTCTTTTGGCCGAGTGCTAATCGTGGGCCTATGGATTTCTTCTACGAAAACTCCCACGGGGACTTTGGACCGGCAGGATCCCATTTTCGCCAGCTCATCGGCTGCTTCGTTATCTCGCCGGAGTACATGAACGAGCTCCAGGCCGTCAAAGTTGCCTTCTAGCTTGCGCACCTCTTGGCAATAGGCTGCCATGTTGTCTTCGATCATTGACCATTCCTTTTGCACTTGATTGACCACGAGCATTGAGTCTTCGCGAACCGCCAGTCGTCGGATACCGAGAGATATGGCGATACGGAGTCCATGAATGAGCGCCTCGTACTCGGCAGCGTTGTTAGATGCGGGAAAAAATATTTGGAGGACATACCTCAACCTTTTTCCGCTTGGCGATATGAACACTATTCCAGCCCCCGCGCCGCTGTGTGAGGGATCCATCGAAGTACATTGTCCAATACTCGAGCTCTTTGGTAATCGACGGGTTCTGAAGCTCTGTCCACTCGGCCGTAAAGTCGACGAGCGCTTGAGATTTCATGGCAGTGCGGGGCCTGAATAAGATATCGAAAGCCCCCAGCTCGACTGCCCATTTGGCAATTCTCCCAGTGGCCTCTTGGTTGTGAAGTATGTCTCCAATTGGAAAGGAGGTGACCACCGAAACAGTATGCTCTTGGAAGTAATGCTTAAGCTTGCGAGACGTAAGGAGTATGGCATATAATAATTTCTGCACTTGTGGATACCGCGCTTTGGATTCACTCAGGACCTCGCTAACAAAGTAGACCGGATGTTGGATCTTGTGTACGTGAGCTGGCTCCTCCCTCTCTACGACTATTGCGGCGCTGATTACATGAGTTGTTGCCGCGATATAAAGTAGCAGAGGTTCTTTTGGCATCGGCGAGACCAACACCGGAGGTGTTGTTAAGAAGGTCTTCAGATCCTCAAATGCTTGTTGTACCTCCGGCGTCCACTGGAACTTGTCCTGCTTCTTGAGGAGTTTGAAAAATGGTATTCCTCGCATACCCAGTCGGGAGATAAACCTGCTGAGCGCGGCCATACACCCTGTAAGTTTCTGGACGTCCTTCTGGCAAGTCGGTGATTCCATGTTTGTTATGGCCTTGACTTTCTCTTGATTGGCTTCAATGCCTCGTTGAGATACAATAAACCCGATCAGTTTTCCCGAAGATACTCCGAAAACACACTTCTCGGGATTTAATTTCATGCTGAAAGCCCTCAGACTCTCGAACGTCTCGGTTAGGTCCGTGATGAGATCCTTCCTTTCCCGAGTTTTCACCACGACGTCATCCACATATGCCTCCACGTTGCGTCCGAGCTGGGCGTGAAAACACCGCTGTATGGCGCGTTGATAAGTCGCGCCAGTATTTTTCAGCCCGAATGCCATCGTGGTGTAGCAGAATGCTTCGAAGGGCGTGATGAATGAGGTCTTGATGTGATCTTCCGCCTTTAGGCGAATCTGGTGATAGCCTGAATAGGCATCGAGAAAGCTCAAAATTTCGCACCCGGCGGTCGAGTCGACCACTTGATCGATTCGGGGCAGCCCAAAGGGATCCTTCGGATATGCCTTGTTGAGATCAGTATAATCAACGCAAATGCGCCAAGTTTTATTTTTCTTTTGTACTAATATAGGATTCGCCAACCAATCAGGGTGATACACCTCTTTGATAAAACCTGCAGCTAAAAGCTTGGTGATCTCCTGCTTGATGGCGTCCCGGCGATCTGGAGCGAACCACCGAAGCCTTTGTTTGATCAGTCTCGCCTCCTCGTCAACGTGGAGAGAGTGCTCGATCACCTCTCTAGGTACACCTGGCATATCAGACGGTTTCCAGGCGAAGACGCCCTTGTTGGCTTGGAGGAAGGTGACGAGCACGCTATCCTATTTGTCCTCGAGCCCTGTCCCGATCAAAGTCATTTTAGATGTGTCGGACGGGTCAAGAATGATTCGTTTGGTTCCTTCGCCGGGCTTGATTCCTGAGGTGGCCTGCTTCTTCGATGGAACCTCTCCTTCGTCCTGCAACGTGGCAGCCTCGGTCTGGATATTTTTCGCCTCGGCGCCCGCTTCCTGCAGTTCGGCGAGTTCATGATTTTCTCGGTCGCATTGCGAGGATTGCTTGACGTCTCCTCGGACCGCGATGACGCCTCGGGGTCCCGGCATCTTCATCATCGAGTAGGTGTAGTGTGGAACGGCCATGAATCTAGCTAGGCCGGGCCTTCCCAAGATAGCGTGGTATGCCGTCTCAAAATTGGCTACCTCAAAATTGATATATTCGGTCCGAAAATTATCCTTGGTGCCGAATGTAACAGGCAGAGAAATCTGCCCGAGTGGGAATGAGGACGCCTCAGGGATCACTCCATGGAATGGCTGGACGCTCGGCCTCAGCTCGGAGCGGGGAATGCTCATGTCATCGAAAGTCCTAGCGAATAGGACGTTGAGTCCACTTCCGCCATCGATTAAAACTCTCTTGAGCTTCACGCTGCGCACAATAGGGTCAAGCACTAGAGGAAACTTACCCGGATACGGGACCCGGTTGGGGTGATCCCTGCGATCGAAGGTGATTGGGACCTCGGACCACCTCAAATACTGGGGGTCGCCGGTTCCACAGCGTTGATTTCCCGAGCGATAAGTTTCTGCTTCCGCTTGGATTCGTATCCGGTGGAGCCCCCGTAGATGTAGTTCAACTCTTGCTCGGGCTCCTGGAAATCTTCTTCGTCTGGGAGATCTTTCTTCTTTGCAGGATCAGCTTCGCCCTTGGCTAGAGCGGGTTGTCGGTGACTTTCGCGCGCAAAACGCTTCAAAGTGAAGCAGTCCTTGGCGGCATGTTTTCCTTTGGGGTGGAAAGGACAGATTGCTTCCATGACGGTGTTGTAGTCGGGCGCCTCCCTCCGAACGGCTCGGGGCTGGTTGTGCTCGGCCACCGCAACTAGCTCCTCGCCCTTCTGCTTCTTGTCCCTATGTTTGGAGGATTCGGGCTTGTCCCCTTTGTTCTTCTGCGGTGGGCGATCTTCTTGACGCTCGGCCAGGGCATCCGAGGCCGTGGCATAGCGGTCGGCCAATGTGAACATTTCCTTCACGGAGGTCGAGGGCTTCCTGGACATCTTTTTGATTAGATCAGGATCACTTACCCCTTTCTGGAAGGCCGCCACCACCACCGCCGCGGACACGTCCCTGACGGTGTTCTTCTTCTGCATGAAACGCCGATGAAATCTCTCAGCGTTTCATCCTTCTTCTGATGCAGTTGGTACAAGTCCCATGGAGTGCCAGGCTTCTCGTAGGTCCCCTGGAAGTTGGCGATGAACTGCTCGCAGAAGTCGCTCCAGGAGTCCACCGAGCTCGCGGGGAGGCCTGTGAGCCATGCTTGAGTCGGGGGGTGAGATTGACTAGCAAGTAGTTTGCCATGACATTTTGGTCTCCTCCCGCGGCTTTGACTGCCAGGGCGTAAACCTGCAGCCAAGCTTCCGGGTCCCGTTCCTAGTCGAATTTTACAATTCCCTTGGGGTTGAAACCTTCGGGCCACGTCACTCGGCGTAGCCAAGGGGTGAACGCCCGGATCCCATCGATAGATTTCTCGTCATGGTGAGGGGGACTCCGACGGGGTGAGCCTCTAGCTCGGCGATGGTCATCAGCGCGTCGGGGTGGAGTACGGCGCGGCGAATCCATGACTCGGCGTTCGTCGTCGCTCCCTCCCCGGCGGTGGAAGTCTTTGCGGTCATCACGGTTATCATACCTTCGGTCATTCCGTCGATCGTAGCCGGTGCCAAAACGCTCGTAGTCGTCGCAGCGTCCGCGTCTTTCTTCCTCATCTCGCTCTCGTCTCCTGGCGGTGATGTCCTGGCGGAGGTCGCGGTTGGTGGAGTGTGGCGCCGACTTCTGGTGCTCCGACTGGTTGCGGTCCGACTGCTCGCGACATGAGTAGTCGCATGGGAGCGTGAGTTTGCTTCATCCATCGGCTTTTCTTGGTTCTGTTGGATCGCTGTCGCCGTCACCATGTCCTTGATATGGGCCACAATCGGGGCCGCCGGGCTATCCGACGCTATCATCGGGTCCAGCGCGTCGAGGAGCGTTTTGGAGGCGACGACGTTTTGCATCGGCGTGCGAAAGACGGACTGGTCTCCCAGCTTGGATTGTAGTATGTCTTCACGGACATTGCGACCAAGTGATCGAAGAGACCGCGTCGGTGCCTCCTAACCCTTACGCCGGCGATCTTCCTCGGTGGCTTCTCGGTCTTCTTGATGGAGATCGATCCTCTGCCCTTCGATCGAGAAGACGCCGCGAAAACTGCTCCTCATTGTGCCGACTGGTTTTCTGGATAGGTCAGAGAGGTGTACCTGAGATGGTTGGTCCTGATCTTCGCCAGATTGTATTTGGACCAGGCAGACAAGCTTTCCGCGCGTATCCGCGATGAAGTCCAGGCTTCCGAAGCGGAAGGCCTGGCCAGAGACGAAGGTGGCGACGAATCCGCCAATTGATGCCATCGAGTCTGTAGAAAAAGATTGAAGCGCTGCCCCTACCTGGCGCGCCAACTGTCGACTTTTGTAGTCGGCAATGAAATTATGGGGTATGCGCTCGATCTCAAACTCGAAGGTCACACAAGACAGGGATTTATACAGGTTCAGGCCCTCAGCGATGGAGGTAATACCCTAATCCTGTGTGCTGGGATTATGTGGATCTCTCGGATCGGAAGTGCTCAAAGCGCTATATGCTTTGGGCAAAAGATGGCGCTTTGTGCTTGGATGATTGGATGCCTATGTTGCTGCCTGTCCTCACCCTTATATAGCAGGGAGGGGGCGGATTACAGAGTCCCGATCGGTTAAGAGATTCCGATCGGTTACAAGATTCTAGTCGATTACAGGATAGAGTTTACATCTTTACTACCCTATTTACAACTTGGATTACAACTGTATCCATCATATCTAAACATAAGTTCAACTTCCTTTAGGATATGTACCTTTGCACACGGCAGCAAGCCTGCGGGGAATATCTTCTGGGCTTCCCTCTTTGGGCTTATCATGAGGGTACCCCGGGCTCTTATATTCCACAATATTCAAACAAGGAAACACATTACTAGTAACGCATGACCGACTAGTAAAAGTGTTTCTCTAATGTGTTTTCTAGTTTGTGCATGAATCTGTTTATTCTTTGATTTGGCCATAACTTTTTATTGACAGCTCCGATGCACGAACGGTTTTCACCAGTAGCTTACTGACGACGAGAACAACATAATGATATAAGTCTAGCTAATAAACGCTGCACGAATGAGTTTTTACTACTATTTTAGCAAATATATCATAAGAGTTTACTACCGCACAGGCTGCTGTAAGGTCGAGGATGCCGACTAGAGGGGGGTGAATAGGCGGCTTTTTAAAATAATTACTTTCTCTTTCTACTAATTTCTATAAAGCAATTCACCCCTTAATTACCCCTATGCCAAAACCTTATCAATAACAATGCGGAAGCGATAAACTAAGGTTTTGACAATTAAAGCCTAAATCAACTAGGCTCACTATGTGCACTAACTAATTATGTCTCTAACAAAAAGCAATTCTAAAGACAAACAATCAATCAATTTAATTCTATGAATGTAAATTGCTTGAATATAAATAAAGAGAACAAAGCAAGCACAAGAGACACAATACTTTTTACTGGTGATCGGAGACTGCCGGTCTCCCTAGTCCACGTTGAGGTTAGCCCAAACACATTGGACCGGCTCCACGAATTGAGCACCCACCTCGAATCCACTAGATGTGGTTTTTCACACTTTCGCGTAGGCTCAACCCGAACCTTCACAAACTTCGCCGGGGCTTCTCACAACCTTGAGAGCTCCCGCGACGACGCCCACGCCGCCTAGGAGTCGGCAACCTCCAAGAGTAACAAGCGAATCCTCTCGCTTGAACTTCACCAAGCACAACACATGTGCTTCCGGTGATCACCAAGTGCAACACATGCACAAGGATCCTCCTCAAGTGCAACACATGCACAAGAGACTCTCAATCCTCTCCTAATTGCAACACATGCAATTAGAGGCTCAACCTAGCTCAAGAAGCAAATGGGAGAAGGCAACACATGCACACAACTCCTATAAACACCCAAAAGCTCTAGCACACAGCCAACTTACTGCCCTTGCCTCCCAAGGCCTCCTTTTATAGCCTTCAAGCCAAAACTAGCCGTTGGGGGGAAATTCTGGACAAAACCAGAATTCCCGGTGCTACCGCCCTACTAGGACCGTAGCACCGCCTCTCGCCAACGGCTACAAAACTAGCTGTTACAGGATTTCCGTAGTACCGCCAGCGGGAGCGGTGCTACCGACCGCTCGGGCGGTAGCACCGGCCTCAACCCCGGTTGCACCGGCCTCAGGCCGAACTCAAAAACACCTCCTCTGGATTTTTCACACCGGCCAGAGGAGCGGTTGCACCGGACATCCGGTGCTACCGGCCTACCATGGGCGGTAGCACCGGACCGCCAGACCGCCCAAAAACATCCCTCTCTGGATTTTCCACACCGACCGAGAGACGGTAGCACCGGACCTTCTGGTGCTACCGCCAAATCTCGATAGCACCGGACCCGGTGCTACTGCTTACACAGGCGATACGACCGGCCTCAGGGAGAAAACACCGTTTTTCACAAAAACTTTTCTCCAAACCATTAAAGATATTCTTTGAGCTATGTGAGGATCAACACATGATCACAACACTATGCAAAACACATTTGCACATGTTAATCACATACTCCAAAGAATCTCATTAAGCACAACTTATTTGCAAAACACATTTGCCAATAAACCAAGAACTTATGAGATCAATCCTCTTAGCCATGTGATGATCAACACATGATCAAGTCAATTTGCAAAACACATTTGCAAACCCTATTCACATGCTTTAGGATAGGAACCCATAATCTAAAGTTCATTTGCAAAACACATTTGCAAATAACAAATCCAACTAACGAAAACACATTTCAGTAAACAACTCAAGATCTATTTGCAAAACGATTAAGCAAATCAAACCCGAGTCTATGAGATTAATCCCCTAGCCATGTGAAGGTCAACACAAGACCCAGTCAACTTGCAAACACCCGTTGCAAGCCCTACTCACATGCTCTCGGATTCGGACCCATAGACCTCGGTTTATTCGCACAACGAACTTGCAAATATACATTAAACCAATTTAATGCTTGAGCATTGTTCTTTGCAACACCTGCAAAAACCTAGCTCCAAGCAATACCAAAACATGAGCTCTCTATTTGCAACACATGCAAATCTCTAGCACCATGCAAGCAACCACAACAAATAAGTGCATGAGTTCTCTATTTGCAACACATGCAAATCTCTAACTCCATGCAAGCAACCACAACAAATTGCATGAGTTCTCTATTTGCATGCAAATCTCTAACTCCATGCAAGCAACCACAACAAATACAAGTGCATGAGTTCTCTATTTGCAACACATGCAAATCTCTAACTCCATGCAAGCAACCACAACAAATACAAGTGCATGAGTTCTCTATTTGCAACACATGCAAATCTCTAACTCCATGCAAGCACTTTAAACCAAATTGCTTGAGCTCTCTCCTTTTGCGACACATGCAAAACTTAGCTCCAAGCAAAAACCAAATCAAATAAGATGCAAGTATGAGCACCCTTATTTGCAACACATGCAAATACTTAGCTCATACAAAATCCAATGCACAAGCTTTACCAATTTGCAACACATGCCAAATGGTAAGCTTCATGCAAACATCAAACAAGAGAGTGAGCTAGAGTGAACCGGATCGAGTTCATCAACACATGATGAAGCTCAAGCTAAAAGACTCAACCTCTCTTAATAGTACGGCACCTAACAAGCAACCCGGTCTCACAACCAAACACGGAGACCGGTAAAAGACTAGGAACACATCCTTAGCCCTAGCTAGTTATACCTTTGCCACACTTGATCCACTTGGAGCTTTTATGATTTCCAATCATCTTCTCTCCAGGATCACTTCTTCTTCTTCTTCTTGGTCATCAACGCATGATGAACCTTCTCTAGCCCTTCTCTTCACTTCGGGATCACCTCTTGAAGCTCATCAACACATGATGACTTCTTCTTCCCGATTCTTCATCATCTTGGACTTAACCTACTTCACAACTTATTGAAGATGTTAGTCCAACAAACACGGTTGTCTCAATCATCACCGCACTCCATTAACACATAATGGATGCCTCCAAGATCGATTGAGCACAACCCTAATCAATTTGAATGATTAATTGTGTCTTGAGTACTTTGATGCAACTAATGCTTCATTATACTCAAGAACTTTTCGCTTGTCTTTAATCAACAAGGAAACACCATCAACACATGATGAAATGTTCTTTGATTGATTGAGAGACAATCGAACTCAATTTAAACTTATTTAAATTGACATGAGTATATAACTACACAAGTCATATATACTCAAAAGATTGTTTCAAGGTCTTGATCCTTTATATTGTATGACAAGAGAACATGGATCAATACAATTGAAACATCAAGTTAAATTATAAACTCCCCCTAGATGTGTGCATTCATGTATATATGAATTAGGAACATAATGCACATATTTGGACTAAAGCAACGGAAGAGTTCATACTTTAACTTGAATTCTAAGTATGCATATATATAATAGAATGAATACGAGTGCATACCTTAGGTTTTCCATTTTCCATCCAAGTATGAGACTAATAAGAATAAGACTTAATAAAACATGTTAGTCTCATAATGATTTGATTTGTCATTAAACAATGATTAAACATTAATATTAAACCAATCACCAAAACCAATAGAGCTTGAACTTACAATCTCCCCTTTTGGTGATTGATGACAAATCCTACATTAATTGCTCATTTGGATGAAAAACAATTTATGAAGGGTTTTGAAACTTAAAGATCGAGAATTACAAATAAAATTTCCAAAAGCATATCCCTTTAAGGCATAAAACCTATAAGCTCTTTACCACTTATAAAACCATTTATAAAAGAAAACTAAGCTCTAATACCAATATAAGCTCTAATACCACATAACTTAGCTTTAATACCACTTAACTTATATTGCTTAACCAAACCAAGCACTCATATCACTTATAAAGTGTTAACCAATGAGAATCGAGTGCACACATCAATTTCTCCCCTTAATAGGCATTAAACTCAAAGATCCAAATGAGGGAAACTCAAAGATCCAAATGAGGAATTAAGCTCATAATAATTCTCCCCTTTGGCATTAAACACCAAAAATGGAAAACCAAACCAAAAGGAGGTTGTACCACTTGAAAATATTGAGGCTAAGCATTACTTGAGATCATATGTCAAATTAAAAGAGTATAGAGCTTGGTAAGAGAGGCAATCGAATATAGTTATTTGAAAAGAAATAATTCTCCCCCTTTTTGGTCATAAAATGATTTGAAATGAAATCATGCGACCATTGCAAGGAATTTTGGTTTTAAAGAATTAAGGCCAATGTTTTTGTAAACTTTTGAAATATGACCTAAAAGAGTAAACCATTTTTAGAAGGAGGCCATATTTAGAGTTAAATCTCAAAAGGATTATTTGAAACACATTCAAATAAAACTCCTCATTTTATTAGGCTATTCAATGAATTCATCATGACTCACTTGAAGAGTCCATAATTTGCCTAATATGACTTAAACAAGGAATTTATCTAAAAGAAGGCCTGATACCAATTTTCTAATAAGATTTTCAATGAAATTACTTAAAAGAAATCTTTTTGAAGAAGCATCACTTGTCGTACTACTTTAAGGAGAATAAGAAACTTGTACCACTTGTAATGCTTACTTTTCACATTATACCACATATAAATATTTTTCAAGTGATACTATATGAAAAGATACCACTTGAAAGATCATTAAAACATGAGGTACCACTTGAGAAAGAAAGATATCAATGAGAAAATCTCAAGAGACATTGCTTGAAGAAACACTTGTAAGATAAGCAATGTCAAATGAACCATTTTAAAATAAAGCATTTTCATTTAAACTCAGCTTAATATGAATTTATCCCGTTAGATAATTCAATCATACAAAGGATCTCACAGAGAGTCCTTGAGAGGTTGAACTTACAATTAAGCTTCAAATGGAAAATTAATCCATATGAGTCTGAGATATCATTAAAATTCATAAAAATGCATGAGGGGTATAGGTGGATACCATTTGTAAGAATTTATAAAACAAAGAAAAAATTGGTACCACTTGATAGAAATTAATACCCCTTAATTTTCTCAAAGGTTTGGAAAAAATTTGAAGGTATCAGAACAATAACATTAGAGATACCATTTAGAGATAAATGCACAAAACTTGATTAAAATAAGCTCCCATAAGGTTCAAGAGTTGAAGCATGGAGCTATTAGCATTTAGACATTTACAAGTTTTGGTTTTGAAATGATATTTCAAAAAGACCCCAAAAGGATACTACTTAAAATATATCAAGGAAAACTTAATGTATACCATTTGAAACTAAGCCAAATAATTTTCAAATAATTTGAAATTTAGTAAAAAGATACTTTGGGATCATAAGAAGCTTTTCCAAAAAGAATTTTTGAAGAAGGAAACTTCATTCAAAAGATATCCCAGAATTAATTTCAAAAAGTCTGAAAATTCAGAATAGATCTGCCAGGGCCGGTACTACCGCCATTCAGATGCGGTACTACCGGTCACCGGTGCTACCGCCATTCAGGTGCGGTAGTACCGGGATCCGGTGCTACCACGGTTCAGAGCGGTGCAACCGGCTCTGACAGACTGAAAAACTAAATTTTCGCAAATTTTTGCAAAAATAATTCAAATGAAGTCCAAATGATTTGAAAATTTTCAGAAATAAACTTTGGACTATTTATAATGTTTTCCAAAAAGAATTTTCGAAAAAATAATTTTATTTTAAAAGATATGGCAAATTGTGCTTTGAGGCATGAAAATGAGATTTAACAAACATAAAGGGCCTCAAGGTGCAATTTTAATTTCGGATTTCATAAAAATTGAATCCTCATGACTTGTAGGATTTGAAATACTTTTAGAAACCATGATACCATTTGAAAAGATAATGAAATCCATTTTGAAAGCCAAGATTGAGCAATATGCTTAAATAGGCTATTTTGGGTGAAAACAAGAATTTTGATCAATTTTGATTTCAACATAAACTTTTCATTTTGAAAGCTTGTAAAACATTTGAAATACATATTAATGTACTTTTACAAAGCTTTTTACAATTTTAGGCCTTTTAAACATAAGATTTGACTTTTGACCAAAATGGTCCTTTTGAAATAGTCATTTGTAAAACAAAACCAAATGTTTCAACACAAGATTCAAATGAAGAATAAGATGAGATATAGAGATTTGAATTTTGTGTATGAGTCTTAAATATCATTTTGAACTAAGATACTACACAAGATCTAGTCAAATGAAGAAACTCACAAAGTGCAACAATATGACCATTATGGGTCAAGTATAGTTTTTGGGTGAGTTTCAAAATCAAATAACTTTTGATTGGTTGGTCTTTTGAAAATATTTTGAACACGAAAGCTGTTAAGAATGACCAACACTAGGTTTTTCGTTTTGGAATTATTTTCAAAATCATTTTACATTTAATTCTATGAAAGTTATAAGTTTAAATCCAAAACAAGATACTAGTAACTTGATTTTGGGCATGAAACTCATTTTCTTTGTAAAATAGATTTTGTGAAGCCAAAACTATTGGAAGACCTTTTGAAAGCATTTGTATACATTTTGAACTAGTTTTCAAAAGATTACTAATAGTATACAAAATTTTGACTTTTGGCTAAATGGCTTCATTTTGAAAATATATATTGGCACTTATATAAATATGGGCACACATAGGGATGTAATTTACATGGTTATGATTTAGCACTCCCTCTTAATGTGCCACTACCCCATACTTGCTCAAGATTTCAATCAATACAATTAACAAGCATGAGCAAGAATCATAAGCAAGCAATTTAAATTGATTTTCATTAAAAATGTAGCTTAACCTACACAAGGCTAGAAGCTATAGGAATCAATTTAAATACTTGTTACCCGAGATGGCATTGGTTCATGATTGATGTGAATGTCTTCAAGCTTGGCTTCTTTTTGCACATGATGGAATCATTCTTGATCAAGCCAAAGCTTCCAATGCATCTCTAAGCACCTACAATTCTTTTAGGCGCTTTTGGTACCCAATTTTGTTGGGTCCAAGAATGTTAGTCACAAGTGATTTAGGAACCCAAATGGCCCTAACATTAATAGTCTTAGGTGAACTAACATGACTAGCAATGGGTTTGAGGTTATTATTCCTCCTAAGCGAATTATTTGCATTGTAATGAGACGGCTTAGGAGGTCTAGTAAAATTCACAAACCCATTTCTAGTTTGATCCTTTCTAAGCATATGATGATCATTATAATGAGAAAGCTTAGAGGATCTAGCAAATCTAGCAAATGTTTTGCTATAGTTATTTTCTTAAGCACATGATCAACATGATTTTTCTTGGTCTTAGGAAATCTAGCATTTTGAGCAAACACATTTCTAGATTCATTTCTCCTAAGCAATTGAATATCATAATTTTGCAAGTACTTGGGAGAATCGACAAACTTGGCTAACACATTGCCATTTTGTCCTTCCTAAGCAAATAATGATCATTTACAATAATGGGCTTAGGAGTAGTACCTTTGGGACAATCCTTACCGAAGTGTCCCTTTCCCGACAATTGAAGCATGTCACGCTATTTGGCCCTCTCTTGACCGATTTGACTTGCTTCTTGCGGTGTGCCTCTCCAATGGTGGTGTGGACTTGACTTCCACTTGATGAGGGCGCACGGAGGCGTAGTGGCCCTTCATTTTCTTCTCCTCTTGGAGATGTAGCCGATCCCTCTCTTGTCAACCAACTTTCGTTGATTGCTTAGAATGTTGTCGAGGTGACCTTTCCTTTGTAGCACTTCTCTAAGTCACTTCTCAATTGAGTGACTTGTTCCTTGAGCTCTTTATTTTCCTCTACAAGATTAGTCTCACAAGACATAGAGGAAGTAGAAGCAATATTTGTATTTGAGCAACAAGGTATATCAATTGAATTATTGCAAGAGGTGGACATGTCAATTTTGATGAAATAATAGGATTGACATTTAAGCAAGGCATTTCATCAATTAAATCACATGTAATTCCTATGTCCACCCTAGGCTTAGTAAGTTCTTTGAGAAGGAGAGATTCATGATTCTCTTTAAGCACATTATAATCATTTTGAAGAGAGTCATGTTCAAGCTTTAAAATTTTATATTTTGTTTTCTCTTTACCAAGATAATTATTGAGCTCCTCTAACATATTCATAAGTTCATTATAGGAGGGCTCATCATCCTCATCACTATCACTTACCTCAATTTTACCTTTAGCCATGAAGCAACGAGTTAACGATGAAAGAATTTGTTGCTCGTCATCACTTGAGGCGGAGGTTGAGGTTTCTTCATCACTTGAGGTAGAAGTGGAGGTTTCTTCTACCGATGTCCTATCCTCAAAGCAATCATCGCTTGTTGATGTGGATAATTCAAATAATTCTTGAAGCTTGATCCACATTTCATGAGCACTCTTGAGATTGCATATTGAATTAAAAATATCTACGCTCACAAAACTAAATAAAGCATTAGTAGCTTGAGCGTCGAGATGTAGGCATTTCTCTTCTCCTTTAGTTGGAGCGAATTCATTCAACCGAAGAGAAAAGCCCACATCTACGATCCACCATATTTTAGGGCTCATGGATTTAAAATGAGATATCATAAATAATTTCCATGAAGCATAATTTGAGCCATCAAAGATATGTGAATCGGTGTAGTGCACTAAACCACTAGTCGCCATCCTTTACTCTCTAGACGGTTAAGTCTAATAAAATGAGAGACCAAGCTCTGATACCACTTGTAAGGTCGAGGATGCCGACTAGAGGGGGGTGAATAGGCGGCTTTTTAAAATAATTACTTTCTCTTTCTACTAATTTCTATAAAGCAATTCACCCCTTAATTACCCCTATGCCAAAACCTTATCAATAACAATGCGGAAGCGATAAACTAAGGTTTTGACAATTAAAGCCTAAATCAACTAGGCTCACTATGTGCACTAACTAATTATGTCTCTAACAAAAAGCAATTCTAAAGACAAACAATCAATCAATTTAATTCTATGAATGTAAATTGCTTGAATATAAATAAAGAGAACAAAGCAAGCACAAGAGACACAATACTTTTTACCGTGGTGATCGGAGACCTGCCGGTCTCCCCTAGTCCACGTTGAGGTTAGCCCAAACACATTGGACCGGCTCCACGAATTGAGCACCCACCTCGAATCCACTAGATGTGGTTTTTCACGCTTTCGCGTAGGCTCAACCCGAACCTTCACAAACTTCGCCGGGGCTTCTCACAACCTTGAGAGCTCCGCGCCACGACGCCCACGCCGTCTAGGAGTCGGCAACCTCCAAGAGTAACAAGCCGAATCCTCTCGCTTGAACTTCACCAAGCACAACACATGTGCTTCCGGTGATCACCAAGTGCAACACATGCACAAGGATCCTCCTCAAGTGCAACACATGCACAAGAGACTCTCAATCCTCTCCTAATTGCAACACATGCAATTAGAGGCTCAACCTAGCTCAAGAAGCAAATGGGAGAAGGCAACACATGCACACAACTCCTATAAACACCCAAAAGCTCTAGCACACAGCCAACTTACTGCCCTTGCCCCCCAAGGCCTCCTTTATAGCCTTCAAGCCAAAACTAGCCGTTGGGGGAAATTGCGACAAAACCGAATTCCGGTGCTACCGCCCTACTAGGACCGTAGCACCGGCCTCCTCGCCAACGGCTACAAAACTAGCCGTTCTGAGATTTCCTGTAGTACCGGCCAACGGGAGCGGTGTGCTACCGACCGCTCGGCGGTAGCACCGCCTCAACCCGGTTGCACCGGCCTCGGCCGAACTCAAAACACCTCCTCTGGATTTTTCACACCGGCGGAGGAGCGGTTGCACCGACATCCGGTGCTACTGGCCTACCATGGCGGTAGCACCGACCGCCAGATCGCCAAAAACATCCCCTCTCTGGATTTTCCACACCGACCAGAGAGACGGTAGCACCGGACCTTCGGTGCTACCGGCCAAACTGCGGTAGCACCGGACCCCGGTGCTACCGGCCTTGAGGGATAGACGACCGGCCTCGGGAGAAAACACCGTTTTTCACAAAAACTTTTCTCCAAACCATTAAAGATATTCTTTGAGCTATGTGAGGATCAACACATGATCACAACACTATGCAAAACACATTTGCACATGTTAATCACATACTCCAAAGAATCTCATTAAGCACAACTTATTTGCAAAACACATTTGCCAATAAACCAAGAACTTATGAGATCAATCCTCTTAGCCATGTGATGATCAACACATGATCAAGTCAATTTGCAAAACACATTTGCAAACCCTATTCACATGCTTTAGGATAGGAACCCATAATCTAAAGTTCATTTGCAAAACACATTTGCAAATAACAAATCCAACTAACGAAAACACATTTCAGTAAACAACTCAAGATCTATTTGCAAAGCGTATTAAGCAAATCAAACCCGAGTCTATGAGATTAATCCCCTAGCCATGTGAAGGTCAACACAAGACCAGTCAACTTGCAAACACCCGTTGCAAGCCCTACTCACATGCTCTCGGGATTCCGGACCCATAGACCTCGGTTTATTCGCACAACGAACTTGCAAATACACATTAAACCAATTTAATGCTTGAGCATTGTTCTTTGCAACACCTGCAAAAACCTAGCTCCAAGCAATACCAAAACATGAGCTCTCTATTTGCAACACATGCAAATCTCTAGCACCATGCAAGCAACCACAACAAATACAAGTGCATGAGTTCTCTATTTGCAACACATGCAAATCTCTAACTCCATGCAAGCAACCACAACAAATACAAGTGCATGAGTTCTCTATTTGCAACACATGCAAATCTCTAACTCCATGCAAGCAACCACAACAAATACAAGTGCATGAGTTCTCTATTTGCAACACATGCAAATCTCTAACTCCATGCAAGCAACCACAACAAATACAAGTGCATGAGTTCTCTATTTGCAACACATGCAAATCTCTAACTCCATGCAAGCACTTTAAACCAAATTGCTTGAGCTCTCTCCTTTGCGACACATGCAAAACTTAGCTCCAAGCAAAAACCAAATCAAATAAGATGCAAGTATGAGCACCCTTATTTGCAACACATGCAAATACTTAGCTCATACAAAATCCAATGCACAAGCTTTACCAATTTGCAACACATGCCAAATGGTAAGCTTCATGCAAACATCAAACAAGAGAGTGAGCTAGAGTGAACCGGATCGAGTTCATCAACACATGATGAAGCTCAAGCTAAAAGACTCAACCTCTCTTAATAGTACGGCACCTAACAAGCAACCCGGTCTCACAACCAAACACGGAGACCGGTAAAAGACTAGGAACACATCCTTAGCCCTAGCTAGTTATACCTTTGCCACACTTGATCCACTTGGAGCTTTTATGATTTCCAATCATCTTCTCTCCAGGATCACTTCTTCTTCTTCTTCTTGGTCATCAACGCATGATGAACCTTCTCTAGCCCTTCTCTTCACTTGGGATCACCTCTTGAAGCTCATCAACACATGATGACTTCTTCTTCCCGATTCTTCATCATCTTGGACTTAACCTACTTCACAATTTATTGAAGATGTTAGTCCAACAAACACGGTTGTCTCAATCATCACCGCACTCCATTAACACATAATGGATGCCTCCAAGATCGATTGAGCACAACCTAATCAATTGAATGATTAATTGTGTCTTGATACTTTGATGCAACTAATGCTTCATTATACTCAAGAACTTTTCGCTTGTCTTTAATCAACAAGGAAACACCATCAACACATGATGAAATGTTCTTTGATTGATTGAGAGACAATCGAACTCAATTTAAACTTATTTAAATTGACATGAGTATATAACTACACAAGTCATATATACTCAAAAGATTGTTTCAAGGTCTTGATCCTTTATATTGTATGACAAGAGAACATGGATCAATACAGTTGAAACATCAAGTTAAATTATAAACTCCCCCTAGATGTGTGCATTCATGTATATATGAATTAGGAACATAATGCACATATTTGGACTAAAGCAACGGAAGAGTTCATACTTTAACTTGAATTCTAAGTATGCATATATATAATAGAATGAATACGAGTGCATACCTTAGGTTTTCCATTTTCCATCCAAGTATGAGACTAATAAGAATAAGACTTAATAAAACATGTTAGTCTCATAATGATTTGATTTGTCATTAAACAATGATTAAACATTAATATTAAACCAATCACCAAAACCAATAGAGCTTGAACTTACAGCTGCTGAACCTCTGGTATGGTAATAAAATCTATATATATGGATAGTAACATCTATGTATATGGATAATAAAATATGTTAATAGCCAGCAAAATTACTGTTTATTAGCGAGACTTATCATAATGTTGTTGTCATCGTCAATAAGCTACTGGTAAAAAATGTTCATGCATCAGAGCTGTTAATAAAGAGTTATGGCTAAATCAAAGAAAAAAATATTCATGTTCAAACAAGGAAACACATTACTAGTGACGCATGACCGACTAGTAAAAATGTCTTCTGTAATATGTTTTCTAGTTTGTACATGAATCTGTGTATTATTTGATTTAGCCATAACTTTTTATTGACAGCTCCGATGCACTAACGGTTTCCACCAATAGCTTACTGACGACGAAAGCAATATAATGATGTAAGTCTCGCTAATAAACGCTGCACGAATGAGTTTTTATTGCCATTTTATCGAATGTATCGTAACATTTTACTACCGCATATATTGCTGAACCTCTGGTACGATAGTAAAATCTATGTATACCGATAGTAACATCTATGTATGCAGATAGTAAAATCTGATTTATGCGCTGAGACTTATATCAATGTGTTGCTCTCATCGTCAGTAAGCTACTGGTAAAAACCATTTGTGAATTGGAGCTGTCAATAAAAAATTATGGCTAAATCAAAGAAAAAACATATTCATGTACAAACTATCAAACACATTTATTAGTTGGCGCACGTATACATAATCTACTATCGAGTTGTGTTCACAGTAAGAGTTTGTGTTCACATTGGCTAGTTCAGTGACACGGGGTTACGGCTCGAGCGTAGAATAGGCAGAGCTGCGCGCAAGCGCAGATTAGTGCTACCATATATATATAGGAAGCCTTTTCTGCACCTCTAATATACAACTTAAATGAACGTTTTATACTTCTTTATCACTTTCGGTATACTCTAATAATAGTTCTAAGATACTCCAATGCGATATGGTAAAAAATCATCAGAACCCTTTATTTTTTACTATATACCCTTTTGCATATGTAAAAGGAATATATAAACAAATTATACTATAAATGGTGGACTTTGATGAATTTTTCGTGGAACTCACGTTGGTGTATCTTATAATCAGTATTACATTATACTCAAAAGGATAAAGAGGTATAACAACATCGTCTAAGTTGTATACTAGAGGTGGGAGTACGTACTCCCAGGAGTATAGAACCATTTTTCTACTATATTACACTCTTATATCAGTGAGATTTCACGTGCTCCGGCTGAAGCCACATTAGCGCTTTGAGCCGAGAAAACCCTCTATTTTTTGTATTTGCATACAAATCCCCGTTATCCAGGTTGTTGATCTTCTCGGATCATGTCTATCTGCCCGTCCATGTGTTTCGAGCCCCAAGACCAAGAAATCCCTCCCCGTTGAGCCCTCGAGGACCCGCTTGAAAGTTCAAGCTCCATTAAGTTGGTTTTGGTGTTAATGACAAATCTAATATTGAGACTAACTCTTTTGGTGAGCTTAACTCTTATTAGTCTCATATTTGGATGGAAAATAGAAAACCTAAGGTATGCACTTGTATGCACTCTATCATCTGAATGCATATTTAGGATTCAAGTTAAAGTATGAACTCTTCCGTTGCTTTAGTCCAAATATGTGCATTATGTTCCTAATTCATATATTACATGAATGCACACATCTAGGGGGAGTTTATAATTTAACTTGTTGTTTCAATAGTATTGATCCATGTCTTATTACTAAATAACATATAAAGGATCAAGACTTTGAAACAATCGTTAGAGTATATATAACTTGTGTAGTTGTAATATACTCATGCAAATATAGGATAAACTCATATGCAATCTAAGATTGATTACGTGCGTATTGATTCTATGATCAATTTGTTATATGCACATACCTAATGGAGTTTATTATATAGTTGATGGTTTAAATGTATTGATCCCATTTCTATCACTCAAACATATATGGATCATTACTAACCATCATATTGGGTATATGAAACTTGTGTAGTTAATATATACTCATGATAATTTAAATTGTGTTCGGTTGCCATTCAATCAACAAAGAACTAGTCATGTGTTGATAGTTCACTTTGTTGATCCTAGGGCAATCGAAAGTTCTTGTGTATATGAAGCATTAGTTGCATTAGTATACTCAAGACACAATTAATCTTTCAATCATTTGTCTTTGGGTTGTGGTCAATCATCAAAGGAAAAGATCAAAGGATCTTGGGAGCATCCATTATGTGTTAATGGAGTGCAATGATGATTGAGACAACCATGTGTTTTGGACTAACACTTTCAATGAGTTTGAAATAGGTTAAGTGCAAGTTTGAGATGGATGAACGGGAAAAGGACGTCATCATGTGTTGATGAGCATCAAGAGAGGATCCCGAAGCTAAGACAAGGGGAGTTCATCATGTGTTGAAGAATAAAACAAAGATCCCGACTTGGAGAGAAGATGATGGAAATCATAAAAGCTCCAAGTGGATGTGCTAGAGGCAAAGGTATAACTAGCTAGGGCTAAGGATGTGTTCCTAGTCTTTTACCGGTCTCGGTGTTTGGATGGGAGACCGGGTTGCTAGTTAGGTGCCGTACTATTAAGAGGGGTTAAGTATTATAGCTTGAGCTTCATCATGTGTTGATGAACTCAATCCGGTTCACTCTAGCTCACTCTCTATTTGGTTCTTGCATGAGCTAAGTATTTGCATGTGTTGCAAAAAGGGAGCTCATGCTTGCTTCTTATTGAATCTTAATCGATTTGGTTTTTGCATGGAGCTATGGAATTGCATGTGTTGCAAAAGGGAGATAGCTCATGTAATTTGGTTTATATAGTTTTTGCATAGAGCTAAGTTTTGCATATGTTACAAAAGGTGAGAGCTCATGCATCGGTGTTTTAGCTTGTGATTTGATCATGTGTTGATCATCACAAGGCTAAGTAAAGTTTATGATTTTTCTATTTGCAAATAATCTATAGGTTATGGTTTTGATCCTAGAGCATGTGTTGGCATTTGCAAATGTGTTTTGCAAAGTGTCGGGATTATGTGTTGATCCTTACATGGCTAGAGGATTGATCTCATGGGTTCTCGGTTTATTTGCAAATATGTTTTGTAAATTGTTTTAATCATGAGTTGATCACCAAATGGCATAAGATTTGATCTTATTTGATTCCATCTAGCTTGTAGTCATGCTCTTAATCAAGTCTATGTGAGGGATTTCGAGAAATCAGATTTTAGACTTGAATGACTACATTAGAGTCTCTATTTTTGTGATATTTAAAAATATCTATGGTTGATTAAATCTTGAAAATGGGTGGAGATTGTAGCCCTCATGATAAGCTTCGCATAGAATCAAAAATCACCTAAATCGGAGTTCGGAGTAAAAAGTTATGAGCGTTTTAGTGGCTCTGACAGTGGTAGCACCGCCCCTACATGGGCGGTAGCACCGCTACCGGCCCTAGATGGGCGGTAGCACAGCCCTAGCGGTGCTACTGGCCCCAGATGGGCGGTAGGACCGCCCGGGGCGGTACTACCGGCCCAGAGGCGGTGTAAAAACTCCAGAGAAGTGTTTTTTGGTGGAAATGGCCGGTGCTATCGGTCCTAGATGGGCGATAGCACCGGGGTACTGTAGCAACGGCTAGTTTTTGGTGTTTTTAATGCACAGAAGTGACCGTTGGCCTAAAGGTCGGTGCTACCGGCCCTAGTAGGGCGGTAGCACCGGGTTTGCTGCGTTTTTACCCCATTTCACCCTCCAACGGCTAGTTTTCTTGAGGGGCCAAGCTAGGAGGGTTTTGTGGCTGTTCTAGCACCCATTTGAGGTATTCTTGTGAGAGCAAAACCCCAAGAGCTCATAGAGCTATATTTGAGTGATTTGAGATGAATTTGATTTAGAGTTTCTTGTGTAGAATCTCTTTGGGGTTGATTTGCTTTCTCTTGAGCTAGTGTGAGCCCCTCCTCCATATTGTGCATGTGTTGCACTTTGTGAGCAAGGAGAGAAGCCTCTAGTTGCATGTGTTGCATCTAGAGAAGGATTGAGCATCCTTGTGCATGTGTTGCACTTGGTGAGGTTCAAGCTAGAGGGCTTGGCTTATTACTCTTGGTGTTTGCCGACACCTAGACGGCGTGTGGAGGCGGCGTGCACGGTGACCTTCTCAAGGAGATTGTGAGAAGTCCCGGCAAAGTTGTGAAGGTCGGAGCTCGCCTACCCGGAGGGGGAAAGAGCTACCACTAGTGGAATCGAGGCGGGTGCTCAATTCGTGGAGCCGGTCCAAAGTGGTTTGGGCTTGCCTCAACGTGGATTAGAGGAGATCGGCAAGTCTCCGAACACCACGGTAAAACATCGGTGTGTCTCCTTATGTTTGCTTTCAATTCTCTATTTACATTGTTGCAATTTACATTCCTAGAATTAAATTGCTTGATTGTCTTTAGGATTGTATATTCTTTAGTAGAGACATAATTAGCTAGTGCACTTAGTAAGCCTAGTTGATTTAAGCTCTTATTTGTCAAAACCTTAGTTTATCGCTTCCGCATTGATTATTGTTTAGGTTTTGACATAGAGATCAATAGAGCGTGTATTTAGTGAGAAGAATTTTTAAAACCGCCTATTCACCCCCTCTAGTCGGCATCCTCGATCTTACACCGCTCCCCTTTTCCCCGCTACCATCCGCGTGCCTCGCTGTCACCTAATTTGGTGAGGTCGGCCTCCTCTAGTTCATGGACGTGAGGGTCAGCCTCCCCTGCACCTAAAAGGGTTTGATCTTCTTTTGTAGGTGAACTACAAAACCGGTGAACGGCACTGGGTATTGGATAGTGGATGCACTCAATATATGACCGAAGACCGAAAAATGTTCACCACATTCGAAGTCGGTAGTGGTCAACATGACAAGAACACATTTGGCGACAATAGCAAAGGAAATGTATTAGGATTTGGTAAAATTGCTATCTTCAATGACCTTTCTATTTCAAATGTCTCATTAGTTGAAACATTAAATTTTAACTTGCTATACATTGCTTTTTGTGATCTTGGTCTTAATTGCACTTTTTCTAGAAATGGTTTTGTGATTTCTAAAGAAAATGATAATTCTTTGGTGTTTAAAGGCTTTAGATTTGGAAAATTTTATTTAGTTGACTTCACCTCAAATGAGTCGTGTCTTCAAACATGTTTAATTGCGAAAACCTCCTTAGGTTGGTTATGACATAGAAGACTAGCTCATGTTGAGATGATTCAACTCAAAAAGCTTTTCAAAAAAGATTTAGTTGTGAGCTTAAAAGATGTAAAGTTTGAGAAAAATAAATTGTGTAGTGCTTGCCAAACCGGTGCTCCTCGCAATAACCCTTCTTGCGCCCTTTGCCACCTCCCCCTCACCTGCGCCCTTTGCAGCGCTAGGGCACGGCTAAAAATAGGGGACGACGTAAAGTAAAGGGTGAAAAATAAGGAACGTTACCTTGAGACCTCCTCGCAATAACCCTTCTTGCCACCTTAGGACACCTACACAAGTAGCTATATGTGGTTGAAGGAGGGACGGTACCTTGTCTCATAAGGGCAACACGTATGATTGCACCAAAGCAATAGTCACATACAATAATCTAGGGGCATCGCTCCAGTACGTCACCCGCCTCGAAGGTCATGCCTCGATGTGGCGACGCAACGTTGAAAACTTCACATCCTCAGGCTTCGCTCCTAGACATCACTCGCCTCGAAGGCCTTGCCTCGATGTGGCGACGCGAAGTCGACGACTTCGCCTTCTTCAGCTTCGCTCCAAGATGCCACCTGCCTCGAAGGCCCTGCCTCGGTGTGGCAACGCAACGTCGAAGACTTGGCCTCCTTAGGCTTCACTCTAGGACACTACCCGCCTCGAAGGCCATGCCTCGATGTAGCGGCCCGACGTCGAAGACTTCGCCTCCTCAAGCTTAGCTCTAGGACACCGCCCGCCTCGAAGGCCCTGCCTCGATGTGGCAACACGACGTCGAAGACTTCGTCTCCTCAGGCTTCGCTCCAGTATGCCACCTTGAAGACCATGCCTTGGTGGGGCGACGCAACGCCACTACTAGAAGGCCTTGACGTCCGAGGTGGCTAGGGCAAGAACCCGATGCATCTGCTCGTCCCGCGGAACCTCAAAGCTTCTAGACGATTGAGTACTGTTATGCGAGAGACCCAACCCCTAGGACCGTCAGGGATTTCTAGGAACTCTAGAAAAAAAAGGCATGTGTATGCATCAATTACCATATTATGCTCAGGAGAAAAGTACCTAAGTGCCCTTCCTTTAGACATATGAGCAAAGGGAATAATGGGGAATTGCCTCTCTCTCTCTCTCTCTGTATATGATCATAATGGTGCTTATAAGGGGGAATTCTCTTTTATCACTCAATATACACAAGATGTCTTCACTTCTCTCACATAGCCCCTCCGTGACAAAGGGTATAGCAATATCCACTGTTTAGCCTTGATGCTACAATAGTTGCAATATGTCTTCATAAGTGTTGTAGCGAAAGGGATTTTTTTGTTGTGGTCGGGCTATGAATTTACTGCAAAAGAATATATTTTGTTGCAATTTGGCGTTAAGTTGTTGCAGCCATTTTTGTGTGATATATATTGGTGGTTGGAACCGTGGGAAATTTTGTTTCATATACAACGGATCAATGTTACGCCTTGTTGAAAATTTCTTATTAGTGTTCCATGGAGTATGGTTCATGATTTTTTTTTGTGCAAATGGAGAATACTTCGATTTCTCCTCTTCCTCCGTCTCTGACAAGCTGGAACTCTGACGAGACAGCGTAGCTGAACATAGCCATAAAAAATAAGCTCCTCTCCCTCCCTGCACTACCGTCGCCTTAAGCTCCAATACCAACAGTCCAATATCACCACTGCTCATGCTCGACGCAGGCCTATAAACCTTTGCCACCAAGGACAAGCTCCCTATGAACTTTTGCCACCAAAGACAAGCTCCTATGAACTTTTGTTGTGTAAAATCGAACAACTGAAAATCAACCTAGATGAGATCTAATGGTGAAGAGAGCTACTAGTTTCAGACACTAATTGCCTCCCAAGTCCGAACTAAGCCCATGACAACTCTACCACCACCCACCAATCTCTGTGCTTAAGTCTCGGATGGGAATTACATACACACATAGGTACATTTAGTGGTCAAATCTTATGACCGTGCTGTGCAAGGATCCAAGCTCCACTTTAAATTAAACATGTATCAGAAACACACCCATATGTGTATGTATGTGCGGGGTGTTTGCGTACGTACGTGTGTGCTTCCTTGTAGTTAAAAAAAAAAAAACTACCACCCACCGACCAACATGTAATGCGCTCAACTACCTACAGCTAAACCCCGCCCACCTTCCCGCCATTAATTTTCCCTCTATTTATGCTCCCTACCCACGGCTCAGGAGCAAGTGTTCCGAATTTACACTCCTTTTTGCGCGAATCCTTTTTCTTTCCTTGTGTTCTTGCGCGCCGCGATCGGCGATGCCATCGGTGGCTGAGACGGCTGCGGGGCTGGCGACAGGGCCTGGCAGCCGCGTGACGAGGTTCGCCAAGTCGACGGCGGCGTCGGTGACGCCGGTCCGGCCGGGCAAGACGCACGCGCTTTCGGCGCTGGACAATGCCATGGAGCGGCACACGGTGCACGTGGTGCTCTACTACCGCGCCGTGCCGGGCGTCGACAGGGACCGGCTCAAGGAGTCGCTGTCCGAGGTGCTGTCCACCTACCCGGCCATGACCGGCCGGCTCACCCGCGGCGACGGCGGCGGCGGCGGCGAAGAAGGCGGGGAGAGCGGCGCCGCGGCTGGGCGGGGGTGGATCGTGAAGTGCAACGACGCCGGCGTGCGCATGGTGGACGCGAGGGCGGCGGCCACACTTGACGAGTGGCTCGCCACGGCGTCCGGCGACGAGGAGATGGACCTCGCCTACTTCGAGCCCATGGGGCCCGAGCCCTTCATATGGTCCCCCTTCTACATCCAGGTGACCACTTGAATTAATTTTACTCAGTTCACTAAGCAATCTGTTTGGTGAAAGTAGGTCACCTAAATTCATAGCACTCGACAGGTAGTAAGTATCCCGTTGACCATCAATTGACTGCAACATTAATTCGATGACACTGCCAGTTAAATAACATTAGATTTTTTTTACTTGGTTATCTGTTCATCTTTGCAGCAGTAGTGTTGATTCCATCGATCCAGCTTATACTCATCTTTCAGTGATACTAGATGGGTTTGCGCGCTACGCCGCGCCGGATGAGATATGCTAGATTTCTGGAACTCCGAGGGTCCTCATGTATACGTGTAAAAGCACTCGAGGGTGCATGATCTTTTTGGGAATTAACGGAAACTCGAGGGCCTTCTTTGTTAGGAGCTCTTCGCAAATCAAAGTAAACCACATAGGATTTCTTGCAAAAGAGCTAGGAAGATCTAAATGTAATTTTTAGGAGCCATACGTGATTTCGTGAAACCAAGAGTTTTTTTTTGCAAAAGAGACAGTAGAAGGATATGAACTTAATTTCAAATTTTGCGAGGGACTTTTTTGTAAAGTTGGTGATGTGACGCTTTGAGGGACCTAAACATAATTTTGAATTTTATTAAAGACTTTTTCACGAAGTTGGTGATGTGGCCCTCTCGGTTTGCGGCTTTTCGGCTTTACCCTCGGCTTTATACAAGAAAGATGCTAACACAATTTGGTAACCACATTAGTTCAATCGCTGGAGTATTTTAGAGTGTGTTTGGTTGGTGGGATGAGATTAAATGGGATGGTTCGGTACCATTTGATTCTATTATTTTCGGTAAATGGAATGGTTCAACATCTATAAAGAATTGCGTTTGGTTGCCTGGATGAGGTTGGATAGGATAAGGCCATCCAGTCATAGGATGGAGTCATCCAGGTGATTGTTTGGTTGAGTGGATAAGGATGAGCCAATTTTTTGTTTGGTTGGATGGATGAGAATGGATAGGATGAGTCAATTTTTTATTTGGTTGGATAGATGAGGAAGGATGGGTTAGTTGTAATCAAGGTTTTGAATTTTGGTTTGAAATTTTTGGATAAAATTTGACTTAAATTTGAATTTTTGGACAAAATTTAAATTTTCAGACAAAATTTGACTGAAAATTGAATTTTCGAACAAAATTTGATCAAAATTGAATTCTCAGATAAAATTTGTTGACCTCTTGGACAAAATTTGAATTTACGAACAAAATTTGACCAAAATATGGATTTGACTGAGTAAACTTCGGTGAAATTTGAATTTGACCGAGTACACCTCTTCATGCAACAAACTAGATGAGCCTGTCCGGCCTTTTTCTTTGAATAGTTCTATCCATCATCTTGAGAGAATATTCCAAAAACATAGATATTCATATCCCATCCATTCACTCATCCAAATAATTGGATGACTCTAAATCTATGAATGGGCATATTCCATCCACATTCATCCACCCAACCAAACGAAACCAATATTCTTTAAATTTGTATCTCACCATCGAGGACAGGATATTTCCATTCAATCAATCAAACACATTAATGATTTTTTCGAAAAACCATCTCGTATATGTATCACTTAGTACAAGCAACCAAATACACCCTTAATGTTTCTTTGGGCATTCATGTTAAAGACTTGCTGTAGTACTGTAGTAGTGTAGCAGAAGCACAGCCACAGAATTTAATGGATATTGACAGGCCGGTTGCCTGGAACAGTGCAGTAGCTTTGCTTGCATCCGTTTGCTGTCAATTGAATGCATCACATGCCTGCATTATTCACCGGCCGGTCATGTATGCAGCAGATGCAACTATGCAATTGCCCGGACCAAGAAATTAATCCACTCGATCTAACACCGCTACAGCATGTGCATTTAGTAGTAATCCATATTTAGTTATTTACAAGGAATTTACAGCCGTAGAAGTAGTATCAAGCTATCAATTCTACACTTGCATAAGCTTTAAGAACGGAACCGATGATGGAATTTAACGTCGCCGTGGTTGATTTGATGATCGCCCGTGATGTGCATGCAGCTGACGGAGTTCGCAGACAAGTCGTACGCGCTGGGGCTGAGCTGCACGCACGTCCACAACGACCCCACCGCCGCCGCGCTCTTCTTCCACGCCTGGGCCGCCACCCATCGCCGGAACACCAGCCCCTACCCGCCCTTCCTCCACTCGCCGGCATTCGCCGTCTCCCCCGCCTCGTCGCCTCCGCCCCCGCCTCTGCTCGCCGCCAAGTCCGTCATTCCACCTGACACCAATGCCCCTACTTCCGCCATGTCCTCTGCCACTTTCCACTTCCCCGCCCCCGCGATGCGCTCGCTCCTCTCCTCCCTCGAGCCCGGCACCACCCCCTTCGCCGCGCTCGCCGCGCTCTTCTGGCTCCGCATCGCCGCCGACGCCGACGAGCAGAGGGAGCTCACGCTCGCGCTGGACTTCCGCAAGCGGATGCACGCGCCGCTCCCGGCGGGGTACTACGGCAGCGCCGTCCACTTCACGTGCGCGCGCGCCGACCTGGCGTCCGGGCTGGCTGCCGTGGCGGCCGCGCTGGACCGGCGCGTGGCTGGCGTGCCGGAGGAGGAGCTGTGGGCCGCCGTGGAGTGGCTGCACGCTCGCCAGACCGCCGGTGGGGAGCCGTTCCATATGTACGGGCCGGAGCTCACGTGCATGGCGCTGGACCACGTGCCCATGTACGGAGCGGAGTTCGAGGCTGGGGCACCGCCGGCGCGCGTGTCGTGCCGCGTCGGCGGGGCCGCCGGCGACGGGCTGGTGATCGTCATGCCCGCGTCCGAAGGGGACGCGGCGAGGGACGTGGTTGTGACGCTGCCGGCGGAAGCGGCGGCAAGGATCTGCCGCGACGGCGAGGTGCTCCAGTACGGCGGCGAGGTGGTGTTCGGGCCGAAGGTGCAGACGGGGGCCTAGGCCCAGTAGGACGCCAGCCCGATAAGCACTGCTCTAGTTGTTGATTTCCCTATACTTTACTTAATTTGATGATGATGTAGCCTTCAAATGGTTTTGATGTACCCTGCTGTGATGTGTAATGTGTTGCTGGATGCCACTATTGTTGTTGTTTGTTGAAACTTAGCACTTCGAAGTTTTTATCTTGAAAGTTTAAGCATTCATGAATGACTTTCGTTTTTTTGGGCAAAGCATCGTGATCATGGATGTCTATTTCGTTTATTTGGGCGAAGCATCGTGATCATGAATGACTATCTCGTTTTTTTTTTGGGCAAAGCATCATGATCATGAATGACTATCTCGTTTTTTTGGGCACCGAATCAGAGGTCGAGTGGGCTGCACAACTGGAAGACCGGGAGGAGCGGCGAGACTGGGAGGAAGCTGCGCTGACAATCTGTCCCACCTATCGCATGACTTGTAAGCTATATTCTCGCTCGACGGTTGGTTGCTGCGGCATGCACGGCAATCGACCGAGACCGACCGCACCACACGGTGCCTATTTAAAGCCTGCACCACAGAGTGGACTCGTGAAGTCTCGCAGCGCGCAGTTGCGTTCTTCTAGTACTAGTCTCCATGGCCACCGATGCGAATGCGGGCGCCGGCGAGCGCGGGAGGCGGCTGAGGGTGTTCTTCCTGCCGTTCTTCGCGCGGGGACACCTCATCCCGATGACCGACCTGGCGTGCCGCATGGCGGCGGCCAGCCCGGACGAGGTGGAGGCCACGATGATGGTGACGCCGGCCAACGCGGCGCTCATAGCGACCACGCTCACGAGCGCCGGAGCGGCAGGGCACACCGTGCACCTGATGTGCTACCCGTTCCCCGACGTCGGTATGGAGAGCGGTGCGGAATGCCTCGGCGTCACCGCCGCGCACGACGACTGGCGAGTTTACCGCGCCGTGGACCTGTCGCAGCCCATCCACGAGTCGCTGCTCCGGCAGCACCGCCCCGACGCCATCATCGCCGACGTGCCGTTCTGGTGGACCACCGACATCGCCGCGGAGCTCGGTGTCCCGCGCATCACGTTCTACCCAGTCGGCGTCTTTCCGCAACTCGCCATGAACAACCTCGTCACCATACGCTCCGAGATCGTCCGGGGAGGTACCGCAGCCCCGGTGGTGTCCGTTCCGGGCCTTCCCGGAATGGAGATCACCATCCCTGTGTCCGAGCTCCCGGACTTCCTGGTCCAAGACGACCACCTCTCCATGTCGTGGGACCGGATCAAGGCGGCCCAGCTCGCCGGCTTTGGCGTCGTTGTCAACACCTTCGCCAACCTGGAGCAGCCCTACTGCGACGAGTTCAGCCGCGTAGACGCGCGCCGCGCCTACTTCGTCGGGCCCGTCAGCCTGCCGTCTCGCTGCGCCTTGCACCGCGGCGGCAACGGCAACGTGGACTGCCTGAGTTGGCTGTCCACTAAGCCGAGCCGTTCCGTGGTCTACGTCTGCTTCGGGAGCTGGGCTTACTTCTCGGTGCACCAGGTCCGCGAGCTCGCCCTGGGGCTGGAGGCCTCCAACCAGCCGTTCCTCTGGGTGGTCCGCTCCGAGGACTCCAACGGCCGTTGGGCGCCGGATGGGTGGGAGCAGCGCGTCGCCGGCCGCGGCATGGTCGTCCGCGGATGGGCCCCTCAGCTGGCCGTGCTGGCCCACCCGTCGGTGGGCGCGTTCGTGACACACTGCGGGTGGAACTCGGTGCTGGAGTCCGCGTCGGCCGGCGTGCCGGTGCTGACGTGGCCGCTGGTGTTTGAGCAGTTCATCAACGAGCGGCTGGTCACCGAGGTGGCTGCGTTCGGCGCGCGCGTGTGGGACGGCGGCAAGCGCAGCGTGAGGGAGGATGAGAAGGAGATGGTGCCCGCCGATGCGATCTCGAGGGCGGTGGCTGGGTTCATGGAGGTCGGCGGGCAGTGGGAGAGGACGAGGGCGAGGGCGAGGCAGCTGGCCGAGAGCGCGCGTGCCGCCGTCAGCGAGAACGGGTCGTCGTGGAGCGACATCCGCCGTCTGATCGACGATCTGACGAAAGCTAGGGACTCGGGGGTTCCGTGTGATCAGGACCCATAGCGTTTAAATCCTAAACGCTGGAAAATCCACCATTCTGCTGCGCTCATTACATTTTCTTTTGCATGCTTTCTCTATTTAATTTCGTAATATTTTGCATTACATGTACATTTCGAGAAATAGGCTGCACCTAGCTAACTATCATCCGACCTTGCTTTCGAATCTGATCTGCTTGATTAGTTAAGTTTGAAGAATAGAATGGATTAGTCCATTGCCGTGCCATTCCAAATGCCCACGTTGTCACCCACCATGCCAAGAGAAGATTAGAAGCAGGTCATGTCAGAAAAACCAAACAAGCATGAAGCTGATGAATCGTCTTCCTTTTCTCCTGTAAGGCTCCAATAAACTTTGTTGCATGCATCTGCATGGTTGATTACTCTGTCTTATGGCTAAAACATTGTCAGATTCGTGTACTGGTTTCTCATGGACACTTCATTTGGTCCCTTTGTAACGTTGGTTTCGGCTTTTCAGATGTCTTTGTTTTCGCCTCCGATTCTGGTAACTGCCTCAAATATGCCAGGTTTCTGTTATGGAATTGAAAGTGGGGTGGATTTCTATCAAGAATCAAGAAAAATAGCTCTTTACACATGCACTTTGATGTACACAACTGGATCCTAATATTATGGAGTAGGAAGGACTCGTCCGAACTCAACCGAATGGCTACCAAACCAAACGTGACAAAAATTCCGTCCAATGAACCACGAAACTTACATCAGCAGCAAAGCATATATATAGAAAGAAAGATGCTATCTTTCTGTTTCAGAACATCAATCTCCACCATTTTCCTTGAACAAATCATAATGAAAACAACACATTAGTTTTGTTGTCGTTTCTCAAGTAGTTGGTGCCACCGGGCAAACCACTGTCCGCCAACCCTCTCCTGTTTGCATCATCATTCTTTTCTTTTAACTTCTAAATTTAGGTTTTGAGATCTTTTTTCCTGATGTAGTAAATGACTGAAGGTCCTGCCCGGCCTAACTACAAATTAACTCTTTTACTGTTCTCTTTAGACGCGTGCACTCTGTTCTGGAAGAAAGGTTAACCATTTTTTTCTTCTTCTTAAATCGTGAGCCATATTTTTCTTTTCTTAAATCGTGGACCATAGAATTATAGATGCAGTTAGCGCACCGTTCCGTAATTGTAGAGGGTACTATACTAACTTTTAGCTAGCAGCTCGGGTTTGGCTGAACTCCGGAAGATAACATCTCATAAACAAACAAACAAAAACGACTCCATATTTTCTTAAGAAAAAGGCCACTAAACGAAGTAGAATAAAATGCACATGAAGTTCACTATTGGTTCCCCGTCAGTTCCAGAAATAGGAAAGTAGGATCGTCCTTTCGTCGCTATAACCAGGAGTCCAGGACAAGTTGAATAGAAGCATGCCTATATTTGCAGAGATCACAGCTTCACAGAAAGCTCACTGCCATTTTATAATTTTTTTCACTGCGACGAGAGTAATGTCATTTCGTGTTTAAACAGTAGCATTTCGATCGCCGATCAATCAATCGTTTCTGTCATGCATGCGTGGTAGTGGTACACATATGCTCCATTCCGGCCCAAAAAACACCTCGTGGACAGAGTACAGACCCTTAAAAGAAGAGAAGACGTGCACCGTTTTGCACCATACAAGTGTCCAAAGACAACGGCGCCCACCCGCTTAAGCGGCATGCGCGTTGAGCGGTTCTCCATCGCGGTACTGCTCCGCTATATACGAAGACGAGCAAGAAGCTAAGCCGTGTCCGTCTTTCTCGGCTGTGCCTTTCTTTCCCCACGGTGTCCACGAGGCAACTAGCTAGACTCTAGAGGAAGGGAGGGAGAGAGTGAGCAGCTGGTGGATCATTTGAGAATTGCAGTCACGAACCGCGCGCATCCGCCGGCACCGGCGGCGCAACAGCCAACGCTGCCCCGCGTGCTGCGCGTACGCTACGCGCGCGGGGCTCTCCACGGGATCCACCTCCGCGCGCGCGTGCCGGTGTGCCAAGGAGAAGAAACGGAGAGGGGACGGCGACGCGTCGCGGGCGCTACTACTTGTCCGCACCGCGCACGCGAGAAACCTGGCGCCCCAGGCGGCTCTGCTCGGCCGACGACGACGTGGCCCGTCGTGCGGCCCATGAACTCGTGTGCTGGACTGGAGGAGGTGAGGCTGCCGTACAGGTGAGGATACTTGAACAGTACCGAACCTCGTGGTGTTTCATCGCGCGATTGCAGGTACGTCTTGGTAGACGGATTGGCGGCGCCTACCCAAAACTCCAAATTGAGGTGTGCATGCATGAATTTTTTCTTTTAATATTTTTTTTTAATCTTTTTTTCAAAACTAGGCGGCAGGACAAAAAAATTACAAAATTAAATTCGCTCGTATATGGGCGATCGCTCGATATGGGCGATCGCTCGTATCTGACGATCGCTTTCACATCTGAGCGATTAATCTTATTTTAAGCGCGCGATTTTTCATCATGCGGGTTAATTTAAAAAAATCATAACTTTTTAGATGATGTCGGATGGGGATAAACTTTATATTAAAATTGTAGCTCTCGACGGGATCTACAACTTTTGTATACAAACTTTTTCAATTTGAGTTTATTTAGATAGTCAAAAATGGGATAGAATGTTCGGATCTAAAACGGATCTATTTTTATATCCGAACATTCTATCCCGTTTTAACTATCTAAATGATTCAAATTAAAAAATTTATATACAAAAGTTGTAGATCCCGTCGAGATCTACAATTTTCATATAAAGTTTATCTCCATCCGACATCATATGAAAAAGTTATGATTTTTTTTAGAAATTAACGTAGAACAGTAAAAATCGCTCGCTTAAAGAAGATTAATCGTCAGATATATGGCGATCGCCCCATATACGGGCGACCGGCGCCTAATTTTATAATTTTTTTGCCCGACGCCTAGTTTTGAAAAAAAGATTAAAAAAAATATTAAAGAAGAAAAAAAATTCGTGCATGCATACATGGTTGGATGGTTTGATTTCTATATACTGACACTCTAGTTCACACGGCCCAATTAAGGCACTAAACGGATCAGATCGACCAGCCCATTCTCTCAGAAAATTTGGCCCAATGGCTCGAACTGACCCAGACACCTGGTGCTATCCCTTGCCTTAAAATAATCTGCCAGGCCTCCGTGTTACTCTCAAGAAAATAACTAGGAAGTTTGCTATGAAGCTTATCTAGTACTATCAACTATAAAACTAGACATTTGACACTCTAAAATACTTTACAATATGGTTAAAATAACACAATGATTTGGTTTTGTAGGATGGTATTACCTGCGTGGCTCAATAAGTAGACAATTTTGTCATATAAGATGACACACTGACAATTTAGGTGAATGTCAAGTAGGGTTTATCGGTGCTTCTCCCCCAATCGAAATATAGAGGAAAGGACTACGGTCACGGCCACGGAAGTGCATGGGAGCTCGATAGGGTGCTCATGTGGCCTTACCTATTATTCAACTAAACTTAATTTGCATGACAACCTACATGCCAAAACTATCCACTTATCATGCCATTTGAACGATACCACTTCGTCGAAATCGAATCAATATTATTTGAACCAAAACGGATCATAGTGTTATTTGTACTGAATTACAAAATTTAAAAGTAAAATATATGGTTTTATAGTGTTATTTAAACCAAATTACAAAGTTTAAAGGGTCAAATACATGGTTCCGTAGTTTAAGATTATGGATAGACTTTCAGCCACAGGATGTTAGAGCATGTACAATAAAACAACTTCAGTTTATTCTTAGCATGTCCACGTCAGCTTTGTTTTATATAAAAAGTGAGAAAAGAGAAGAGAGAGAGAAATGACACTTATTTAGTAGTAAGCATTGCACGAGAGTATAAGTAGATTAGTTATATACTAGAGAGAAGAGATAATTAATATATGGCATCTAGAGATAACTTTTAGAGATAACTATTATACACGCTTTAATACTTACTCTAAATAATATAGACGAGAGATAAAGTAAGTAGCTAGCTTTGATATTGTACTTGCCGACTGTGTAGTACTGTACTCCCATACACAGCCACCAATGATCAATGAAATCTGCAAACATCTAAAAATATCTGACACGGTTATCAGTTATCACAGCCTTACTAACCCTGCAGCGTCACATCGCACGCACCACCAAGCCAGCCAACCAGCCAACGAGCAGCCAGTAATCTCCCTCCCTTTCCTCTAAAAGGCATCGGCGCGGTCAATGGCGCGGGGCCACCTGGTCCCGCCCGGTTGGCGAAAAGCCGAGAGCATCAGCAGCGGCGGCAAATAAGATAAGCAACGAGATGGATGGACGCTTCCAGAACTCTCCCCCTGGGGTTTCCGGAACGTTCGCCGCCACGTCACCGCACTTGCCCCGATTAAAATAACTCTCGGGAGGTAGGGAGCTCAGGATGGTTCCAAAGCATCCGAACAGTCTGGAAGCTTCGGAGACGAGACTCCCTTCGCGGGGAGCTGATAAATAGGCGGGGGCGGCCGCGAGTGCTGATCCCGACGAGCTCGAGTACGAAGCGATAGTGACTCAACCCGACTCAGAAGAACTGTACTTCCTTTCTTCCTTCTTCACTCTCTGTTCTTTTGGACTAGAAGTGTAGACTCTAGAGTTTATTCCCCCCTCTTTGATTCTTGCCTTTGGTGTGTGCTCTCTGCTTCACTCTTCTCCCCCACACGCTGCTCTTCTCGGCGTCAATGCAAAGCTCTAGATTTTGCGTTTGCAATCGCCAATTTTATCCTTTTTTTCCCTTTCTAAATTCTTCTATTGAAGATGCACTAATCAACAACATCGCTAACTGAGTTGTTGTTTCCTTTCACTGACAATTCTTTTCTATCCTGCCCCCAAAACCCACCAAAAAAACCACCCCCCAAAAAAACCAAAAAAACAACAAAATGAGATTCTATTTCCCATTCATTTTGCGACGATTTTTCGTAGTCATCGATTGCTTCTAGTGTTGACATTTTGATTTTGTTCCTGAGGATTTTTGCGACATTTGATTCAGAAAGGTCATTTCTAAACTCGTCTAGTAGAGGGCGATATTTTTCTGCAAGGATCGCCCCATTCTTCTTTTCGATTTCCCCCCTGGTCCGTTCTGCGGTGCTCTGTTCTTGTTCCGTCACTCCATTGAATTTGTTGGTTGGTTTGATCATGGACCCACTCCACGGCGTTGTGAAAGAGGAGTTCGACTTCGCCGGAGCGGCGGCTGATGGCTCGCCGTCGTTGTGGCCCGGCAGCGTCGTAGTGGAGCTGCCCCGGCCGATGGAGGGCCTCGGCGAGGCCGGCCCGCCGCCGTTCCTCAACAAGACGTACGACGTCGTGGACGACCCCAGCACGGACACCGTCGTGTCGTGGGGCTTCGCCGGCAACAGCTTCGTCGTGTGGGATGCCAACGCCTTCGCCACGGTGCTCCTCCCGTTCTACTTCAAGCACAGCAACTTCTCAAGCTTCGTCCGCCAGCTCAACACCTATGTAAGTCTCGCCATTAACGATCAATGCGCGCTTGTACTGTTGCTTGCTTGCCTGCGCCATCCATGGTGATTCATTGGCAGCGCGCAATGCTAACTTGGTGCGGTGGTTGTGATCAATGGGGGGTTCTTTCAGGGGTTCAGGAAAGTTGATCCGGACAGGTGGGAGTTCGCGAACGAGGGGTTCCTGCGGGGCCAGAAGGAGCTCATGAAGAACATCAAGAGGAGGCGCCCGGCGTCGAGCCCGTCGGCGCAGCAATTGCAGCCGGCGGAGGCGTGCCTGGAGGTGGGGCAGTTTGGGCGCGAGGGCGAGGTGCACCGTCTGCAGCGCGACAAGGGCATCCTGATCGCGGAGGTGGTGAAGCTGCGGCAGGAGCAGCAGGCGACGCGCGCACAGATGCAGGCGATGGAGGAGCGCATCTCCGGGGCGGAGCAGAAGCAGCAGCAGATAACGGTGTTCCTGGCCCGCGCCATGAAGAGCCCGGGCTTCCTCCAGATGCTCATGGAACGGCAGGGCCAGGGCCGGCGGAGGGAGCTCGATGACGCCCTCTCCAAGAAGCGCCGCCGCCCCATCGAGTACCTCCTCCCCCGCGACTGCGAGACCAGATCCTGGCTGGGGGTCACGGTCGACGGCGTGGAGGAGGCGAACGGCGACGAAAGCAGGCACGGAGACGGCGGCGGCGGTGGCGAGGACACGGAGAGCTTCTGGGTGGAGCTGCTGAGCCTGGGCCTCGTGGAGAAGCAGAGAGATGGGGGCAAGGAGGGGGGAGGCGCCGACGTGGACAACGACGTGGACGATGATGTGGACGTGCTCGTGCAGAGCATATACCACCTCAACCCGAACCCGAGTAGTCCCAGCCCGAAGTGAAAGAAAGTTCCAGAAGGTTTGACTTCTAGAATGAAGGTAGGATGCAGAGACTGTAGCAAGTAGGACCGTGTAAGTAGTAGTAGCAGTGCTTCGGTTCGTTCCCGTTGTCCTTTTTTTTTGGGATTTAGTGCCTCGTCTTTGTCGCAGGCTGCAAGTTGCCAAAAGAAAAGGACTAGATGGCCAGGCCAGTGGTGATGGAATGTTCAAGAAGCCGGTCAGGCTACGAAGCTTCTGGAAAGAGAAGCCTGAGGAGTGGTTGATTCTGACTAGACTAGCCCGAAGGCTGAAGCCATGGATAAGATCAAGCAAAGGTGCTTTGCTCTTGCAAATCGGCGATCGTGTTCGTGCCTCTCAGTTGGACCTCCCTTTTCTTGTTTCTTTAGTTGATCAATGTACGGCTATGTCAATATCTTATTATATACTCTCTCCGTTGATAAATATAAGACGTATTTTGACTTTACTAAAGGATTAAGGTTGTGATGAAATTGAGAAAAGCATGAGAGAAAATGACTTACGTATCCCTTTTAATTGTCTTGGAAGATGAGAGATAATGAATGAATGCATATGATTGAGAGAGAATAAATAGAGGTATAAGTGGAAAGGCTCATTAAATCTACATACACGTCTTATATTTTCAACAAGACCATTCAAACTATAGGCCTTATATTTATCAACGAGTGAGTATTCAAAATAACCAAAAATACCTTTGACAATTATTCCAATTAATGTTAGGCCCATCAAATATACGGTGGAGGGGAGCAACGGGAAAGTAACAGGGTTAAAATTGGAAATGATATGTCAGGAAACTTGGGAGTGTCAAGTATCCGTGAGCAAATAAACAACAAATAGTCGCCAAAACTAAACGAAGGTAGTTTTTTCTTTTTTTTACAAAGTTGCTTTACGTATCTTCTGCCCTGTGACGTCCGTTATCGTGAAAGAAAGGCTTTTCTGAGTGGAGGATAAGTGCCGACAATTGTTTTACCTTTGCGTTGTACGGAGTAGTTAGTACTCGATTTTTTTTTTAAAATAATACTATTTTTATTCTATTTTACAAAAATAATATGCCGAAAAAAAAATTACCCACCTGTCGCCATTTCAAAAGGCGACAGACATTTCAAATGGCGACAGACAGCCTGTCGCCGTTTCAGATAGAGACATACTCTCTATCGTCATTTGAAATGGCGACAAAGAGCAACCGTCACCTCTGTCGCCAATTTAAATAGCGACAGACTGTATGTCGCCATTTGAACTGGCGACAGACTCTCTGTCGCCGTTTGAAATGGCGACAGACAGCGCTTATTTATACCGCGTGCTTTGCCCCCACTCGAGCCAAAGACGCGCACGTAAAAAAAACAGAAGAGAAGAAGAGAGGAGGAGGAGGAGGAGAAAGGAAGGAGATCGCATTTCATTAGGTACTAATTTTTTTAAGTATTTAAATGTTAAATATGTAATATAGTAATCGATTAAATAGAGTAGATGACTTAGTTAGGAATGAGAACTGATGCAAGTTGTTTAGCTAGTTGACTTAGTTAGGAATTTATATTTATTTCGGTAAGAATAGATGTTTAGTTAGATGAATTAGTCAGGAATTTATAGTTATGTCGGTATGGACAGATGTTTAGTTATGCGACTTAGTTAGTAATTAATTTTCGATGTAGGGATGACCTAGAGGTAGGGATTAAAATTTAGATTGTAATAATAGTTTTTTTATTAGAGATTCTGGATAACTTTTCGACGAACTGGGAAATGTAGAATCCAAATTCGGTTATTTGTGTACTTAGAATTCGGAGATGTCATGTAGAGTTGAGTGGCTAAAATTGTCAGGATCGAAAAATAACTTAATCTGTAGAGGTTCCTGACACATTAGTTTAGTTATGTTCTCATAGAAATTTGAAAATGATCACGGAATCTGAAGAATTTGTAAGAATTGAAATATTGCAACTGTACTGATTAAACGCTGGCCGGAAAGTATGGACCCAAAGCAGAATGAATTAAACTACGTTCTTAGAATTCAAATTTGTGATCATTATTAGTCGTACAATGTAGCGTTAAATTGTGCAAATGTTAAGAATTCGATGAATTTGCATGACAGGTATGGATGATAGAGTGCAATTTAAAATATATTATGGAGAAGGAGTTCCACACATGGGTGTTGAAGGGGTAGATCTAAGTCATTTCGCAAGTGTAGAGGCTAGCATGTCACGCGCAGGGGAGCGTTCATGAGCTACGGTTATGAGATGGTTGTACCACATGTTCTCTTTGGACCGTGAATTGCATGATCTGAAGTTACATGGAGTAATTTGCCGAAGAATAGATTGCACGTACTGGGAGTTAATGGAAATGAGAGAGCCGAAATCTTCGAGTTCGTACGTAAGAATTGCAATTGAGAAAGGATGGCCATTAGTGTTATTGACACAAGCATTTGAGAAAGTCAATACCGGGCATGCGACGCAACAAGAGGTTGTTGATAAAGAACCAGAGGAAGTTGGGGAGAGCAGTAGAAGTAGAGAAGGCTTAGTAGAGCGGGATGTAGGTTCGGTCGATCTGAAGTGCAAGGTGAGAGGGCGATGTTGCAGGAGAGGTTCAAGAAGCAATGGGCATGGCGGGCGAGGCGAAAACATTGAGTCGGTGGTCGAGCGATGGACACAGAGAATGAGGACTATGAGGCTTTAAATAATGATGAAGCGTGAAGATCTATTCAAGAGTGGGATGAGTATCCGTTCGACAGTGGTGGTGAGCGATGACGAACAGTTCCTTCGCAGATGATCGAATGAGGTGAGAAAAATGCAATTTACAAGAATAAGAGTGAGGTTCAAGAAGCGATATAGCATGGTCGATTAATCGTTGCGCAGAGCCTTCAAGGTTGTAAAGTCCGATCGGCGGTGTATGATGTAAGATGCGGAAGGAGGGTTGCGTGGCTAGAGGCGGCGGATGGCGGGACGCGGCGCCGCCGGCGAGGCACGCCCATCTAGGCATGAATGCCCGGTCGTCTTGCGTCTGCGTGCCCGCCATGGGCGGGTAGAGGCCTAGGCACGGCACAGCCGGGGCATGGGCCGTGCCATGCCGGCCGAACGAATAGGCACAGTGGGCCTCGGGCGCCACCACCGTGTGCAAAAAAATAGGAAAAAAATAGAGAAAATAGGAAAAAATTAGGAAAAATGAGGAAAAATATGTAGAGTTAGAAAATAGCATAAAAATGACGTACAATAAATTGAGACCAAAAAAATATAGAACATGTAACAAAGAGCTTTATTAATGTTTGGATGGTTGCCTCGTTAAAAACTTTGTCAAGTAAAAACTCATCTAGAGAAAACCTTGACAAAGAAAAGAGTACAACTAAAGCTCTAAGCCTCTAATACATACTAAGAGGTAGATGGAGGGTCTTCGTCATTGTCGAGGTAGAGATTTTCGAAGGCTTCCTCTAGTTCTTGGTTTTCAATGAATGTTGAGTTCTTGAATCAGCGTATTCCAGTCTTTGATAGTCATGAGCATCTCCACCATATCACTCGATAGGCTTGTTCTTCTCTCCTCCAATATTCTCAGGAGACGAAGGCAGACTCGGAGGAAACCGTCGAGACTGGAACAGTTAACACATCTCGAGCTAATATGGATAGCACGGGATATGTTTGCTTGTGCTCATGCCACCATTGAACAATATTGAAGACATCGTCTCCTTCTTGTTGGTAATCCAACGCGTCGCTGTCCATATAGGCAGATAGTTCCCCAGAGGAGACTTGTTGGCAGCGGCTTGTATCACCACCTGTCGTAGAACCTGTACCTGAAGAAGAAGAAGAACCCCAGATTTTGCCCCACGCGGTCTTTTTCTTACCCGCGATTGAAAGTGCATCTAGGCACTTATGTTATTTTGGTGATTAATGACAAACACTCATAATGACAATCTATGCAATTAAGTAAATGCTTAACTTAGTGCTTAACAAATGACAAACCTCTAATATGATTATATTGCTATGAGACTAACTTGTTATTGCCTAGTTGAGTATCAGTCTCATCTATTTAGAGGACAATCAAATAGGAAGGTTAAGCAAAGATAAGGTATGCAATTTTGGTATCTATTCTATATTTGTTATTGCATTCCTTTCGTGCAAATGCATAGTGAACTCCAAGTAGCATGTTGATTTTATATATGCACATTGGTTCATGTCATATTTATTTGTGCATATATATTCATTTGAGTTCATTATGGTATGCATGTATTAACTAGAGTTAAACTTCATATTGCTATAGATTGACTTGGTGCATGCATGTTTTATTTGTATATCTTCTCATGCAATTCTCTTAGTGAAGTTTATCTAGTGTTGGATCACATATTTACTCTTACTCCAAATATTATTTGCACATGTACAATTCGTGTATATTCTATCATGTGCTTCATTTAAGTAAAGTCTGTGATCCTTGCCATGATTTAATTGATTCATCATATTGGCAATTATCTCTCTAGTGCATATAGATCAATTACATATTCATCATGATGTACTTAGTAGAGAACATTTCTTATGTCAAGTGTTTCCATTTATATTGTGCTTCTTTATATGAAACACTTGTTGTAATCAACTGCTCACAAATATCAACTTGTTCATATCTATTGAGCTTTTGGGACTAATGTCTTTCATGAGTAGTTTGGAAAGAATTAGGTCCGTCGTATATGATGACCAAGGTATCTTGGAGGATGATCATTAAGTGAGGTCAACAAGGCGGCGGTGTCACCAAGAGTTGAGGACTAAGTCAAGAGCGACTTGGCGTGGAGATCGTCGAGAGAGGATGATCAAGTCAAGGTTGATAGGACGAGAGTCTCATGAGGTGAATCGAGTCGAGTTGGACAAGGCGAAGATGTCATCAATTATATGGTGAAGGTCTTCATGCATCGACATCAAGAAAGAAGACGGCAAGTGACTAGTTCTAGACTTATATTATCTTTGATTTAATTTGAGTCTAAGGATTGCCGTACTATTAAGAGGGATGCGATGTCGAATGACTTTTAGATGTGTCAAGTGCTCAAGTGATCCATCCTTGTGAATCTTAGAAAGAGAGTGGTGTTGGTAGTCTTGGGAAAGTGAGGGTTGTAGGTTTCCCTTGGTTTCTTTGTGAAATCTGTGGTTATCCTTTGAGTTTTGGATAGTGAGATCTTGTTGGTTGTGTAGCCCTCGGTCTTAGCTTTTGGTAGAGTCCAAAATCGTTGAAATCGGAGTCCGGAGTGAGAAGTTATGCTCGTTTTCGTCGGGTGGCGGTGCAATCGGAGTATCCGGATATTCAATCCGGACGATCCGTAGTATCCGGACATTTGGTCCGGACACTCGGGTTGGCACCCTCGGTGGCTGCTCTCGGTTGGTCGGAGTATCCGGTATTTGGTCCGGACACTCGGGTTGAATTAGTCCGGAGTGTCCGGTGTTTGTCCGAGTCTCGGGTTGGCCTCTCTGGATGGTGATCCTTCCAATCCGAGTCTCGGGTTGAAGTCCGAGTCTCGGGTTGTCTTGCACTGCCTGCTCAACGGCTAGTTTTTGGGAGGTCTATTTATAGCCCTTCCTCCTCTTTTGAAGAGGCTTTTGGTGTGGATTTTGAGGGTGTGTGGGGGCTTTGAGGAGCTTTTACCCTTAGATCTAAGTGATCCCCTTGTGAGAAGGGTTGGGAAGAGTTTGGGAGTGAGTCTTGAGTTGATTGAGCACTTGATTTCATCTCCAAGTTTGTTCTTCGTGAGCATTTGTTACTCTTGGAGGTTGAGGACTCCTAGGCGGCTAGGAGGTCGCCTCTGAGCCACCGGAGCTTTGTGTGGTTGGCGTGGGAAGTTTGTGAAGGTCGGTTCCGCCTCCGTAAGGAAGGAATCAAAGGAGTGAAGACCGGCGAGTGCATTTGTGCAACACCGGGAGGAAGAGGGTTGAAAGAGACCTGGCTCAAGTGTGACCGAGCCGCCTCAGCGGAGACGTAGGATCCTCAAGGATCCGAACTTGGGTGAAAAGTCATTGTCTCAAGTTTGCTTCTTTCTCTTGCTTTAGCATTTGTTTTGAATCTTGAAATTGCCCGATCTACTCCATTGTTGTGTTTGGCTCTAGATCTTCATCATCCCCATGTACTGATAGCATTTAGATCATTTGTATTCAAGTAGATTGTTGAAAAATTGCAGGATTTAAAATCTCATTTCGAGGTCTTAAATCCGATATCCGGACTCAGAACCCTGACGATCCGGACTTTTAGTCTCCGGATAAAAATCCGGACACTCGGACTTAGACCCTCGGAGATTTTATTTAGCTGCAATATTTTTATTCCATTGCATTTAGCTATAAAGTTTTTAATTCGCCTATTCACCCCTCTAGGCAACATCCTGTCCTTTCGATGATAGAGCAGGAGGTCGTTACAAGCGAACTCCTTGATGCTTTTGTTCGTACTTATTGTAAACTTCGGTTAGTTTAGTACGAACAGTAGTAAAATAAATTGAATAATCTTCCCCTAGAACATCACCTAAAAGGGAGAGGACGTTACCAAATCCTCTAAGTTTTGCTCTAGGATCTAAAATAAAGCGAAGGCATATAGAAGTGGAATTTCTTTCCAATATTTCAAATATTTGGATTTCATTGCGATGTGAGAATCTCTTAAAATCATGTCATTTTCGTTGTTCTTAAAATGGGTAGCCATATCTAAGATATGATGCACAATTAGAGAAGATGTGGGTTCATAAACTGCGGATAAAGCAACTGTGGAGTCATAAAAAACTTCAAGAAACTGAAGTAACTTTGATGCAACATACCGATGTTCTTCAGATAATAAATCACGTTGAGGGTGATGTGTTTGAATGAAAACCTCAAATGTGCTCTTATATGGCAGAAGGTTCTTAAGCATTAAGTAAGTAGAATTCCATCTTATTGGTATATCTAAACCAAATATTCTTGGACGTACGCCCATTGCAATGCAAAAATTCTTATAAGATGCTATTCTAGCATTAGAATGATTCATAAAAGAAATTGCCAAACGGAAAGGTGCAATGTAACGTTCTAACGGGGCAAGTCCACTTTTAACTATAAGGTTAATAATATGACAGGCACAACGTTGATGAAGCAAAAATGATTCAGCATAAGTACCAAATATTGGAGTGAGAATATTCATTGCGAAGGTATTTGCGAAGGCATTATCTAAAGTTATAGCAAAAATCTTATCACTGAGACCAAAGTCCTCCACCACCCTAATAATACTCTCAGCAATATTCTCTCCAGTATGTGCGACATCAATTAGTTTGAAACCTATAATTCTTTTTTCTAGTTGCCAGTTTTGGTTGACATAATGAGCAACTACGCTAATATAATCTTGCTTAGCCCTACCACTCCATATGTCTGAAGTCAAAGATACGGAAAATGTGCAAGTACTGAACATGGTTTTTAAATTTTCACGACAACTATTGTAATACTTAACTACATCTCTACTAGTTGTCTGTCTAGATACTTTACTAAATTTTGAATTATGTGCATGCTTAATGTAATTTTCAAAATCAGCACTCTCGCCAAAGTTTAAAGGTAAATCCTGTGATGCAATTAAGCGTACAAGAGATTGCCTAGCTACATCGCCACTATATTCCCGATTCTGGACCGAACCGTCCGGGTTGTATATTAGTTATGTCTGTCTCATAGTGCTCCTATTTTCGCATTGCAACTTTCAATATGCCTATGCAAGTGTCCGTACCCCAGTAGATTTTGCGAGATAAAACATGATGACATTGTTTACAAACAACAATTCTTACCTCTTTTCCTTTCGCATCTGTCCTCGCTTGCTTGTCGAAAAATCCCAAACTCTCGATGTCCGCCTCGCTCTCTTCGCTCCGGTGGATGTCGAGCGGAAGCACTCATGGTCATGGAGGTGATGGTTCTTCTTGTCCATGATGTTCTTGGTGCTTACATTTGCACGGTGACAATCTTGGAAGGATTCAAGGTCCTCGGAGCGATCCGAAATCGGAGATAGGAAATGATCCATCAAAAAGCGTAAATGAATATTTGAATATTAATAAAAATAATAAAAACAATACAATTAGCAAAATTCAATATGACAAACCTCTTGTGTTCTGAAAGCTCGAGTTTGAATTTCTCAGAAATTTTAGCAAAATTTCTCGAATTTTGCTAAATAACTACAAACAGTATCACAATTTTCACAAGATGATCAATAGAAGATGATGAGTGAATGGGTCTTTGTATGAGGAGAGGGTCCTCCTATTTATAGGAAAAATTCGGGATTTTTGCCCGTTTTTCAATTTTTATAAATTTTTAACCCTAACGGCTATAAAGCGGTCGGAAAATTCGGAAAAACGGGCGTGCGTGCGCGGAACCCGCCGCACGCCCTCGCCAGCTGATCGGCAGACGGCGGCAGCGGTCGCAGACGCAGCCACCGCGTGCGTGCTACCCGCCTCTCCCTCGGCCACCGTGCGGGCGCCTCCTCGCCGTCTTTGTGCCGTCTTGCGGCCGTGCCTTAGCCCACCGTGCACGGGCGGGGCGGTCCTCACCGTGCCGCGCGTGTCTTGCCGCCATGGGCGGCGCCCGGCCAAGCACGGCCCACGGCCTCGTGTCGTGCCCGCCGTGTCATGCCCATTAACGGCGGTGGGCGGCGGCCGGCCGGCCCATATGGACGGCTCTACGTGGCGCGTCCATGCGTACCGACCTAAATGGGACACCGAGTACACGCCTACGGTGTTATTCAACGGCCAGCGGGCATCTTGCATTGATGCGCAGGCACGCTTGGTTTCAACAACGATAAGCCCAACACACACCTCCCGCACCATACGGTGGAGTGCGAGCCAAAAGCAGGCGGCGTCTCGGCAAGTGTCCGCTAACGACCAACACACCGAGGTGCAAGAGGTACCTCCTCTCGAAGAGGAAGGGACAAGGGAAGCGGCCGAGGTCCGCACCACGCAACAAATCCTTGACGCGTTACGCGACCATCCGGAACCGGTGGTAATAACATAAGGGGCGCGGAATTGGGATGACATGCCCATGTGGGAGGCGAAATCCACATCAAAAGACCAAAAATTTCGGCCTTACACACCTGAGACGTACGGCATAGGCCACCCATTCGGCGACACCTGGGAGCACTGCGGATCCCCATGGAGTTCTTTCATAGTGGGGATTGAGCGGTGTCCGAGGACAAATATCCAAATTTACACGGGTCAGGTAATATGCAGAAAATGTGGGACATCATTCTGGCTGTACCTAGATAGGCGGAACGATCATTTGTTCCACCATGACAACCAGTGCTTTCGTTAGTTAGTTCGGCAAGCAATTCGTCACTGTTGTAATGCCCTTGCAATATAATCTATCTATTGCTTATTTTATCATCTGAACTTTCAATGTATGTGCCCTTATATATATATGTTCAACAAATAATTTAAGTGCTTCATGGGAACTATTTATAACATGCGTTGTTGTCGACTATAATACTTAGGGTTGTTGCACTAGTGGAAATTAGATGCAAAGCAAGGTGTAAATTAAATATTTTCCCAGAATATGGTAGTGCACATATCAAAGAGCAAATCTAGTCTACTCCTCCTAAAAATTACATTTAAACATTAAATTTTACGAAATTGCAGAAAAGGCTAAAAATCATTCTCACGATCTCGATTCGCACTCTTTTGATCTCCTCTCGTAAAACATCACAACAACTAATCTTGACTTTTTATTAACTACACTACAGTTCATAATTTACATACATTGCAATTCGAATAAAAATGGGCTAAACCTCTCTGTCGCCATTTGAAGCGGCGACAGAGAGTCCTCAATATTTCAAATGGCGACACAAAGTCTGTCGCTTTTTCAATCGGCGACAGACTATTTGTCGCCATTTGAAATGGCGACAATCTGTCCTATCTGAAGCGGCGATAGGTACATGCATGCGCCATTTCAAATGGCGACAGACTCTCTGTCGCCTTTTGAAATGGCGACAGGTGGGTAGTTTTGTAAAAAAAATTCGGCATATTATTTTTGTAAAATAGAATAAAAATAGTATTATTTAAAAAAAATTCGTTAGTACTCTATATTCAATGTTTTAAATTTTATTTTGGGCCATATTTTGGAAGGTTGAAATTCGAAATTTTGGTGAGAATTCAAAATTTCAGCTGAATTTCGATAGACACTCTAAAAGCCAAATTTGAAATCTGAAAATTTCGTGTCCGAAAAAATCAAAATTTCGGTGAAATTGGCCGAAATTTCGGCATTTTCTAACCCTAGTGAAATGGTAATTAGAAAATAAAATGGCCTCTTGAGGTTATAAAAAAATAAAAAAATCATTTAAGCATTTATTTACATTTTCTATCTATTTTAATGTAAAATACTAAGTATTTGCACATAGAAGACTCTAAATTTAGAAATTTCGACAGCATTTTAACTGATTTTCGGATTCTAACACTTAAATTTAGCAACCATCAAAATATATTGTGATCACAAATGATATCTTAAGTAGGAATTAGTCTTAGATTATCTAATATTTTAGTCTCCACAACTACCTGATGCTAGTATGCTACAGTTACAACTTGCAAACCCTCGCAAAGGCACGCACGAGTTGCAATTGCAAGTTGCAAAGACCAGGGTTCACGATATCATCGATAATCGCTCGAATATCGCGATTATCTACCGTATCGAGTCGGAACGGTATATAGTACCGGTCGGTAAACCGGTTAAATTAAAAAAAAATTGGAAATTTTATGTGACATAAATTTCGCGATAATTGTTGAATATCGCTCGATTTTTTATGAATATCGAGCTAAAATCACTCACAAAAAATCAGTTGATTATCGAGGCATATCGAGGATTATCGATGAAAATCGATTTTTTTAAAAAAAAATCTTCAAAAAAGCTTGATTTCCAAACCCTTTGATTTCTACCGTTTTTTGATCTAATTTTTTTATTTTTAAAAATCTCGATACGGTCGATTATCATGATGGTGATATTGTGAGAATTTTTTTATTTAATATTTCTTTTTATTCTTTTTTTCAAAAATAGGCGTAGGTTGAAAAATCGCGTTTTAGGCGCCAAAGATTTGGCGATGACCGAACCCAACAGCTCTTAACGGCGAAGCAGCGTAATCATATTGTCCCCACATCGCCAGTCTTTGAGGCGACGAGGGGACAAATAAAAGCCCTGCTCGCTCGGCTGAGGCAAGCAGACGAGACAGAAGAAGAAGAAGAGAAAGAAGAAAAGGAAGAAGAAGAGAACAAGAAAAGGAAGAAAAGGAAGAAGAAGAAGAAGAAGAAGAAGAAAGAAGAGAAAGAAGAAGAAGAGGGGGAAAAAGTCGATTCATCGTTTCTACGAAAGTATATCTACAAATTTTTTTATGATTGTTTAGTTAGGTAGAAGTTAAATGAGCGTTTAGAATTTTTCGGATAGTGTTGTTTAGAAATTTAATGTCGCAGTTCATATTTAGAACTTTAGTGTAGTATTTAGTTTTTAGAAATTTCAGGATTGTATTGTATTTAGTACGCTACAAATTTAATGTAGTATTAGAAATCTATTATATTGTTTAGAAAATTTAGGATTGTGTAGCGTTTAGAATTTCTCGGATAGTGTTGTTTAGAAATTTAATGTCATGATTCATGTTTAGAACTTTAGTGTAGTATTTAGTTTTAGAAATTTGAGGATTGTATAGTATTTAGTACGCTACAAATTTAATGTAGTATTAGAAATCTATTATATTGTTTAGAAAATTTAGGATTGTGTAGCGTTTAGAATTTCTCGGATAGTGTTGTTTAGAAATTTAATGTCATAATTCATGTTTAGAACTTTAATGTAGTATTTAGTTTTAGAAATTTGAGATTGTATAGTATTTAGTACGCTACAAATTTAATGTAGTATTAGAAATCTATTATATTGTTTAGAAAATTTAGGATTGTGTAGCGTTTAGAATTTCTAGGATAGTGTTGTTTAGATATTTAACGTCGCAGTTCATGTTTAGAACTTTAGTGTAGTATTTAGTTTTTAGAAATTTCAGGATTGTATAGTATTTAGTACGTTACAAATTTAATGTAGTATTAGAAATCTATTATATTGTTTAGAAAATTTAGGATTGTGTAGCGTTTAGAATTTCTAGGATAGTGTTGTTTAGAAATTTAATGTCATGATTCATGTTTAGAACTTTAGTGTAGTATTTAGTTTTTAGAAATTTCAGGATTGTATAGTATTTAGTACGTTACAAATTTATTGTAGTATTCAGTATATAGAAAGTGAATACAGTGAAAATAGTAGACAATATTTACAAATTTAATTTGGTAGGGTTAATGTAATGTGGCACAAATATAATGGTAGGCAAGTCGAATTACTTATTTATAGTCGAATCACTTATTTATAGTCGTATTTTGTAGTACGATCAATGTATGCGTTTGTATATTGTATTTTAGAGTAATATTTTTCCGTCGGACGTTGCGGCATGTCGGAGAAATTGTATTTCCAAATATTTTATGGAGATGGGGAGATAGCACGGGCGGATGGGGTGGATTTATCATCATTTTCAAGAGTCGTGCAGGGCATATGCGATCGAGCGATAGGACATCTGAGGGTTTGTTGGAGTGGATGTCTCGGATGTTGGTTTGGATGCCCATTTGTTGATTCTGAGTCGAGCGATGAGTGAGCCGTCGCAAGACTGCTTTTACGGAGAGTTGATTCCTATTAACTCGGCGTCAACATGGAGGAGTTATGTTGGTTTTGCCGTAGCGGGGTTGGCGCTCATGTTGTTGGTCTGATGCTACCGGTAGCTCCATCGGTGTCGCAAGTTCGTGATGTCGGGTGGACATTACGGGGAGGATGTCAAATGTAGAAGGATGCGAAGAGGAAGGCGGCGAGGAGCACGAGACGAGGACCGTGAGGCTCGCGGTGGCGAAGGATCGGGGCGAGGAGGCAGCGGTGGAGGCGAGGTGGCCGACGAGGGGAGGAGGTGGAGGACATAGTTGACCTGATGGAAGAGGAGGACCGTGCGGATGAGGAAGTCCTTGATGGTGAGCACTCCGATGAGGAGGACAATACTCCTGAGGTGCCTATCCCTAGTGCGTGGACCAATTACAGTTTCGAAGACCTAACAACGAATGAAGGGAACATTGATACATGGGAGTATCGTGAGAACGAGGTGACGGAGGGCCATATATAAAGATAAGAGGTGTGATGGATGCGGTGAAATCTTGGGCAATGTCTCTCGTGACAATTCGGTAGTGAAGTCCGGCAAGAAGAAGTCTGACGTGAAGTGCGTAGTTGATTCGTGCCCATGGCGGGTGCATGCATACAAGGGGAAGTGGAAGGACTACTGGAAATGCTCCATAGTGATGGAACATAATTGCGAGCTGGAAGAAGCGGAGCAGGGACACCGCAATCTGTCGTCCACTTGGGTGGCAAATGTGTTTTATGGTCAAATTGTGGACAATCCGCACCTGCAGCCTCGATCTATTATCACAGCCGTGGAGGAGAGGTTTCAGTACAAGATTAGCTACAGAAAGGCATGGAGAGCGAAAAGGACAGCTCTGAAAATACGGTTCGGGACGTACGAGGCTTCCTACGAGAATATTCCCCACCCGCTGAGGGCAATAGCACGTAGGAATCCCGGTACATCCATCGACCTTGCGGAGTTTCCTGCGGGTGGTGTGTGCGCGGGTAAGTTTGTCTTGCAGCGTGCATTCTTCGTCCTGGGCGCATGCATAAATGCGTTTCGGCACTGTCGCCCGGTCATTTGTATGGACGGCACATTCCTCACGGGGAAGTATAAGGGCCAGATTCTAACTGCGATCGCGGTGGACGCCAACAACCAGGTTCTACCGGTTGCATTGGGAAAGGGGAAAGCAAAGGAAGAAGCAAGTGCATGCCCGCGCAATTTAGCGTACCAAGATCTCTTCCTACCTCGTAGAGCTGTAGCACCCATGTGTATGTGAAGAGATCCTTGCAGATTTGTCCGCTCTTGAAAAATTCCAACTTGGAAGAGGAGGTATTGGAAGTGTCGCAACTACGCCTTCGATCCGCCGGAGAAGAGCCTGAAGGATCGCCGCATGGTAACAATCGTACGGCTTACGTAATATTTGTGAATGAAACTTTGTTAATTTACGTTTTATGCAGTCACCTCCGTCACTGTGTGAATTTGAGCAGTGGTTTGCTATGAAGATTAACCCCGATGACCAACGGCTTCTTGACCAAGCCAACCGGCAGGATGAGTTCACGCGGCAGCTTCAAGAGCAGCTCGATGCCGCACGCGAGGAGGCACGTAGGAAGGAAGCGGAGAAGAAGGAGGCCGACAGAGAAAAGAAACGAGAGAGGGCGCGGCGTGCCAGTGATGCCCCACCGGAGGCATGGGCGAATGAGAAGTGGCCTTGAAGCACTCAGTAGATGTCTAGTTTTAACTTTCAAATTCCTTGCTCGTGGTACTCCTTCCTGTTTTAAGCCGTAATAAAGAGTGTGGCCTACCTTATTTTCCGCAGTAACCTACGATTAGACCTTCGTTATGATATTTCACATGCTGCCGAAAAGGCTTAAGCGTTTCATTGTTGTCTCGACCATAATACTTTGGGTTATTGCACTGGCAGGATTAATATGCAAAGCAAGGTGTAAATAAAAAAATTTCCCGCCATATGGTACTGCATATATCGAAGAGCAAACTGGGCCGTTCTCCTCTGATTACATTTCAAAATAATATTTCATGCGGACTCAAAAAGGCTTGACGTTTCATTCTTTGCCTCGACCATAATACTTTGGGTTATTACCTTTGCGAAATTAATATGCAAAGAAAGGTGTAAATAAAATATTTTCCCACCATAGGTCTTGCATATATAAAGAGCAACTCCTACTGTTCTCCCAACAAATTACATTTACAAATGATATTTCACGAGTTGCCGTAAAAGCTTAAGTATGTCATGCAAATGAGGCTACTTACAGTCATTTGGTTTATTCAACTGAGTTTATTCGTAATTTTTCCCCCTAAAATGGACACCTAACACCCTACGAACAAGACATATTTATTTCAGGATTTTTCGAGGCATCGTTTGTATAATTTGTTCATAATGCACTAAAAAGTGTTTACGTAAAATTGATTTACCTTGTTCTAGTTGGACCATACTAGTAATGCGACTGCTCCTAATCGCCTGTTGATCCGAAACAGACGATTTTGGCCAATACATATAGTGCTTCTAACTTATGGAATATTTTGGCCAATACATAAAAAATAATACAGTATATCAATACTAAGAGGTACCACGTACTTAAAGATCAGTGTTTGTAACTTATGACCATTTTCGTTACAAATTGTTTATAATCAATACTAAAAGGTATCAATTCTTTAAAGATTTAAAATATTAAAGTACATCAGTACTATGAGCATTTTCGTTATTTCTGTCCTATTGATTATTCTCGGAAAATTAATTAGGAATTAAAAATTTTCTGTCCTATTGATTATTCTCGGAAAATTAATTAAGACCGGAGCCTAGTTTTGCAATTTTCAAAACCGAACGCCTAGTTTGAAAAAAAGATTAAAAAAAATATTAAAGAAAAAAATTCCTCCTTTCTCCTCTTCTCTTCTTCTTCCTTTATCTTCTTTCTGTCTCGGCTGCCTTGGTCCTGTCGCCCCTATCTTAAGCGATCGCCCCTGTCTCGGGCGACAGGGGGGCCCACCGCCGACGGCTCGCCAAGCATGTTCTGGCAGTGAGGAGGAGCCTATCGCCCGTGTATGGGGCGATCGCCCCATACACGGGTTATGGGTGTCCATTTTTGCAATTTCTCAGTCCGAACGCCTAGTTTTGAAAAAAACATTAAAAAAATATTAAATAAAAAAATTCGATATTGTGAACCCGGCAAAGAGAGAGTCTGTAGATGGAGCCGGCAAGTTTAGTCTATCAGGCCCAACTTGCCATGAGTACCGGTCTGACGAATTCAGTCCAGGCTTCTCTGTCCTTCGTCTCGGCCCAATTAGTGGAAAGTTTTCTTGATCTACGTCAGTGACGTACAGCCTATGAAATACGTCTTCTAAAGGAATTCGGAAACTTTGACCAGCATCTCAACCAGCGACCTCCGCCACGTACAAGACAAGGCAGCCACTCCTACCCACATGGCCACGTCACACGCCGTAGCTTTACAACGATAGCAAATTACAAAATTTACAGGGTCCTTTATTGCAAAAGCACGCAACGTCTCCTCCGTCTCCGTCTCCAACATCTCCTCGTGACTCCGTCTCGAATCGGACCTCGGTTACTTCCCATCTCCCGTCGCGCGCGAGCGGAACTCACCGCCGCCTCCTCCTCCCTCCTCGTCTGACCCCGAAGCGTAGAATCGGAGCGCTGGTGGTGGTACCAGCGCTAGCTACTGACCCGGCGGCCATGGCGAGGTGGCGGCCGGCGATGCTGCTGCTGGCGGTGGCGCTGGTGGCGGCGGCGTGGCGGGCGGAGGCGCTGTCGGTGACGGTCACCGACACCGAGTGCATCCACGAGTTCGTGCCTTATGAGGGCGACACCGTGTCCGGGAACTTCGTCGTCGTCGACCACGACATCTTCTGGAGCTCCGATCACCCCGGCATCGACCTCACCGTACTCCCCCCATCCCCTTTCTTTTATTGTTACGCGTTTGATTCGGACGGGAAGGATGCGGGATTTGTCTGTGGTTTGGTTGGGATCTGGGGAGTTGAATTGGGGATCGACTGGAATCGTGATCCTCTTGTGGGATCTGTGGTTTTGGGGAAAGATTTGTGGCGATTTTGACCTAAACTGATCTCGATGGGTAACGTGTAGTAGATTTATATTTAGTTCAGCTAACTTAATTGGGAGTAGGGTTGTTCCTAGAGCCAATTTGCCGGTGATTCGACGCGTTTGGTGCAAAATTCGGACCTTTTGAGGAAGTTTCTGTGGACTACCATGCTATTTTGGCATTTGTTACTCTGGTATGCGTATTGCGAGTTCAATCTATGGATCGTTCAGGTTGAATTGAATGGCAATGTTGTCTTTCACTACGGTTTCGTCAAAAGTTGGCCCTCTTTGTTGTCTGGGTGCTTGGTCTTGGGGGAAAAGAAGGGGCTCATGATAATAATCCCACTTCTTTCAGTGGAAAGCTTCGAGAAAAAGTTCTCCCCGAGTTGCTGGTCTGTTGAGTTTCTATGGCGCTGGCTGATCGGTTCAGTTTATATGGCGCTGTGGGTTCTGCTTCTTGATGCTGTTGTGCCGCAATCTATACTAAGTAATGTTTTTTGCTAAGTTTGTTTTACAATTTGGTTGTTCGATTGACTAGACACTATGCCGTTCTTTTTACGCTTAATTTTTTGCTTTCTTAATCCCCCGGTGTAGAAAAGTTGACGAACATGCCATACCTTCCCAATAGGAATAGGTATTACTTTTGTTGATTCCCAGCTAAATGATCAGTTCTTAACTCTTCATTTAGAAACAACGTTTGAACAATTTTTTTTGATAGTATGTTTCATTGTGCCAGTAAAAAGATCGTGTTTTCTTCTTCCTTATTATTTATCTGGACTCGGGGCTAAGGGGCTTTCGGATCAGACATAGCATTTCATGTTGTATGTTTTGCTTTCATTTTATTCTTGTGCTGAAAATTTTGATGTGTCGTTATTCTAGATGTCCACACACTGCAAGTTAGAAGACTATGATGCACTCAGCATTGAGGAATTTCAAAAAGTTCTCAATTGAAGAACAAACCACTAAATTTTTCTTCCTGTTTTGAACTTGGAAGACTTAAGTAACTAGTGTATCATTCCAATATAAGACCCCCATCATTCTGTAATGATTCAATGCAGGAAAGAACTAAATGAATTGGAATAAAACTCCTAACTATTCTTTTTGTTTGACCTCGATTTTAGCTTCAGTGTATGAAAAAAAAATCTTTGAGGTTTAGCAATGACTAAATGTCTCATCTAACTTCAAACCAATTCCATTAGATGACTTAGCTCATGTACTGAAAACAAATGTGTTGTTTTATGACAACTGAATGTAATAAACTAGTTGTTGTCCCTTACACCCAACATGTGCTATTAGTTATTACTGGGGAATACCTTAGTTGATCCTATTTTCTATGTCCTACTATAGTTCGCTTATTTTGGCCTGGATGTGTCATTTCGGTTTTCCCATGAGAACATTTATTTCTCAATAATTGGATTTAGTTTACACTTCACATACTTACCTAGTTCTCCTTCATTTAGTTTGTTAATATCCATATTGATGAGGCTAATTTGGCTTTGCTTGCACCTGTTATGATGTGAGTCTGTAATGTGCGATTAGTACTGAAGTATTTATTATGTTACACTTAATCAGGGATCCATCAACGACCTTTTTTGATGTTCTATAATTTTTTTTCGTGAATGTAGGTAACTTCACCAGGCGGCAACACTGTATATACATTGAAGGGAAAATCTGGTGACAAATTTGAGTTTAAAGCTCCAAGGGGTGGAATGTACAAATTTTGCTTCCATAATCCATACGGAGCACCCGAAACTGTTTCTTTCTACATTCATGTTGGGCACATACCCAATGAGCACAATCTGGCAAAAGATGGTTAGTGTAATGATTGTGTCTTAAACTTCTCAATATCTGCTTATTCTTCGAAACATATTTGGTTTTGGGTATTGAGCAACAATACAACAATCAATTCGATTGGATTATGTGAGATCTTAGGTTTATGTGTTTGGAGAAATATTTGTTTCCATTCCTTCAGTTTAACATTTTTAGTACTACTATTCATCAGCCATGTTTTGATCCTGTTGCAGAGCACTTGGACCCTATCAATGTAAAAATTGCTGAGCTGAAGGAAGCATTAGAATCTGTCACTGCTGAGCAGAAATACCTAAAATCACGTGAGGCTCGTCACCGACACAGTAAGCTTAATGAACTTCCATTTTTCTTCAAATGATTCTTAGAAATTTTGGCGATTTCTTTTAGTCCTGGTAACTGTTAACTATGAATCAATACACATAGGTTTTCTGTAAATTTACTCCAAACAGCTTAGCTCCCATGTGGTGAGCAACTGAGCATAACTTGTGCATTTTTTGCATGTTCCATTTTCATTACTAAGCTGTGAACTTTTGTTCATAGTAATTATGGAAAGTTTGGTCCTTCATTATAAAGCTTATTCCATGAAAATGAAAGGAAAAAAAACACCAGCGCTAACAGAAAGAAGGGTAGTAGGGCAGTTATTCTGTGTCTAATGTATGTTGACTGGATAGTTGATATGTCATTTCATTTGGAGTGTGTGCTTAGTTTTGTCCAGATATGCTCCCTTGGTAGTATCTAGTGTTCTCACACCATAGCCAATGAATCAGTGTGTCGTTCAATTGGGACAGGTCACCACATGATTTTGCATAGGGACAATATCCAACCTTGTTCTGTTTAACCTACCTATCTCAGTTCTTTTTTCAGTTCAAGTTATAACCATGCCTGAGTTTGTAATGGGATCTTGATTACATCTACGAAATGAACCGCTAATTAACTCAGCAAAGGACACACCCAACGTATTGTTTGTTGCTTTTGTTAGTTTGTTATTTTCTTACCTTTTTATGATGATGGTGAGCTTATTTCATGGCTTTCTGAATCCAGCAAATGAGAGCACCAGAAGGCGTGTCATGTTCTACACAATGGCGGAGTACCTAGCATTCATGGCCGCTAGTGCTCTGCAAGTTGTTTACGTCCGCCGCCTATTCAGTAAAAACGTGGCATACAACAGGGTGTAGGACAACTTCTACTTCAAGGCAGCAGCAAATGGTTGGAACGGGAAATACTTTCTGTTATGTTGTAGCTTTGCAGCCCTTTTTTGGTGTTAGTCTAAATGCAGCACTTTTTTAATTTATCGCCTTGTACTTTTAGCGACTATTGTGAGATGTGAAGCGCATTTGTTGCTGAACATAGATCCATAATTAATCATCAGGAGGGTTGATGTCAAATAGCAAGTGTACTGGTCATGTGTTATGAGGATTGCATTTCTGGCATAAGTTATCATTCTATGTAATTCTAGCACAACTTAGATCCGGTAGTAGGAATGGCATGGAAGCACCATAGATTGGTTTCTGTGGAACCATTGCTATGTTAGCAAATGTACTGCGGTGTTGCTTGCAGTATCTGATACAGTACAAAGCCGATCTCAAATACTTTCTTCACCCAATGATAATGGCCAGTAGGAGAATGGATTAGATATATGGCCTCCGAGAGAATTCTTGAACCTATACATTTTGTACACGGAACATGGTAAAGCACGCTCACTGTTAAAAACGAGGAAAATTGTTATGCCGTATTTCAGAGATTTGTTTCTGGTGTAAGGGTACGTACAATAAGATCATCTCAGCTTACTCTTATTATGTTCACGTCAACTTTGTCCTATGTGAAAGAGTGAGAAAAGAAAAGAGAAAAGAGAGCTGGCTCTTATTTAGCAGTAAGCATTGCACGAGAGTATAAGTAGATTAGTTATGTGCAAGAGATAAGAGATAGTTAATGCATGGCATCTAGAACCAATCTTTAGAGATAACTATTATACAAACTAGTTTTAGTACTTACTCTAGATGATACGGATGGGAGATAGAGTAAGCAGTTCACTTTGTTATTGTACTTACCCTAAATGATGCATATTCCCAGCCATACTCATTAAATCATACCGCCCAATTGGCTAGCTAAATTTCTACTGTAATTTACACGATTCTTTAATCCAAATTAAACAGCAGAAAAGTGGTCAAGCACAAAGAATATGAGTCACAACACTACCAGCAGTGTCGATGCTCACTTTAGTTATACGGTAGCTGAAGAGGGGGAGATTTACAGCTACTGTAGATGCAGATAAAAGTTATTGTGCAGGTATTAACCAATACTTCACAACCTCAGTACATAAAGAGATTTGTTTGTTGTGTACATTCGCATGTTTGGACATTCGAATTTGAATGGAGCATCATTGCTGACTTTTTGGTCAGACATGAGTTTGAAAAACTGCAGACACTTTTGTACGGATATAATTGCTTTTTTACCTCATCATACTCTTGGCCATTGTGGGCTAACTACCTGCAGAGTTAAACAACCAATCAACAACGAGGATTTAATTTTTTGCTACGAGTTCGCATAGATTGAGAATGCTGCTACAAACCTCTAACCTACTGAAAACTAATTGCATTCGAATAGCTACTACCGATGGTTCCTCTGAACTGCCCATGACAACCATTTGTTCCAGTTGCAATGTTTTCACTGGTAGCCTGCAGGCAGTTTTACCCATGTATCACAAATCATAAGATAAAACGAAGAGAGAGAGAGAGAGTATTGCTGATAGGAAACTTTCTTACCATGCCATTCCTTTGGCATAGTAAGCGTTCGCGATCAGGGCACAAAATCCTTTCCACTGATGCAAGACATCAGCTGACACTGGTGGGGTAGTAGACCACCTGATGATTGTTGGTTGTGGTGTGCACAGGATTGTAATGAATACTATACTGAGCCACAGAATGCATTCATGGACCTACAAAACGAGAAATTGTCATCGAGACAAAGGAATGAAAACACAGATCATCTTATCCAGGGTGTTCACACGGTAAACATGTTCTATAGCGGACTACATGATACGTTATATCAAGCTTCATATTTTGCCAATGTGACTTAGTGGACTTCATCTATCGACAATCATTAACAAATTAAGAAAAAGTAAAGACATGGCGATGAATAGATCTAAGCAAAACTCTTCAGCTCGATATAAATACTAAAGAGCACAGTCTCAATGAAAGACAATAAAAGATGAAAAGTAATTATAAACTGAAGCTGTATAATTCATGATTTAGGGTGTGCTAACCTCAAAGGAATGAACTTCGAAGTTCAAGCTGGTTCCTCCATAGGACTGCAGGACTTTAATCTCGAGAACAGAATCTTTAATATCCATAAGTTCCTTTCTAAGCCCCTCTTCTGTACAGCCTAGAGCATATGCGTGCACTCCAGCACTAACAAACTCCTGGTAATATTAAAAGGCGCCATAATAATTGTGGAGAAAAAGTTATGTCAAGAAGAATTGCAAAGAATTTCAACAAGAATAAATACTTTTATGTTATCTCCACCTCCTCGATCAATGATATTCTTATACCGCTTGAATAGGTTGATTGCAATATTACGTGATAAGCGGAAGTCCTCATCTGACGAAGCGTTAACATGAAATCGATGCTACACACAACACAATGGTTGAGAGAAAAAGCAAGCAGTGATCATGTTCATCAAATGGAAGGTCCGCAGGACAAGAATATACCAGCCAATGCCTTGTGGTTCTTTCATCTAAGTTTCTATACAGATAATGGCTCATTCTGGTGAAGTTAACTTTGCAGCTAGGAAGAATATGTAGCTTCTGTACACGATGGTTTTCCATCAAATTATAAACTGCATTGCAACCTAATAAGTTATTGAGCAGAACAGTGGCAGTTTTTGGGTATGACTTTATCTCTTGGTAAGCCCCAGGCCTCGCGAACAGAATGGTTCCATGTAACATCAGCATGACTAGATGCTCATCAGGCTGCAAGCTGTTGACACATTTCTCCAACAACTGGAGAGAACTTCAGAAGTTGCCGGCGATTCAATCTACAACAGAGAATGCTTTAATCAGTCAATGGCAAGGACTAGGCTCTACAGGTTTACGTATCCTGTGGTGAGCTGAAATTGAAATAGTGATCTGCTAGTGGCCTACTGGTCAATTGCATATGAAGCATGTGTCTAAAGATGTGCAAAATAATCAAAATAGATGTATTTCTCACATATGTTGTCACCAGGGGCGGAGCCAGGCCTTGGGCCACCCGGGCCTGGGCCGGAGGCCTGGCATGAAAAGCCCAGCCCAGCCCAGCACAGTTGAAAAATCATGAAAATCTCTTGAAAAATTGTAAAACGGCCCAATACAGTTGGCCCAGCCCGAGGCTTTGGGTTGGGCTGAGCTGGCTCCGCCCCTGGTTGTCATCGAGATGTAAATAAAAGCAATTGTCATAGAATACGGTTGCCCAACAGACCCAAACGGGAGCTGTTGATATTCAAGAGTAAACACCCTGTGGGGTGCCAAACAGACCCAAACTCTCATGAAAACATTTTAGGGCAACTGGAACATGTTATATCCACAAACAATGAAACAAGGATATGAGATATGCTACCAACAGAGTGAGGCTTTTTTCTTTCAGAAATAGAGTACAGGTTAATTTGTATGACTTAATTAAACAAAGTGGCCAAATAACCCACCATTACTACAGGGAAAAAGGAACAATACTACTCGCAGCCTCCTTTATGCAGACTGAGGTACAGGGCTGTCATTAGTATCATTCCACTAAGCATAACTCATTTCCTTCGATCCATTACTGATTTAGCACTCAAAACTTGCTAAAACTTTGTTTCATCTCACATAAGCGCACATACATAGGTTTGAGTATAGCAGCTCATGACTCATGAATAGATCAATATTGAAACATGAAATCAGCATCGACAAAATCTCGCCTTCCCCCTTTCAAGAACACAACGAAACTGAAGATTCTATTCGTGAAAAAAAACTGACGTGGTGGTTTCCCTTCGAACCCGGTGCATTCTCTTTTTCTTGAAATGAATGTAGAGCTCCTGCCTTGGTTTAAAAAAAAGACTGAAGAATCTAGCCCATAAATCACAACCAACACAGCCAAAGAGACCTCTTTGCTCCGCTTATCAGATCACACAATCAGGCATTTCAATCCGAAATAACTCAAGGATGAAGAGCGAAAGGGGGGAACGAGCAATCTTTACCCCGGAGGAGCGACTGGAAGCTGGCGGAATCCACAGGAAGACGAGAAGGGAATGTTCAGCTGTGGAAATATAAATACGTGGAGGGGTTAGTGGTTAAAACGTGGATGAGGTAAATGTAAATAGAAAGAAACTTCAGGGGCCACAGTAAAAAACGATTGGCGACGCGAGAGGCGACGGCGAAGACGAGGAGAGTAGCCGTCGGCCCATCGCTCCCACTGAATCTTCAATTTATTGGGCTGATTTCTAGCCCATCTGCATATGCTATTAGGGCTTCTTTTTCCTTAGTTCTGTCCTTGCACAAATCCTTGTGTGTGTGTGTGTTTAGAAACAAATCCTAGCGAAAGAAAATATCTGAGACTGAAGGTGGGTCCAAATAAACAGTAAGAACCCAAATATAGCATAGCCTAGCGGTGTAAGTGTGGCAACTCGTCTGTCTGGCTAACGACCTCAGTTTGATTCCACCTACCATCACGATTACATGCAGAGGAGGCTTTTACCCGATAAAGCAGTGCTTTAATGCTTTTTTTTTATATATAAGTTGTATAAATCTTGAAGTAAGCGAATAGGTAAGTAATCATCATCTATCATTTATTTATGTTTTAATATTTGTGTAACTATCAAAAAGAAAAATATGGAAGCACCTCTCATCATGTAATCCATGTTTTGGACCAATACACCATACAAAAACAAAATAAAATTAAAACATGCAGCGGAGGCTTATACCATCGTGTAAGAGCAGTGCTTTAATGCTTTCTCTTCCGATACAAGTTGTATAAATCTTGAAGTAAGCGAATGGGTAAGTAATCATCATCTACCATTCATTCATGTTTTAATATTTATGTAACTATCAAAAGAAAAAATATCAAAAGAAACACCTCTTATCATGTAATCCATGTTTTGGACCAATACACCATACAAAAACAAAATAAAATTGGCATTCTTTTTCACGCGGTTATCGATCCAATTTGTGCAAACCACCCCATTCTTGACCAATGTGTGTACGCTTGTGCAATGCTAACTCTTAACGCAGCAAATATACATCCATGCCCACTACGCTCGAGTCAAAACACTCCAAACATGACAAGGTGGTGCTGCGCAATGATAAATCATTATTGATGGGTTAAGACAGATTTTTTTTTGAAAACGCACGAAAGCTTTGCACGTCATTTAGGGGTTGTTTGGAGGAGCTGTGCTTCAGTTTTGCTTCAACTTTAAACCAAAAACTCCTCAAATAACAAGGCTGCAAAAGCAGCTGAAAAGCTAAAAAACAACAGAAGCACCCCCAAAAGCTGCAGCTGCTGAGGAGGAGCTTTTCAGCTGTGACTTCGCTTGAACACCTCCTAACTCGCTCGCTCCACTTTCCCGACCTTGGCCACCCAGCCTCCACATCACCTCCTCACTCGGACGCCGTTGTACTTCGCTATGTTGCTACCTTCCATTTTGGTTAGCTCTCAAAAGCTATAGTCAGCAGCAGCTGACGGTTGCCAAACAAATAACAAGAAAAGCCACACCGCTTGATTACAAGCGCTTCTGACCAAACAAGCAAAGCACTTTTTCATTAACCACAGCTCCCTCAAACAGGCCCTTATCTCTACTACTTCTAATTAGAAGTTGGTGACGGTCTGTTTTCCTCTAGAATACCTGGTTCGTTGGAACTGACGTGAACGACTGAGATAGAAGAAGATTTAATCCGATAGTCTCACCCCTTCCTCTGATCTTCTCACACGCTCGCGCAACCCGAACCACTCAAGTCATAATGTCTTTCATCTCAAACCATTTTGACCCTGCAGCACCTCTCCCTCCCTCGATCCGGCGCGCTCAACTCTCCCTCTCAAATCTCTTCAGAGGAACAAGCATTTCCTACTATTGAAACATAACTAAAGTTAGTGCTCTTTGTAAATAATTTTTTTTGTCGCAAATTGAGTTTCTGTTGCAACGCACGGGCACATGACTAGTTAAAAAGAAAGGAAGACTAAAAAAAAGGTCGAGGCTAAGCCAGGTTTTGAATCGAAACAAACAAACACACCCATGACAAATGGCTATCTTATTGCTCCCTTTTGCCCCGGTGATGCCACAACTTACAACTCCTCCACTACTCACCCTCCATACACCATCATTGGATTGTACAATTGCACATGCCAATATGTCATGCATGCAATGCACGTACACACATTTTCTCGATGTTATTAACAATCAATTGATTGATTAAGAAAGACATCTAGGTGAGAGGTCTTCATGGGATTAGGAGGAGACCTTTATGACGCCACAACAACAACATTTCAATGCCCAAAAGCACGCGTGTCAGCCTAGACACACTCGTATTCATTCATTCGCCAACCAACTAGCTAGTGCGTGCTCACACTCGATCGACACTAGGCACTAACTACAGGCAGATGCTATCAACAAACTCCCAATTATCTGATGTTGCTTGGAGATCGATGTATGTATAATCGATGAGATCTTTGGCTACTTACCCATATATACAGATTAAGGATTTGTTTGGTCTAGCCTAGGTTAAGTCTCACTTGCCATGAAACATGAAAAGTAAACTTTACTCAAAAGCTATGAGCAAGCAACCAACTTACTTCGAAGCTTATGTCACACTTTGAAAGCTTTGTAACGGCTTGGAAGCTACGGCTACGTAAACATCTCCCGTAGCTACTTCATATGGGTGAGAAATTTGCATTACTTAAATGAACTTTTTTTTTGGCAAATTCCTACATATACTTTGGTGATGCGATCAGTCGATGTTCAAGACCTTGGGTCCCTTGATCGAGTTTACGGAAATATAAATTGTGGGCTCCTGGTGAACAAAACAGAGAGAATGGAGATTGCTTCTTTATTAGCCAAGCGGCTCTTACAAAGTATACAGATTACAGAATGGATGCTTGATGTCTAGATTAGATTACAGAATAACTGTGAGTTTCTCGATGTCATATTCAAGATCAGATGCTCTTAACAGCATGGATCGGCCCCCTATTTATCTCGGTTGAAGAGGCGGCGGTTGTTATCCAAAAGGGCGTCGTGTAGCATAGAGGTGTCTTCCCACCAAATGGTGTCTTCTCTCCAAAGTCTACCTTTTTCAGAGATAACTTCTAGGTGGTTATGTATACCTGTCAGACAATTGTCCGCACGGAGACATGTGCAGGGATAACCGCTTGTTCCCAACCAGTTCGCTGGTCGGAGTGACTATTTCACTGGTCGTCAGAAGCAAAGTCTTGCCATCTTGATTGAACTGGTCAGAGACCTAACCGTTCGGATAAAGATGGGCTTTTTCCTTATATTCTAGGCTTTATGTATTGTAGGCCCATTAACATAGTATAGTCACGAATAATTTAAGGGTCCAAACAAATAATAGGCTTTTAATACTCGTCAGCTAGCCTCCAAGTCTTGAGAAATAAGAGTTTATTACTCAAGGATTTTCGTCTTCTGTGACTCTATAGGGTTATGCGCTAATTATTCGATCGGTTTAAGTTCTAATAAATAGGAAATCTTTACACTTTTCTCGGTAACTGAACCGACACTGATCGTCTTCAATGTGTAATGTATATAAAGGGGACGAAGGTCTCCTTCTGAATCAAGAAAATATTACATCAAAACTCCTTTAGTTGTTTCAGCTTGATGAAGGGTATGATCGAGGAAAGATGGTGAAAAGTTGAAATATCTAAGGAAGTTTGAGGATAACATCTTATTTCTTCGTACTTTCAGACTTCTGAAGAAGAAATTACTTTCAAACTTTTTCTTACGTTTTTAAGTTTTTCATCTCTCGTCCTTATTTCTTTTTTCATCAATTGCGATGAGGAGTATGATCAGGGAAAGGAGGTGAGAAGCTTAAACTACTAAAAAGAAGTTTGAGGATATCAAACCAGTGTCAGTTATCATTTATTAAAAAAAGGCATTTTTTACTCTTTCTTGAAAACCAAAACGGTGTCCAAAATTGACATAATTTAGGCTATATAAAAGAGAGGGTAAATGCTCTCGAATTTCTCACGTCCTTACTGCTTTTCAAGCGCAAAAGTAAATTTCTTAAGTCTTTTGCGACCTCTAAGCTCTTGCCTTAATTCCTTCTTCTTCCCCAAACCAATGGCCATAAACAAATAAAAGAATTGGAGAAGCAACTCCTGGTGGCTCAGAATACTGCCAAGGGTTATAAATTTGATCTTGTCGCGACTAACAACAAGGTCAAATACAATGAAGAAAAGACTGCTAGACTCCATGAGGCCTTCAAGAGAAATGAAGACAAGGTTCAAAGGCTCTCCGAAGAGTACAAAAATGCTCTTCAGACAAAGGAGTCTGAAATAGCAGGTAAGAATAGAGTTCCAACCTACCTTGAATTCAATTTTATTTAGAAAAATTGAAAGCAATTTTGAATTTAAACTTTGCAGAGTTAAAAAATACAATAAAGGTCAGAGAATCTCAACTTCCGCATGGGGAGAAGAGAGAATAAAATATGAAAAGCAAAAGTCGGTGATAAAGAATGAAAAAGAAAGACTAATCAACCAGTTAAAGATCTTCATAAAAGACTTGGCCACAGTTCAGAGAGATAGAAAATCTACTCTGAACTTCATTTTTGAATAGCTTCAGAAAATTTCCACGGATTTAAAGGGGAAAGAAGTAAAACTTACAACTCCTGATCCGTTGGTTGATGGGTTGGTTGCGGGGTGAATGACCAGTTGAAGATCATCCAAAATCAGATCCCCGCAATGGCGCAAACTATAAAGGCAACACTTCGAGCTTCAATCGTCGCCCAAGTAGGTACCCTCTTCGTTAAGTTGAGGCACTTCTACAAAGATATAGTTGAGTTAGAGAAACTAGCGCCCGACTTGAAGCTTAGTTCTCAAGAAGAGATTAAGAAAAAACGTGCATAAGTAGCCTCTGCCGTTGAGACATACATGAACAATGTAAAGATTACGTACAAGCAACATGTATGATCTATTCAAATGAATGAAAAAAATTCTTTCTGTGTTATATTCTATCTTGTGTCTACTCTTTATACATATTTTTTCTGAGTATATCACTTGCCCCCAACTGTTTATGTACTGAGCAGCAATGTGTTCGGAATATAAATAGTTATATGATGGATGACTTGATGATGGATGACCTGTTCCTTTCACATAGTACTTGGTATTAACCAGCAATAGATTGGAGATAAGGTCATACTAACGAGTTTCAATGCAATAAGGACTGGCTTACAAGAAAAGCCTCTATTAGATGTTATTTCACAATCTGACCATCAACCTTGTACGCTGTTTATAGAGATGTCAAACAAATTATGATTTTTGTGAATTCCCAAAGGATTATCAGAATAGACATAATTTTGATATACAATAGTTAAAGAGATATCCTATGTAAATGAAAAAAGAAACTTATATTTACACAAAGAACCTGCGAAGATGCTGGATATTCCAAGTGTTTGATAGAATTCTTCCATCTTCCATAGCAAGTTGAACGGAACCTGATCGTGCAATAGATATTACAGTAAAAGGACATTTCCACCTGGGAGATAACTTATGTAAGTTAGACCGATTCTGGATGCGCCTTAGAACCAAGTCACCTATATTTAGCGTTCGTGGTTGAACTCTTTTGTTGTAATATCTTCTTAAGCCTTGTAAATAGACTGCTGACTTGATAAGTGCTCAATCTCGCTTTTCTTCTAAGATATTGATATCATCTTTGTGTTGGTCTTCTTGATTAACCTGTTAATAGAGAGAGATCCATGTAGAGCCTAAATGAATCTCATTTGGCAACACAGCTTCAGCTCCGTAGACCAGTTGAAAAGGAGTTTCTCCTATTGCTCTACTGGTCATTGTACGGATGGCCCAAAGCACATAGTAGAAGTCGTCTACCCAAACCTCCGAGCGTTTGGTAAGACGATCAAACACTCTTTTCTTTATACCTTGTATAATTTGGCCATTAGCTCTTTCAACAACTCCGTTACTCTGAGGATGAGCGACTGAAGTATAGCAATTTTTTGTGCCTATTTCGTCAAAATAGTCTTGAAACAGACCACTAATAAATTATGATCCATTATCAGTAATTAGCCGACTAGGTACACAAAATCTAGTGACTATATTTATTATAAAAAAATCGCTGCCTGATCCATAATAGAGACCACATGCTCGGCTTCAATCCATTTTGTGAATGTATCTACCACAACAAATAGGAATTTGAATCCATTAGTTGCTTTCGGTAAAGGACATACTACATCGATTCCCCATGTCGAAAATAGCCATGACAAAGGTTTGACTTACAGTTGATTAGCAGATAAATGTACTTATCGAGCATGAAATTGGTATTGTTCACAAGTTTTCACAAGATGCATTGCATCTTGCAAAATAGTGTGCCAATAAAAACCATATCAGAAAGTTTTACCGACCAGTGTTCCGTATAAAGCATGCGCTCCACATAAGGCCCCATGTATCTCATTAGACAATGTTTTTCCCTATTCCTGGGTTATATATCGCATAAGAATTCTATGTGTTCCCTTTTTATATAGAGTATTATCGAGAATTTTGTACATTCGCGCCTTTCAAATTAATCTATCCTTTTCATGAATATCCTCAGGCAACGTCCCATTTTCTAGATAGGCTTTAAATGATTTAGCCCAATCTGAATTCTTCTCAAGGACTTCGACCTCTGTACTGATCGGAGATTTTTCTATGGATGTGTCTATAGAAGGCTTAGACAGATATTCAAGAAACACACCTGTTGGAACAGGTGATCGTGAAGAACCTAGTTTTGATAACCGATGCGCTAAGATATTATCTTTTTGCGGTATATATTGGACTTCAAAATGACTAAAGTATTTTTCCAATTTCCTCACTTTATCTAGGTAGTGAGCCATTACCTTATCGGACGTCATGTATTCCTTACTAACCTGGTTTACGACTAATTGTGAATCGCCCACCGCAAGAAGCCGACGGACTCCAATGGATTTTGCTGCTCGGAGCCCGGCTAGAAGACTTTCGTACTCGGCTACATTATTAGTAGCAGGGAATTGTATTTAGATTACATATTTTTAACTGATTGTCTTGAGGCGTAACCAATACTATACTAGCCCCCGAGCCTTTTATTTCTCAAAAACCATCAAAGTACAATTTCTAGTGGTTGGTATTAGTTGTATCCTCTTTTATAGAGGGTTCACTGTTTGTTCATTCAGCGATAAAATCTGTCGAAATTTAAGACTTAAATGTTGTTTGAGCTACAAAATGGATATCAAATGACCCAAGTTCAACTGCCCACTTAGCAATCTGACCAGTTGCATCTTGGTTATGTAAGATACTTTCCAAGGAAAAATATGATGGTACTGTAATTCGATGATATTGGAAATAATACCTCAATTTCCTAGAAGCCATTAAAAGAGTGCAAAGCAATTTTTGAACCTGAGGGTATCGCTCCTTAGGTCCATGTAAAACTTCGCTGACGTAATAAACATATTTCTGAACCTGATCTCGTTCAACAATCAGCACAGTACTGACTACATCATTTGAAGCCACTAGATACACCAACAAAGGTTCTCCAAGGTTAGGTGAGACCAGAGTGGGTGGGCTTTGCAAATAGATTTTTAGGTCATTAAAGGCTTTGCTCGCTTCATCCGACCAGTGGAATTTATCGTGTTTTTGTATTACCTTAAAGAAAAGCAAACTATGCTCTCCTAATCTTGAGATAAAACGACTAAGAGTAGCCATCCGACCAGTTAAACCTTGAACCTCCTTTACTGTAAAAAGTGATTTCAAGGATTCAATGGCATGAATTTTCTCAGGATTTACTTCAATACCTCGTGAACAAATAAGAAAACTAAGCGACTTTCTAGAAAAAACACCAAAGACACATTTTTCTGGATTAATCTTAATTTCATGTTTATTTAAATTATTGAAGGTTTCAGCCAAGTCTGACAAATGATTAGATCTATTCTTGCTCTTTACAATGAGATTATCAACATAAGCTTCAACGTTATGCCCTATTTGACTTTGAAAAGTCTTCTGCATAAGGCGCTGGTACGTGGCTCCAGTATTTTTTAGCCCGAATAACATCTTTCTGTAGCAGTAGACACCGAACAGGGTTATGAAGGAAGTCTTCGCACCATCTTTACTCACCATACTTATTTGATGATAACCTGAGTATGCATCCAGTAAACTCATCAATTCACAACCCGCCTCTGAGTTCACCAGTTGGTTGATTTGGGGTAAAGAAAAATCACCTTTTGAACAAGCTTTATTTAAACTGGTAAAATCAACGCACATGCGCCACTTACCGTTTGCTTTTACATGCGTCACTTACCGTTTGCTTTCTTGACCATAAACGGATTCGCAAGCCAATCAGGATGATCAACTTCGCGAATGAAACCAGCTTCCAAGAGTTTATTCAACTCTTGTCGGATGGCTTCTTGCTGATCAGGAGTGAATCATCGCCGCTTCTATTTCACTGGTCGTATGTCAGATCGTATTGCTAACTTGTGCTCTATTACTTTTCTTGGGACTCCAGGCGTGTCGGATGGTTTCCACGCAAATACATTTGCGTTAGCCCGAAGGAAAGCAATGAACGTGTCTTCCTATTTGGCATCCATTGATGATCCTATCCGAACGATCTTTGACTAGTCGGCAGGATCAATGGAAACTTCCCTTATTTGTTCATTGGGTTGAGGAGTTATCTTTAACTTCTCCATCTTGTTATATTTACAAGATTTTTCTGCATAATTAGTATCACTTAATGGTAATTGATCAACAATCTCAAGTAACTTGCAATCACACTTAAGTGCAGTAACTTGGTTACCTTATATATTGATTACGAGTTTTTTTAAATAATACATTTTATAAAAGTAATTGCAACATTAATACGCGGAATTTTTTTGCAAAAATAATACTCGTTCGCCAAACCGTAGCCAAACCATATGGCGAAAATGCCACATGTCGCTCCGTAATTAGTCTGCTCTGTCCGGCGATGCTAATGACGCAATTAACGTATTGTCGCCCAATGGTTCAGCGAAAATACTGTATTCGCCCATCTCCCTGGCGATTACTCCTATTTTGCCATACGGTTTGGCGAACGAGTATTATTTTTGTAAAAAAATTCTGCGTATCAATGTCGCAATTACTTTTATAAAATGTATTATTTAAAAAAAATCTATTGATCATACCTTTTGGACCAGATATCTTTAAGCTCTCGTAAGCATGATGAGTAGCTGCCATAAATTTTGTTTGTGAAGACCTACCCAAAATGACATTATATGCTGATTCAAAACCAACAATTTCAAATGAAATTAATTCCATCCTGAAATTGTTAGCATTTCCAAATGTGACAGATAACACTATATTTCCCATTGGAGTTATTGACGAACCAGGCACAATTCCAAAAAAACGGGTTTGTAACAGGTCTTATCTTAGAACGAGGAATTTGCATTTCATCTAAGGTATGAATAAAAAGCAAATCCAAAGAACTTTCTCCATCGATCAAAACTCTTTCAACTTTGCAATTACTAATGGTAGGAGAAACTACTAATGGAAGTTTTCTAGGGATTGACATACCTTTTGGACATTCTTGTTTATTGAAGGTGAGATCGACGTCTGACCACTTGGGATATTCCAGCTTTCCTATCCGGTTGTTGATGCTGTTGACCTCCCTCCATGTAGTCTTAAAATGCCTTTTTGAAGTGTATGCAGAAGATCCTCCGAATATGACGTTGACATGGTTATCAACCTTCTGATAGCCCATGTCTTCATCACTATCTGCATCCTTATTGCTCTGCTCTTTTGGTAAGGTAGGTATAGGACTCTTACCAGAGTAGAAATCTTTCATACGTTTTTGCCAAGTGCGGTAATTTCGTAGATCATGTCCTGATGCCTTATGCAATGGGCACTAATGACCATTGCCACTGGTCGCACCAGGTTTTTTAGAATTAGCCTGGTTGTCTTGATGACTAGCTTCTTTCTTCCAAGGTGCCTTTTCCTTAGAGTTGCATATCGTTCCGAGATACCTATGACTTCTCGTTGAGTATTCTCTTTGTTCTTTTTCTTATTCATCCCCTTACGATCTTCAGATTTGGAGATTTTTTTAAGTTCTGGTCTTCTGACCCTAGGAGGCCAGGTTATGGTAAGGCGTGGCCCTTGTCAACTATACGGTTTCATTCAATGGCCTCATGAGCATCCGAATATCGATATGCCATAGCGAATAATTCTGGTATGGTAGATGATGGATGAATATTAAGATCCTCTGTAAATTGTTTATAACAGACAACCTGTTTAAATGCATGAATTACAGAACTGTCAGATATATTAGGAATGGTGTTGAGAACTTCTACAAACCTTTTAATAAACTAACGTAATTTTTCGCCGAAAGTTTGGTGAAAGAAGATGTAAATCGTTTTCTTTACCAGGATTGGCATAGCAACTTTTAAAATTATTTAAAATTGCATGGCACGAATTTTTCCAACTGAAGATGGAACCTTCCAGCTAATTGAACAGCCAAGTTCGTGATAATCCTTTTAAGACAGTACGGAGGTAGTTGGCCATTACCTTTTCATCACCTCCAGCAGCCTAGATGGTGGTAGTGCAGGCTTGTAAGAATTATGATGGATTTTGAGTTCCATCAAAACTCTCCAAACACCTTGACTTGAACTTTTCAGGCCAGGTTACATTTCTAAGTAAGGGGAGAAAGCTTTACATGCAGTATAAAGACCAGAACGTAATCGTATGTTAGGAGTTTGGTCCATATTTTCAGAACAGGGTCGTCGCCGACCTCGATTAGGAACTTCACCTGGGGTTAGGCATTCAAAAACGCTTCTCCTTCGTGGATCTCCTCTTCGTTGGTGGCTAATGCCTTGCTGGTGCTGACCAGACAAAGACCCCTCCATGCGGGAATCGGTTTGAGACCTAATATAGACCTAACTTGTACTTCATTGACAGCTTCTTGCAAGTCAGCAGCAAGGCATCTTATGATTGTTGCATTAAGCACATCTTCTCCTTCCGTTGGATGATTAAGAATTGCATTTGACAAAATACGAATCCTCTCAATGGGAGTTGCCTCCTGCGAGCCACTTTGAGCAAAGTTTAAGTCCCTTATAGCCGTTTGGGAAGGTGGTGGTGTAATTGGGATGTCTTGACAAGGCTGTCCTCTATAGACTTGAAATCTTCGTGAGGTGCTTGGTTGACCCTTGTAATACAAGTGTTTGGCCTCATCAACGGACTTTTGTTTTTCCTCCATACGTCGCTCGTATTCACTTTGAGGGGTTTTTGCAGCCTCTTCTTGAGCTTCACGTTCTTCATGTTCCACTCACTGCTCCTCTATCTCACCGGTAACCGCACAAAGCACGGAAACCCGAGTAGACAGAAGACGTCATTCCTCCATCTTCATCTGATGATAGGGTATAATTAAGACATTGGAGACAATCTTCCGAGGATGAACTTTTTAGGAGATTGTTACTACGTTTTGACGTATTTTCATTATCAATTTCTATAGAACATGCCTCATGGGTATCTTCCTTTGAATTTACTAGAGGAGTGACGAGAGTTTTACCTTTTGGCATTTTAGATGATTGTTCCTCTGCCTTATTTTTTGCTAATTCCTTCTCAAAAATATATTCAGAGTAACAAATTGTACTTACATTCTTCTTTTGTTGGTCATCATCTACGGTGAGATGAGCGTAATCGGCGAGATCAAAGCAGTTTTCTTCATCCATTGAAGATAATTTCTTTGTTTTGATCTCTAGATGCCCTCCTTTTAGCGCCAGTTATCGATGTTTAAGACCTTGAATCCTTTAATTGAACTTACGGAAATATAAATTGTGGACTCCTGGTGAACAAAACAGAGAGAATGGAGATTGCTTCTTTATTAGCCAAACGGCTCTTACAGAATATACAGATTACAAAATGGATGCTTGATGTCTGGATTAGATTACAGAATGACTATGAGTTTTTCGATATGAGATTCAAGATCAAATGCCCTTAACAGCGTGGATCGGCCCCCTATTTATCCCGGTTGAAGAGGCTGCAGTTGTTCTCCAAAAGGACGTCGTGTAGTAGAGAGGTGTCTTCCCACCAAACGGTGTTTTCTTGCCAAATGGTGCCTTTTTTAGAGATAACTTCCGGGTGGTTATGTATGCTTGTTAGACAACTGTCCGTACGGAGACATGTGCGGAGATAACCGCTTGTCCCTGACCAGTTCGGTGACTATTTCACTGGTCGGCGACGATCAGTGTGAAGTAAAGTCTTAGCCATCTTGACTGAACTGGTTGGAGACTTAACCGTTCGGATAATGATGGGTTTTTTCCTTATATTATGGGCTTTATGTATTGCAGGCCCATTAATAAAGTATAGTCACGAATAATTAGAGGGCTCAAACAAATAACAGCCTTTTTAATCCTCGTCAGCTATCACTTATCAAGATTTAGGTCCTTATTATAAAACCAAGGTCGATCTTTCCCTACGTGGTTAGTAAGGATAAAACAGGAAACTTTAGGCTGGTGCACTCACACTCCACCACATGGAACTCATTCAGACCTCAATGTTTGATGACATCAAATGTAGGCATCTTCACTGCCGGATAAACCTATTTCTCGGTTGACAAAAGGTCCAATGAACAGATATAATTGGTAAAAATAATAATAATAATTTGTAGTCTTGTAGATGAGGCCAGCGCCGCGCTCACAAGGCGGTGGCCGGTGTGCAGGTTTTGGGTGGGGTCAAACCGATCCTGACTTGCGATCTAGCTGTCTCTCGCTTTATGTTCCGCGACTCCCGCTCCAGGCTTAGATTTCCCGACCTTCCCGTCATTCCCTTTCCCCACTAATGATCGAGAATTCAGGATATAAAACGGCTAATGACTCCCACTTGTCCCGTGGGACCCTGCGAGCAAGCACAAATGGTGATTGATTCAACATCCCTTAACGTGTCTAATTAAAAATAGGGAATCAAGAGGGGCTCGGTTGGCACGGGTTGTAGAATTCCCGGCCGGCCCAAATAAATCTAAAACCGGATAGACGAGCGTGTGCACGTTCTTGCGCTACAAAAGTTATAGAACATCCAATCACTTCCTTAGCGTGTGTAACGGTAGCGCGTGAGTGTCGTGTGCGTTCGTATTGTACCTTAAAAAAAACAGGGACCCATGTGTAGGAGCACCTTACAAAACTAGCTAGTAGATCCAACGGGATGCTATTTCGTCAATTTTGAACGTGGAACTTTTGTTTAGATTCATGTGAGAATTGAATTGTTTGCTGTCGATTTCTCATGCTTCCAATATGTTCTAATTTTAAATGTCAACAGAACTATTTCGTCACCGTTATTTTTTTTAGCATGCAGAGGAAGCTACAGAGCTGCCACAGGAGATCACCGCCAATTTCGGGGGTTATTGAGACTACACCCAATCAAAACAGTGAGTAGGGCCTAAAAGATCTAGGATCACACTCCATGTGAGACACAACGGTTGATCATGCCATTGGGTCCCACGTTGTTTCTCGTCCGTGTTTTTTTCTTCTTTTTGATAAAATCACGATCTCTTGTAGGCCTAGACATCTTCACGAGTTAGCATGATGTCCAATAAACTTGGTAGTAATATTTGCTAAATTGCTAGTCTTAACCGATCTGGAACATTAAGAATTTCACGGGAAAACAAACATCTAACATGCGAAGTGCTTTTCTCGTAGAAATTAACAAGATGATAAAGGTTTCCCTGGATATAGCAACCCTGATTTCGGGGAGACACGTTTGTTAAACTTCCAGTTGGTCCTTAAAAGTAGGATTAGAGCATGTACATTCATTAGCATCTAAAGTAGTTGTTAGGTGGACATATCATCTCTCTCTATAATACTATTCTTAGGTACTTTTATTCCAACATTTAGCACCACCTAAAAATAGGAAGAGAGAGAAATATAGGAGGAGAGAGAAAGTTGCAGATGCTGGTTTGAATTTATCAAGTAACTACGTGAGCTAGCTGAATTCATATTAGATACGCTGATAAACAACGAACGATACCATAATAATTGAAGCTGTCATCGTTAGGCTGTAACCCCTCGTTTAGTCGCTGGATCGTAAGTACTTCTTTAGTATTGATGTTCAATTTTTGATATATTGACACGTGGCTTGAGAAAGAAAAATCTTTACACCACAGACGGGTGTGCTTTTGACGAATTCTTAGAAACGTGCCAGTTCTTTGGACAAATCGGATCATGGTGTGCTGACCAACTTATGATGTGAGCAACTTACCGAGGGACCTGTAAATCTATCGTGTGAAATTTCATGCCTCAAGATGCTACATACACTGTATATAACGATCCAACAAACCACACGCACGTGCACATGTGTGCAGCTTGGAGCCTTGGACACGCACCGAGGGTTTCCTCCTGTTCTCGCTCTCGTGTATATTTCCCGGCGCCGCCGTGAGATGGACGAACCGGTCCAGAGGGGTTTCCACCTCTTCCTTCCAATTGAGACTAATTCGCGCGAACGAATTATACGCGACAAGCGTAGGACGTACGTATGCACCGGATACATCACATCCTGACATACACCTTTCCTTAATCATACCTATACTATAGTTTGAAGAATCCACACGCTCTGGACGTTTTGAGCCGGAGGGAGCCGGCTCGGCTCGCGGCTCGAACCGAGCCGACCAATTTTTTTACATCCGGGTTCTTTTCTTTAAAAAAAATTACGTATAGATCCTTTTTGTGAAAAAAAAATTATGATTGGATCTTTTTTCTGAAAAAGATTACATATTACATCGATGCCCTTTTAGCGTTTTTAGGAGTAGCACTCGGGTCCTTTTTAGGAAAATCGAAATTTTAGGTCCTTTTTGTAAGAAAAAAACATATCATTTTTTTAAAAAAATGCATTGCATTTATGTCTTTTTTCGCTTTTCTAGTATTACGTTTAAGCCCTTTTGTGAAAAAACACAAGCTTATTTTTAGATCCTTTTCGCGTATTTTCTCGATTTACTCTTGTATAGAGTGTCAATCGCGCGTTTTGTCGATTTTCTCACGTGGAGAGCGGCGTCCGCGGTGTGGCACGCCGCATATAAATTTCTAGTTTTTCTGATGTTGACGGCCTATCTATCGTATTCCATCCTTCATTATATTTCGATTGACGAGCACAGCTGCACAAAGTAAGTACGTAGCGACCGATCGAGATAGATCGGAGCTTGCGTTGCCGGCCGTTTTGTACTCCGACTGAATCGGTAGCCTAGCTAGGTTGCTCTCACGAATCCATGACCAACCGGGTTTCAGATTCTACCATTCGCGTTCCGAATGTTGCTAATTTACGTTGTGGTTATTTCTTTTTCCCCGATCATTTTAGCGGTCTGTGTGTTGTAGGATCTGAACCCGTACGTGGCCTCTTCCGAGGCTACGATTTTGGTCGAGTTGCTCGTCGTCTCACGCATTCATGCGTCGCGCGCGTGTACGCCTGAAGCTCTTAGGTTGATTTGGGCCAAGCCGTGAATCGTTCGTGCGACCCATTGGTCCAGTTTCTAGCTAGAAGTGGTCGAACATATCACGCGCGTGCGAGAGCCAGACACGGTCCGTGCACGCACGTACCGGACGAAAGCTAGATCCCTGAGATTAAAGATTGAGAGCTGTTGCTATATATTTTTGTTCATTACTTATTGGGAAATACTAGCGTCCGGACGTCCGATACTGTTTATTTCATCGGACGCTCGCTGCAATATTTTTTTCCAACGTGTGCAACATTTTTTTTCAACGTGTGCAACATTTTTTTCTCCGCTCATATTTTTAATGTTATCGAAGGAAAAATGTTTCACACGTGGGAAAAAAATGTTTCACGCGTAGGAAAAAAATGTTGTAAAGCGTCCGAAAAAAATCAGACGAGCAATTCCGTTACTTATTACTTTGTTTTGTTTTAAGATCCGTGTAATTTGTGATAGCAGAAAAAATACAGAGGCTCTGCTCTTAAAGATTCCGTCTCTGTTCAAAAAAAAATTGTTCCTCGAAATTAACCAATCAATCAGCGATGTATATATTCGATCGATTGTGCAAATTTTAAAGAAGAAATGGTCAGTCCCGAAATTAACCAACCAATTAGCGATGTATCTATATTCAATCGATTGTGCAAATTTTATTTGCACGCACGCATGTCCAATCTCTCACGTATACGTACGATCGGTTCAAGCAACTAGTTTAAGAAATGTTTCTTGTTAAGTCATGACTCGATCGATGTATGCATGCCACTGCACAGACCGTGTCAATACAAAGCATCATGGATTGGATGGATCGGTTCGTGGAGATAAACGTAGGTCATGCATGCTGTATGATATATATATTAAGTGAAAACCATTTTTATCATGAAAACTCTGTGAAATCCACATGTACATGTTTTAAACAATACTTAAAAAATATCATACGTAAGGGAGGTGAGCTTCTACAAACCCGCAAAATTTGAAGACCAAACTCAACCGCATTTGAAGGATATGAAAAAGACAAACAGCGAAATAAATAGTGTTAAACAGTGAAAAATCACTATTCAGTCTGAATTTGTCTTTTTCATATCTTTCAAATGCAACTGAAAGATGTGTTAGACCTGTTGAGGGAAATTAGCTATTTATGAAATAGTCTCTTATGAAAAGCTACCGCCGCTTTTCAGCCCGGAAAGCAAAAAAAAAACAGCTTTTCACAAAAAACTACAGCTCCCCAAAATACTGTAATTAAATTCGTGAGGAAAACAGCGAAAATATCCTATATATTTCAAACGGGGCGCCGTTGATCATAATTCACTTTTTCAAAACTATGTGTTTGCACCAAAATTTGGCAAATCTAACCGTAATCGGCAATAAAATCAAAGATATGGACGTTAACAGACAAGTTAAGAAAGTTTGGAGATATTTATGCTAACGACAAGATTTTTAGGAAATAATTGTTCAAGATAAGGCCGATACGGATACGGGTTTAAATCGTATTGTAACAGGACACTATCGGCCAAAGGTATAAAAGAAAGACCAAAGCAAGTCATGAGCATCATCAACACAATACAATCAACTAGTCTTTACTTTTTCTACTTTTCCTGTCGACTAGGAGTAGCTTCTGTAATTTAGCCTTCGTAATCGATTTTGATCAATAAAGTTGCGCATCGCCGATTGTTGATCTTCGTCAATTACACCCCAGGTTTGATTTGTTCTGATTTTGTTGCGCATCGCCTTCTTCAGAATCGATCTGCCTTTATCCTCTGATTAGCCTTAATCGGCTAGTTAGACTTATCCTGTTACCTTGATCTTGATCGGCTTCAAGCTGATTAGATCTAAGCCGATTGATCGTCACGATCGGTTTTGTGTGGATTTTATATTTTTTACCTTGTCGATTCTGAGTCAAATCGACCGCACGCCTGAACCGGTGTTAAATGCGGTGTCTTTTGTCGTAAACCCTACATCAAGTTTTTGACGCCAACACACTCTTGGCACGCCCGGTGGGACACAATGTCTTCATCAGGGAAGTCGATTCCGCCATCAGATCTCAACACAGAGGCTATAATCGTCCCAACAATGGACGATTTGTCTGCAGAACAACGTCAAGAAATTGAAGCTCGGAAGGCTGCGCTGGAAGAGATGATCTTTGGTGCTATCGAAAAACTAGACACGGCGTCACTCAAAAATCCGCCCTGCCGACGGTCAGCATACAGGTGATGCGGGTGTAACGGAACAGGTAAGCCGATATCTGCCTGCTCAAGCCGAATTATCGGCCATGATTAACCAATCTGTACATCACGCTCTAATAAACCAATCATCGGCTCTTGTGACAACCCTTAAGCCGATGATAGCGAATAGCGTCAAGTCTATAGCCCAGGAGTTAGCCTCGTCAGGAAGCCTGCTTGATCCTTTGCAAACCTTGTCAAATTATCCTGTTTTTTCATTATCACAAAACACGCAGAGCGCAACGGCCGATCCCAAACCATCGGCTGTGATATCACCCCCCACCATGATGCCCACGCAACCCACGGTCATATTGCCTAGGGATCCTCGGTCAAGTGGGGTGAGCCATTACCATTCCTATACCGACGCAGCAAAGTTGGATGCATCTATCAATCTTCCACCATCGGCTCCATTCTATGACTTTCCTCAATCGGCATCACGGTAGATTGGCTCGAAGATGTCCACAAGAACAAACCACGCTAAGAAACCCGAGTCCACACAGGTAGTAACATACTCGAGCCATTTGTCCCGATCTTGGAAACTCAACCGAGCTGTCAGTGCGACCCGGCTGAGCGTGTCAAAGACAACCGATATAATTGGCAACCCGAGCTTGCACTCGGGGCGAAATCTGCGATTATGACCGACATTATCAAGGGCCCGCTATACCAATAGCCGATAATGTTAATCGGGTGACCGGATCTCTGCGCTTTAGGGACCAATTCGGCATACAACCAAAAGGAAGGTTATCGGCTATAGGAAGCCGTATCCGATTACATAGATCGCATGCCCTACCCTCATAATTACAGAGTCTTGGACTTTGCTAAATTCTCGGGGATGATTCCATCACCACCTGGAGCATGTCGGACGCTTTATCGCGCAATGCGGTGAAGCGGCTCGATCCGACAGGTTGAAAATTAGATTATTCCGTTGTCTTTGTCCGGGCGGCGTTTACTTGGTTCACTTGCTTGCCTCCGAATTCGGTCCATTTATGGAGCGATTTGGAAAGCCGATTCCATGAATATTTCTTCTCGAGCGGTTTGGAGCTCGGGATTTGGATCGAGTTACGTGCGACAAAAGTTTGGGAATCGTAACGGATTACATCAAGAGATTTAGAGAAATCGAGAATCGGTGTTTTAGTGTTACATTGCACGACAATCAACTCATTGATTTAGCATTTCAAGGTTTAATTCCTCCTTAGGGAGAAATTCGATGAGCAAGAATTTACTGACCTTAGCCACTTATTGCATCGCGTATCGGTTCAAGAAAGCCGATTCACTGATAATAAAGTGTTTAAAGATAGATTCAAAAATAGCAATAACAAAGAGAGAGACAAAGCTAAGGTCAATATGGTTGAGTATTGTCCTAGTGATTCGTCGGAAGACGAGGAAGCAGAAATAAATGTAGCCGAATGGGTAAAAGGATCCAAGAAATCCTTAGTCTGTTCCTGGCTCAAGCCGACTAGGAATAAGTCGGAAGTTAAGTACTCTTTTGATGTTTCCAAGTGCGATCGTATTTTTGATTTACTTATGCAAGAAAAGATAATACGATTGCCAGAGGGACATGCGATACCATCGCCCGATGAGATCAAAAAACGCAGGTATTGCAAGTGGCATCATTCTTATTCACATAACACTAATGACTGCAATATCTTCCGTCAACAGATTCAATCTGCTATTGAAGATGGTCGGTTGAAGTTTGCCGATGAGCCGACCATGCAAGTTGATGTTGATCCGTTCCCTATCAATATGGTGCAGTGTTCGGCTAAAGGAAAAGAGCCGATGCAAGACGAGCAGAAAAAAGGTCGACAGGTCGACATACAATCAAACTCGGTCGGCGGTCAAACACTGAAGATTACCATCGGTTCCATACAAATAGAAGCCGATCAAGAAGGAAAAAATTCAAGAACCATTAAACCCAAAGGGAATCCCCAAGTAGGTAAATGGTACAAAGCGGAGAAATCTCCACCAAGGCATCCGGCAAAAAGGTCAGGTCCAACGTTCTCCCAATTAATGGAGAAATACGAAAGGATGAATAGCCGACCACGGAGTAATACCCGCCGGTCGGATAATTTGTACCATACTGAGAGAATGTGGAGAGGCGCATAGAAGGTGTCCTTTTGGCGCTTTGGGAAAGAAGAGTAGCGTTACCATCACCGTTCACCTGCCCGATGGAACATTATCCCCAAGACGATTGGCCAAGGCAACCGGTCAGAGATAGGCTATCTGGGCCAATCGAGAGCGAGCGAAAGTCACGAAGGCGGTCCACGAAAGAATATCTAAGCCGAATCAAGAACCGAGCCAAGACAAGACGCACGAGACCAGTTCTAATCAAGAAGATTTGGTGGTCAAATCGGGCCGGTGGAACCTAAACCCAGGTGGTGTCCATCTGGCCTGAGTCGATCGCAACGACGACGGCTTCAGAGGCTAAGGACGCAAGAGATTCGCGAAGCCGACGCAGAGAGAAAGAGAGACGAAGTGTTTAACGAACTTCGCCCAGTTAAATGCGTCAAAAAAGAGTGGAGAAGAAAAGAACAAGCCGAAGAAGATCTCGAATCGGCTGATGATTTGGATTCTCCCATGATTCGGGATGACACGCCTCCAATGGATATTAACATGGTGTTCACATTGCCGGCTGAGTTCAGAGTCAGAACTGAATCGGCCAAAGAGGCAGTTGCTCAGTTGTGCTCCGGCGTGCAGAACGCCATCTTTGAGAAACCCAAAGATGATCATCGGCATCTGAAACCATTGTATCTGAAAGGATATATAAATGGCAAGCCGATATCAAGAATGCTAGTAGACGGGGGCGCCACGGTGAATTTGATGCCGTACACGACATGCAAAAAACTGGGTAAGTCCGATGAAGACTTGATCAAAACTAACATGGTTCTAAACGACTTCACAGGTGACCCTACGGAATCAAAGGGTGTCATGGTCACTGAGCTGACTGTCGGCAGCAAGACCTTGCCAACAGCATTCTTTGTAATTGATGCCAAAGGAAGCTACGATGTCTTTTCGGCGGGATTGGATTCATGCAAACTGCAGTATCCCATCGACCATGCATCAAGCACTCGTTCAATGGAGCGGAGAAGAAGTTGAGGTCGTTCTGGTAGATACATCGGCTCACATTGCCATGGCTAGCTACGATCGAATTGGCAACATGAAGAAGTCAGGTGCATATCGGGCAAGGTCTTTGGGCGATCGCGATTTCATTTGTGTGAGCAAGTCGGTCTCATGCCGATCGATGTCAAGCCGGGCACCTTTGATCGGCAAATGAAGTATTACGCCGATGGGGACAAGAAAAACATTGAAAGCGCTGCAGGATAAAATGCAAAGCTATCGGCAAACAACGGATAGCTACGAAGCCATCGAAGATTTTGAAGAAATTGAGAAGTTAGGTCAAAGCTTCACATCCACCGATTTACTTGAAGAAGTCGATATAGGTAGCGGTGATAGAAAAAGACCAACTTTTGTTAGTGCCAATTTAGGAGTAAAATACAAAGAAAAACTAATAAAAATCCTTAAGGATTACAAGGATTGTTTTGCTTGGGAATATCACGAAATGCCTGGATTAAGCCGTCAGCTTGTGGAACATCGGTTACCTATAAAATCGGGTTATCGGCCGTTTAAACAGTATCCTAGACGTTTCAATCCAGCCTTGTACCAAGTTATAAAGGAAGAGATAGAACGGTTGTTGGAAGCAAAATTTATTAGGCCTTGCCGATACGCAGAGTGGGTTTCCAACATCGTTCCAGTCATGAAGAAGAATGGCAAACTTCGAGTATGCGTCGACTTCAGAGATTTAAACAAGGCGACGCCAAAGGATGAATACCCGATGCCAATAGCCGATATGCTTATCGATCTTGCATCGTGGAACAAAATCATAAGTTTTCTAGATGGTAATCTTTGGGTATAACCAGATACTCATGGCGAAGCCGATATACCAAAGACGGCTTTTAGATGTCCGTGCAATAGGATTGTTCGAATGGACATAATGACTTTCGGTTTGAAAACGCCGAGCAACGTGTCGGCGGGCAATGAATCGATCTTTCATGATTTAATCGGCCACATTGTCGAAATATATATTGATGATGTAGTGGTAAAATCTGCAGACGATTTCCAACATCCGTCGATTTAGAAAAGTTTTTAAAAACATAAGATCGCACGGACTAAAAATGAATCCTTTCAAGTGCGCATTTGGCGTATCAATTTGCTTTTAGGCTTCATGGTGCGAAAGAGGATTGAAGTCACCAAACGAGGGTTAAAGCTATAGCCAATCTTGAGCCACCGACATGCAAAAACGAATTACAAAAGTTGATCGGCAAAATTAACTATCTCCGTCGGTTCATCTCGAACCTCTCTGGTAGAATTCGTGCCTTTACTCCATTCTTTGAAGTTGAAGGACAATGAAGAATTTATATGGGGAGCCGATCGTGAAAGCTTTCAACGGTCAAAAGGTATTTGTCCAACCCTCCGTCTTGGTGCGCCTCAAAAGGGGTCCCTTCGGGCTATATGTTTCTTTGAAGAAGATACTATTGAGTTGTACTAGCACAAGAGGTACATGGTAAAGAAAGGGTTATCTTTTACTTAAGCCGACGATTGCTAGACGTAGAAGTCAGTACCCTTATATCGAAAAACTATGTTTATCTTTGTACTTCTCGTGCACAAAATTAAGGCACTACATATTAGCATCGGCCTGTAAGGTAATCTGCAAAACCAATGTTATAAAATATATTTTATCAGCTCCAATTCTGCAAGGTCGACTTGGCAAATGGGCTTACGCCTTGGTCGAGGTTGACTTGTCATATGAATCGGCCAAAGTAGTCAAAGGACAAGTCCTAGCCGATTTTATAACAGGACATGACACAGCGGCAAACTTAGTCTTGGTAGCACCATGGCAACTGTTTTTTGACGGATCGATATCTGGAAAGGTGATGGTATCGGTATTGTACTCACTTCACCCAAGGGCATAACTTTGAATTCGCATTTCGGTTAAATAGCGATGCTCGAACAACCGGCCGAGTACGGCGTTACTCAAAGGCTTCTTGTTGTTGGAAAATATTGGAATAAGAGTTTGTTGAGGCATATGGTGATTCACTATTGGTAGTCTGACAAATAAAGGAGAATACCAATGTCGGGATGAAGTACTACGAGGTATTTAGAACAATGTTTAGAGATTATCGGCTCTTTTCGTCATTTTCTATCGGTCATATTCCTCGTGAATTAAACGATAGAGCTAATGCTTTAGCTCAGCAAGCATCAGTGTATGAGGATTTTGACCAAAGTCAGGAGACTGAACTGGTAAATAAGGTAGTTATGTGCGCGGATATTGCCGATTGGAGAACGCAGATAAAAGATTATCTAGTTGATCCATCCAAGCCGATTTTAACGAAGGATCGGCAGAAAGCATTGAAATACGTCGTTATGGATGATATACTATATTATCGGACCATGGAAGGCTTGTTGTTAAGATGTCTTGAAGTGAAGAAGCGCGGGTGGCGATGGGTGAAGTACGAAGGCATTTGTGGTTCTCATCAATCGGCACACAAGATGAAATGGATACTCGGATGGACAGGTTATTTTTGGCCGACGATGCTAGAGGATTGTTTCAAGTACTATAAAGGATGTCAAACATGTCAAAAATTTGGTAACGTACAACTAGCACCAGCATCGGCTTTACATCCAATTATTAAACCCCGCCGTTTAGGGGTTGGGAATAGATATAATCGGCCAAATATTTCTGCTTGAGTAGAGGCCACAAATTTATTTTGGCCGCAACCGATTACTTTTCAAAGTGGGTTGAGGCTATCGCACTTAAGAAGGTGACTAGTGTTGAGGCGATTAGTTTTGTGAATGAACATATTGTCCATCGGTTTGGAATACCACAAACAATCACGACCGATCAAGGTACAGTATTCATGTCTAAAGAGTTTCAATGTTACGCCACAAGTCTTGGGATCAAATTGTTAAACTCTTCGCCATATTACGCTCAGGCTAATGGACAGGCCGAGTCGTCTAATAAAACACTAATTAAGTTGATCAAAAGAAAATTGATGAGAAGCCAAGGAATTGGCATTCTACTTTATCAGAGTCACTTTGGGCCTATCGGCTATCTTATCATGGAGCGACAAAATTTTCACCTTACCAATTGGTGTATGGATAAGAAGTTGTTTTGCTGTAGAAATCAACATTGAGTCGTCTGAATAGCCGACGAGAATGATTTGTCGGCTCAAGATTACAATGACTTAATGGTCGACAGCTTGGATGAGGTTGCGGAATTACGTTTGTCTACGCTTGATCGGCTTAAGAAGAATAAGATCAGAGTTGCAAGGGCATACAATAAAAGGGTCATGCCTAAATCTTTCGTTCAAGCCGATTTAGTATGGAAAACGATATTGCCTGTTGGTTCTAAGGATAACCGATTTGGAAAATGGTCACCTTCGTGGGAAGGGCCATACAAAATTAATCGGCTAGTCGGTGGAAACTCGTACTTACTGGAAACACTAGAAGGGTATGTCTTGCCTAAAGCAATTAATGGGAAATATCTAAAGAAATACTATCCTAGCGTTTGGATCGGAGCTTAGCCGACTAAAAATCATGTTCAAAGCCGAGATTAACACGATGCTGTTAATCGGCTGAAAGGATTGCAAATTTAGAGAATAAGAGTCGGTTAAACAGCCGATTATAAACATTGCAAGATTACAAGTATTCAAAATATTTGAACTAGTGTAAGTTCAAGCTCTATTGGTTTTGGTGATTGGTTTAATATTAATGTTTAATCATTGTTTAATGACAAATCAAATCATTATGAGACTAACATGTTTTATTAAGTCTTATTCTTATTAGTCTCATACTTGGATGGAAAATGGAAAACCTAAGGTATGCACTCGTATTCATTCTATTATATATATGCATACTTAGAATTCAAGTTAAAGTATGAACTCTTCCGTTGCTTTAGTCCAAATATGTGCATTATGTTCCTAATTCATATATACATGAATGCACACATCTAGGGAGTTGATAATTTAACTTGATGTTTCAATTGTATTGATCCATGTCCTCTTGTCATACAATATAAAGGATCAAGACCTTGAAACAATCTTTTGAGTATATATGACTTGTGTAGTTATATACTCATGTCAATTTAAATAAGTTTAAATTGAGTTCGATTGTCTCTCAATCAATCAAAGAACATTTCATCATGTGTTGATGGTGTTTCCTTGTTGATTAAAGACAAGCGAAAAGTTCTTGAGTATAATGAAGCATTAGTTGCATCAAAGTACTCAAGACACAATTAATCATTCAAATTGATTAGGGTTGTGCTCAATCGATCTTGGAGGCATCCATTATGTGTTAATGGAGTGCGGTGATGATTGAGACAACCGTGTTTGTTGGACTAACATCTTCCATGAGTTGTGAAGTAGGTTAAGTCCAAGATGATGAAGAATCGGGAAGAAGAAGTCATCATGAGTTGATGAGCTTCAAGAGGTGATCCCGGTGAAGAGAAGGGCTAGAGAAGGTTTATCATGCGTTGATGACCAAGAAGAAGAAGAAGAGGTGATCTGGAGAGAAGATGATTGGAAATCATAAAAGCTCCAAGTGGATCAAGTGTGGCAAAGGTATAACTAGCTAGGGCTAAGGATGTGTTCCTAGTCTTTTCCGGTCTCCGTGTTTGGTTGTGAGACCGGGTTGCTTGTTAGGTGCCGTACTATTAAGAGGGGTTGAGTCTTTTAGCTTGAGCTTCATCATGTGTTGATGAACTCGATCCGGTTCACTCTAGCTCACTCTCTTGTTTGATGTTTGCATGAAGCTAACCATTTGGCATGTGTTGCAAATTGGTGAAGCTTGTGCATTGGATTTTGTATGAGCTAAGTATTTGCATGTGTTGCAAATAAGGGTGCTCATACTTGCATCTTATTTGAATCTTATTTGATTTGGTTTTTGCTTGGAGCTAAGTTTTGCATGTGTCGCAAAAGGAGAGAGCTCAAGCAATTTGGTTTAAAGTGCTTGCATGGAGTTAGAGATTTGCATGTGTTGCAAATAGAGAACTCATGCACTTGTATTTGTTGTGGTTGCTTGCATGGAGTTAGAGATTTGCATGTGTTGCAAATAGAGAACTCATGCACTTGTATTTGTTGTGGTTGGTTGCATGGAGTTAGAGATTTGCATGTGTTGCAAATAGAGAACTCATGCACTTGTATTTGTTGTGGTTGCTTGCATTGAGTTAGAGATTTGCATGTGTTGCAAATAGAGAACTCATGCACTTGTATTTGTTGTGGTTGCTTGCATGGTGCTAGAGATTTGCATGTGTTGCAAATAGAGAGCTCATGTTTTGGTATTGCTTGGAGCTAGGTTTTTGCAGGTGTTGCAAAGAACAATGCTCAAGCATTAAATTGGTTTAATGTGTATTTGCAAGTTTGTTGTGCGAATAAACCGAGGTCTATGGGTCCGGAATCCCGAGAGCATGTGAGTAGGGCTTGCAACGGGTGTTTGCAAGTTGACTGGGTCTTGTGTTGACCTTCACATGGCTAGGGGGATTAATCTCATAGACTCGAGTTTGATTTGCTTAATACGTTTTGCAAATAGATCTTGAGTTGTTTACGAAATGTGTTTTCGTTAGTTGGATTTGTTATTTGCAAATGTGTTTTGCAAATGAACTTTAGATTATGGGTTCCTATCCTAAAGCATGTGAATAGGGTTTGCAAATGTGTTTTGCAAATTGACTTGATCATGTGTTGATCATCACATGGCTAAGAGGATTGATCTCATAAGTTCTTGGTTTATTGGCAAATGTGTTTTGCAAATAAGTTGTGCTTATATGAGATTCTTTGGAGTATGTGATTAACATGTGCAAATGTGTTTTGCATAGTGTTGTGATCATGTGTTGATCCTCACATAGCTCAAAGAATATCTTTAATGGTTTGGAGAAAAGTTTTTGTGAAAACGGTGTTTTCTCCCTAAGGCCTCGTCACTGCACTGTAAGGCCGTAGCACCGGGTCCGGTGCTACTCGCGATTTGGCGGTAGCACCGAAGGTCCGGTGCTACCGTCTCTCGGCCGGTGTGGAAAATCCGGAGAGGGATGTTTTTGGGCGATCAAGGTCCGTGCTACCGCCATGGTAGGCCGGTAGCACCGGATGTCGGTGCAACCGCTCCTCCGCCGGTGTGAAAAATCCAGAGGAGGTGTTTTGAGTTCGGCTGAGGCCGGTGCAACCGAGGTTGAGGCGGTGCTACCGCTGAGCGGTCGGTAGCACCGCTCCCGGCTGGCGGTACTACAGGAAATCCTGCAACAGCTAGTTTTGTAGCCGTTGGCGAGGAGGTCGGTGCTACTGGTCCTAGTAGGGCGTAGCACCGGAATTCAGTTTTGTCGAACTTTCCCCCAACGGCTAGTTTTGGCTTGGAGGCTATAAAGGAGGCCTTGTTGGTGTGTGCTAGAGCTTTTGGGTGTTTGTGTGCATGTGTTGCCTTCTCCCATTTGCTTCTTGAGCTAGGTTGAGCCTCTAATTGCATGTGTTGTAATTAGGAGAGGATTGAGAGTCTCTTGTGCATGTGTTGCACTTGAGGAGGATCCTTGTGCATGTGTTGCACTTGGTGATCACCTAAGCACATGTGTTGTGCTTGGTGAAGTTCAGCGAGAGGATTGGCTTGTTACTCTTGGAGGTTGCCGATTCCTAGACGGCGTGAAGCGTCGTCTTGCGCGGAGCTCTCAAGGTTGTGAGAAGCCCCGAAGTTTGTGAAGGTTCGGGTTGAGCCTACGCGAAAGCGTGAAAAACCACATCTAGTGGATTCGAGGTGGGTGCTCAATTCGTGGAGCCGGTCCAATGTGTTTGGGCTAACCTCAACGTGGACTAAGGGAGACCGGCAAGTCTCCGATCACCACGGTAAAAAGTATTGTGTCTCTTGTGCTTGCTTTGTTCTCTTTATTTATATTCAAGCAATTTACATTCATAGAATTAAATTGATTGTTTGCTTGTCTTTAGAATTGCTTTTTGTTAGAGACATAATTAGTTAGTGCACATAGTGAGCCTAGTTGATTTAGGCTTTAATTGTCAAAACCTTAGTTTATCGCTTCCGCATTTTTATTGATAAGGTTTTGGCATAGGGGTAATTAAGGGGTGAATTGCTTTATAGAAATTAGTAGAAAGAGAAAGTTTTTTTTTAAAAGCCGCCTATTCACCCCCCTCTAGTCGGCATCCTCGACCTTACAACTAGTATTTTGGAACTGTTAGAAAAGGTTACACCCCAGAGCCTGGGAGTCGTGCGCCCAAAGCCGATAATGCTCCAACAGCCTTAGCAATTGTTTCTTGTACCTCATCCAAGATTTTGTCATCTTCTGCTGCATTGCCTGGGATAGGTACAAGTTTAGCCGACTGCTCCTTGAAGGCTGCCACGGCTGATGCTATTTCAATCTTTTGCTCCTTGGCGGCCGATGATGTTTTTTCAAAGGAATCTTGACCTTCAGCAATGAGCTTTATCGTCCTCGCCAACTCACCCTCAAGAATTTTTTTAGTGGTTTCTAACTTTTGAAGATTTGATTTGTTAGCCTTCAGAGATTCTATGGTCGCATCAAAATTTTTCTTCTTCGCCTTTGTCTCAGCAACTATTTTGTCAAGGATTTTCTGATCGGCCTCTTGGGCCATTCTCTTTGCTTTCCTCTCCTGGGCTGCTTCCACTAAGGCCTTCTTCTCATCTAGGTGGCACACTTCGAGCAGCGCAGCCATGGCCTCTGGTGGCAAATCAGTTTCAACTACGGCCATAGCATCTCGAATCGGCTGATTATTATTCAGAATCTCTGATTGAGGCCTTGACACCAAATCAAAGAGTCTGTTGAGGCGATCTTGCATTCCGGGAGCCGATGAGATAGCAGCCGACGCGTCTTTGGAAACCGCAATGATATTTTGGATTGCCGAGATATAGTCATTGGCTGCAAAAATCTCTGGATCATCCAAATCAGATAAGTTGAAGCCAAGGAGGTTGGATGGATCGATGTCTCGAGCGGCGGATGTTGGCGCTAGCATCGGCTGAGAAGGCAACGGCTCTTTGGCCGATATATCTGGCAAGCTTGCCAAGATGTTGGCCACTTGTGCCGATGCGGTAGGCTGAAAGAAGATTGAATATAATGAAAACCGATGGACTAAATCGAGATCCTTAAATTTTGAGATAGACAAATACCGAGCATGAGCGATCCGTGCGGTGAACTTTCGCCACTTTGTTCCCGTGGCTTGGAGTGTTTTTTCTTGGCAGAAACTTTAGTGGACTTCGGCTTCTTCTTCTCTGAAGGTCCATCGGCTAGAAAGTTAGTTTATAAAGAAACTAAAAAGAAACAAGAGATGGTTAAACGTAACTTACTTGGTTGTTGTTGTCTTTCTAAATCGAACAACGATGGGCTTTGAATGCCCAAGGAACCAGAAGTATAGCCAGTAAGTGCAGTTGCCTTGTATGGTCGTTTTTCTTTACTAGCCGAAGGGACGTCGATCGGCTTCTTACCGGCAGCTTTAGTCTGCAAAGAAAAGAGGATAAAGCCAATGAGACATGGGCTACGATAAAGAAAAGTTAAAATCGACTAAATACCTCGACAGTAATATCTACAAGACTCGTATTATCATATCTGGAGCTCGATTCGTCACTTGAATCATTATCGGAGGATACCATCGGCTCAGAACGTCAGGAAAAGGGCGTTAATAATGGCCGATGGAGTACGATCTAAGAGAAGTGCATTTGCAATTGAAGACCACCATGCGAGAGAATCTACCGATCGACGATTATTCGGACAAAATGTGGCAAAGATTTGATCTGCAAGTCATCGGCTATATCCAAAACCATATTGGTCGCGCTAAAGATCTCACTCTAGTCCTTGGCTGAACCAAGTCGAGAAGTGGGAGACTGGGGATCACTTGGCCGAAACCCAGTTGTCTGGCAAAAATGGAAGAAAGATAAATATTTTTTCGCACCAATCGGAGAAATCTTCTTCACGGAGCACATTATGTATCTTTCACCATAAGATCGGTGGCTCACATTCAGTGCTGCATTTTCGGTGTGTTTTCTCGAGGAAATGCCGAGTCGTCGATGGATCGATTTGAAAGATCGGCTAAATAAACAAGACAACCATATTTGTATGAACCGAGAGGACCTCCTACGTTGCCGACGCAAAATTTAGCGAAACCAGTAAAAAGCCGACTCCTAATTACATGCATCATCTGACAAACTGCTCCAAGGAACATCTTTCCCAATGCTAGCCGACGGCCCTCTACCAACCGCTCTGCCATTAACTGATACACTTGTGTTGGTCCTAAAGCAGCACCACAAAACAAAAATCGGTCTAACCACAAGTTCAGGAAAGCAACATGTTCTTCATCTGATACCAGCCTGTTCACTTTATTATTGTTATTAATATACTTGCGCCAACCTTCTCCTTTGGATTGAATAAACTTGTATTTCGGTTTATCGCTAAAAGCCGATATCTGCTCACCATCTGGCCTAAGGCAACACAATTGGGCTATGTCCATGAGGGTTGGGCCGATGGGACCAGTATGAAACAAAAAGGCATTGAAGGTCTCCGACCAGAAATAACAGGCCGTGGCCACTAAGGGCTCATTGGCTTCTGGATCGGCTAGTGAGAGAGGGATACACTCAGCTATACCCATCCTTTCCCATTCCCCTCTTTTTTGAGCAGCCACGCGAATATACCAAGATCTCCATCCCTTAAGCGCTGTCGGCCATGCCACAAGCTTTTTCCCACTCTCTATGTTGAATCAGAGCGATAAAGGAAGGCGGGAATATCGACTAATAACCGTCTTGGCATCTAGGTTCCCTATCGGACCAAGGAAGTACGATCTTTCTTCGTTAGGGATCGAATGAGTACCGACTCGCGTCCATTTCAAACCGATCTTAGCAAGCCGATTGGAGAAGAGAGGTGCAAGCGATTGGTGGAAATCGAGCAACGTGTAGCAAAAGCCGATTGTTTGAGGTCGAGCTTGTCTTGCGTGAGGAATGACCGAGGTGGGGCCGATTTTATAGCACGGTGAAAATTTGAAGAGGCGAAGTGAATCTCAAAAGCGCGGCGATTAAAACGCACTACCCGCATGTCAAAAAATTGCGGCGCGAGTAAAGCGGCGATTAATGAGTGAAGTTCAAGCGTTAGCGATTGAAAAGCCGATTATTGATATTTTGAAAGATGACATGTCATCTCTCAAAATGGGGGCATATGTTTGCACCAAAATTTGGCAAATCTAAGCAGTAATCGGCAACAAAATCAAAGATATAGGCGTTAATGGACAAGTTAAGAAAGTTTGGAGATATTTATGCTAACGACAAGATTTTTAGGAAATAATTGTTCAAGATAAGGCCGATCTGGATACGGGTTTAAATCGTATTGTAACAGGACACTATCGGCCAAAGGTATAAAAGAAAGACCAAAGCAAGCTGCGAGCATCATCAACACAATACAATCAACTAGTCTTTACTTTTTCTACTTTTCCGTCGACTAGGGTAACCGTAATTTAGCCTTCAGTAATCGATTTTGATCAATAAAGTTGCGCATCGCCGATTGTTGATCTTCGTCAATTACACCCGTGTTTGATTTGTTCGATTTTGTTGCGCATCGCCTTCTTGTAATCGATCCGCCTTTATCCTCGATTAGCCTTAATCGGCTAGTTAGACTTATCCTGTTACCTTGATCTTGATCGGCTTCAAGTCGATTAGATCTAAGCCGATTGATCGTCACGATCGGCTTTGTGTGGATTTTATATTTTTACCTTGTCGATTCTGAGTCAAATCGACCGCACGCTCGAACCGGTGTTAAATGCGGTGTCTTCTTGTCGAAACCCTACATCAAGTTTTTGACGCCAACATTATGTTACTCCCGTTCGGAGTAGGAAATACTCATGAACTCATCCATCAGTGGAGTTTGATCTCATCAGCAATTTATTTACAATCTAGAGCTAGCTTGGTAGTTATACAATGATTTTGGATCACCGGCGAGATTAAATTCAGAGTGTTACTGGATCAAGAATAGATGATAAAAACCATGTGGAATCCATAAACTCCACCGTAAATATACTGAGTATATCCCAAGCGGACAAAGTAGTAAATAATAATTACAAAGATACGCCTCGTTTCAAAATAATCAGTACAAGATATGACTTGTTTCAAAATAACTACTACAAAGATATGCCTTGTTAAAAAATAATTACTACAGAGACATGCCTTGTTTCAAAATAATCACAAAGATATGCAAGCGAGATTATTTGGTCAACTAGAAAAGGAGGTACGTATGTATGAGTTATATGAAACTAGTTAAGTGTCCGTGCGTTGCTACGAAAATTCTCAAACAATTTTATTAAGAAAAGTTTTTTAAAACAACATCAAGTTGGTTGATGAGAAAGACATGTATGAAGCGAACTTGTTAGCTACTTAAGAGTGCTTCAAATTATCAGTTAATCATTTATGCTAGTATAATTTTAAAAAGCCTCAACATGATAGTACAACGACAATTTTAAAGAATTTGATCTTTTTTCTTTTTTCTCCCCCCTTTTGTCTCGAGTGCAGTCTTATGCTCCTTGTAACTTTAAACTTTGTTTTCTATCCTCATAATTTAATCACAGCTTTAACTGTCTTAAAAAAGAGAGAAGGAGCCACGGCCATGGCCTCCTTCAATATCGTTTCTTGCGCCCTCTTGAATCTTTTGTATTGCTTTTTTCTCTCTTTCTCCTGTGTGTGTATGAGACTTCCTCTCCTGTCTCTTCGTCTGTCATCTATGATGGGATGAAGGTGGCCTTTTATAGGTGGAAGATAGGGTAGTCAGGCGTGTGAGTGCTCAGCCTCTATCATACGTTGCCTTGTGATCTCCGGGATTGGCACGTGATTTGATTATACAATTCTTGCTTTTTAATTTCTGTATTTCCACCCGAATGAGATACAATGAAATAGAATTTTCATGTTATAGGATATGGTGAGTATGTCATTCCATCCAAGCGGGATATGATGAGGAAACTCTTTTATTTATAAGAGATATGAATAAAATCCTTTCATTTTAAGGAGATGTGATCAGTAATATTTTTATAAAATAGAGGGAATCGAGATCGGGTGGGGCGAAATGAGCGCGATGAAGGAAAGGTGAGCGAATAGAAGGAAAGGGGTGGGGCGGTGAGCGAATAGAAGGAAAGAGAGGGTATGGAGAACGGACCGCTGCCACCAAGTCGTAATTAGAAGTAGTAGAGATTACAAGTGGGTGAAGTGGACGGGATCCATGGAGATGGAGTGGAGCATCCCTCTCCGTGCTAGAGTCGGCGGATGGGCGGCCCGCCCGGCCAAGACGGCCCATCTAGGCACGAAGGCCCACTGTGCCGCGCGCGTGCCCGCCCATGGGCCGAGGTCGAGGCCGAACACGACGACGCCGGGCACATGGGCCGTGCGTCTTGGCCCGGCACGACTTCGACATGGTGGGCCTCGGGCCGCCACTGCCCTGTGCAAAAAAAGGAAAAATAGGGGGGAAATAGGAAAAATAGGGGAAAAATTAGGAAAAATTATAAAAAATAAGGAAAAATATGTAGAGACGTAGAGTTAGAAAATAGAATAAAAATGACGTACAATAAATTGAGACAAAAAAATTGTAGAACATGTAACAAAGAGCTTTATTAATGTTTGGGTGGTTGCCTCGTTAAAAACTTTGCCAAGTAAAAACTCATCTAGAAAAAACCTTGACAAAGAAAAGAGTACAACTAAAGCTCTAAGCCTCTAATACATACTAAGTGGTAGATGGAGGGTCTTCGTTATTGTCGAGGTAGAGATTTTCGAAGGCTTCCTCTAGTTCTCGGTTTTCAGGGAATGTTGAGTTCTTGCATCAGCGTGTTCCCAGTCTTTGATAGTCATGAGCATCTCCACCATATCACTCGATAGGCTTGTTCTTCTCTCCTCTAATATTCTGTTGGAGAGACTGAAGGTAGACTCGGAGGAAACCGTCGAGACTGGAACAGTTAACACATCTCGAGCTAATATGAATAGCAAGGGATATGTTAGCTTGTGCTCATGCCACCATTGAACAATATTGAAGACATCGTCTCCTTGTTGGTAATCCAACGCGTCGCTGCCCATATAGGCAGATAGTTCCCCAGAGGAGACTTGTTGGCTGCAGCTTGTATCACCACCTGATGTAGAACACATGACGAAGAAGAAGAAGAACCCTGATTTTGCCCCACGCGGTCTTTTTCTTACCCGCGATAGGTGCAGGAGGTCGTTGCAAACGAACTCCTTGATGCTTTTGTTCGTACTTGTTGTAAACTTCAGTTAGTCTAGTACGAACAGTAGTAAAATAAATTGAATAATCTTCCCCTAGAACATCACCTAAAATGGAGAGGACGTTACCAAATCCTCTAAGTTTTGCTCTAGGATCTAAAATAAAGGCGAAGGCATATAGAAGTGGAATTTCTTTCCAATATTTCAAATATTTTGTTTTCATTGCGGTGACAGAATCTCTTAAAATCATGTTATTTTCGTTGTTCTTAAAATAGGTAGCCATATCTAGGATATGATGCACAATTAGAGAAGATGTGGGTTCATAAACTGCGGATAAAGCAACTGTGGAGTCATAAAAAACTTCAAGAAACTGAAGTAACTTTGATGCAACATACCAATGTTCTTCAGATAATAAATCACGTTTAGGGTGATGTGTTTGAATGAAAACCTCAAATGTGCTCTTATATGGCAGAAGGTTCTTAAGCATTAAGTAAGTAGAATTCCATCTTACTGGCATATCTAAACCAAATATTCTTGGGCGTATGCCCATTGCAATGCAAAAGTTCTTATAAGATGCTATTCTAGCATTAGAATGATTCATAAAAGAAATTGCCAAACGGAAAGGTGCAATGTAACGTTCTAACGGGGCAAGTCCACTTTTAACTATAAGGTTAATAATATGACAGCTACAACGTTGATGAAGCAAAAATGATTCAAAGATAAATACCAAATATTGGAGTGAGAATATTCATTGCGGAGTTGTTTGCGAGGCATTATCTAAAGTTATAGCAAAAATCTTATCACTTTGAGACCAAAGTCCTCCACCACCCAAATAATACTCTCAAGAATATTCTCTCCGTATATGCGACATCAATTAGTTTGAAACCTATAATTCTTTTTCTAGTTGCCGCTTTGGTTGACATAATGAGCAACTACGCTAATATAATCTTGCTTAGCCCTACCACTCCATATGTCCAAGTCAAAGATACGGAAAATGTGCAAGTATCTTGAACATGTTTTTAAATTTTCACGACAACTATTGTAATACTTAACTACATCTCTACTAGTTGTCTGTCTAGATACTTTATTAAATTTTGGATTATGTGCACGCTTAATGTAATTTTCAAAATCAAGACTCTCGCCAAAGTTTAAAGGTAAATCTGTGATGCAATTAAGCGTACAAGAGATTGCCTAGCTACTTCGCCACTATATTCCCAGTTACGGACCGAACCGTCCGGGTTGTATATTAGTTGTGTCTATCTCATAGCTGCTCCTATTTTCGCATTGCAACTTTCAATATGCCTATGCAAGTGTCCGTACCCAGAGATTTTTCAGATAAAACTTGATGATATTGTTTACAAACAAAGAACTCTTACCTCTTTTTCTTTCACATCTGTCCTCGATTGCTTGTCGAAAAATCCCAAACTCTCGATGTCCGCCTCGCTCTCTTCGCTCCGGTGGATGTCGAGCCGAAGCACTCATGGTCATGGACATGGAGCCGATGGTTCTTCTTCTACATGATGTTCTTCAGTGCTTGTGTTTGGTCGACGGACAAATCTTGGAAGGATTCAAGGTCCTCGGGCGATCCGAAATCGGAGATGGGAAATGACCCATGCAAAAAGCGCAAATTGAATATTCGAACATTAGTAAAAATAATAAAAACAATACAATTAGCAAAATTCAAGATGACAAACCTCTTGTGTTACCGAAGCTTGAGTTTGAATTTCTCCGAAATTTTAGCAAAATTTCTCCGAATTTTGCTAAATAACTACAAACAATATCACAATTTTCACAAGATGACCAATAGAAGATGATGAGTGAATGGGTGCAAAATGAGGACAGGGTCCTCCTATTTATAGGAAAAATTCGGATTTTTGTCCGTTTTTTCGATTTTTATCAATTTTTAACACCTAACGGCTATAAAGCGGTCAAAATTTCAAAAAAAAAGCCCGCGTGCAGTGCGGCCGCCCGACGGCGGGCGGCAACGGCCGACGCACCGAACCCACCCGTGCCCCGCCCGCTCTCCACTCGCCGGCCGTCGTGCGTGCCGTCTTGGGCGTGCGGCCGGCCGGTCACACCGTCTTGGCCGTGGCGTGCTTCCGCCCAAGCACGCCCGCCGCCGTCGTGTCGTGTCGTGCCGTGGCCGGGCCAACGATCTGAGCCGTGGCGACGGCGGCCGGCCCGACCATATGGCGGCTCTACTCGTCGTCCAAGACGACCACCGACCGGGGGTAATTAACCTGCTAATCGGCAGCCTCCTTGGCTTATAATTTAGTATTTAACTAGTTCAGTGCCCGTGCAGTGCTACGGAAAACAAAATTGATAACGAAATATAAAAGGTCAAGCAATAAAAGAAAATGGCCGTGTGTTGCTACGAATTAAAAAAAATCATGTTATCTAACACATTGAGTTGGCTTATATCAAGTCATCGACTCAGTTGAAGTAACCATTGAACTCGCTGACCCGCATCGTGTCTTCTCCATCAGACTTGATCTACACTCCTCCTAGTCTACACACCTCCTCGACTCCATCGCCACGCCGACTATGCTCGCTCTGTGGCGCCTTTGTCGAGCTTATCCCGCTATTCCTAGCGAAATCATAAAAACACGGAAATTATGAAGAAAAAATCATATTTGATGATAACGTTTTACTATATATATCACCTTCTTTTCATAATCAGGTGGTAGGCAGATCGGAGAACCGTAGAGGGGTCAGAAAGAGAACCTTGCCGAGGACGAGGAGCTGCAGCTGTGCATCGATTGGCTGGTGTCGCTCCATAGCCACTTTTCACGTGGGCACGGCCATCGGTAGTTGTGCTTGCGCGCGCAGAACCACGAAATCCGACTGAATTGCCCCACGCGTGGAGAGAGTCGAAAGCTTCACAAACTCAGCTTGAAAATTTCTCAAATTAGAAAGTTTCAGCTTGAAAATTTTCAAATAAAAAGTTTCGATTAAAAAACTTTCAGTTTAAAAAAATTCGGTTTAAAAACTTTTAAAAACGGTTAAAAATAGAGAAGGATTAATGGGATAACACTGAGTAAGGAAAAAAAGTGATAAAAGGAATGAAGTGTTGTTACTTATCATAACGAGTGGACATCCTAACCGCACCATCAAATTAGCTATTCCCGAGCATTTTTCCATTGCACTAACGCCTCTTCTTCTTTTATAGAAATCATTCCATAGCATTATTAACACTCTTACAAAAAGCAGCAATATTACCATCACCACCGTTACGACTTGCATGGCTAAACGAATCGTGCACCGTCGAAATCATTAGGTGCACGACGTCTGCTCAACTCGAGCCATCGGTTCCGAGGTCGAACTCCCGAGGTGCTCTGCTGCGGATGTCGCTGATGATGGACACCCCGGGCCACGAACCCTCCTGCGACCAATGCATTTCACGCGGCGCGGCGTTGATCACGTAGCTCTTCGTCGACGGTTCGATTGCACCTACCCGTGGCGCACGTTAGCTTTGTGATGGCGGTGCACCACCGTCGATTGTAGCGATGAGTCGAACGGGTCCATGCTCACCCGCGGCAGATCGGCGAGTTGCTTGCTCAGCGCCGAGACCACACCCTTGTACGCCGGGGTGGCGAGGATCGTTAGGCTCGTGCTGGAGTCCAGTATCGCGACGCTCTTCCTCTCGACGTTCCACACTTCGGCGGGGATGTCGAGGGCCTCGCCGGAGATGGAGATGGCTTCCACCGTTAGGGCGTAGAACGGGCTCGTTCGGTCGTCGAGAAGCAGCAGCGTCTGCGACGACGACGCAGCGGCAGAGTTGGAGGTCGTGTCTGGGCCTGGGTCGAAGGTGAGGTCGCTGGTAGCGTTGCGCGGGGCGAGGTGATCAACCAGGTAGTAGGAGAAGCGCCACCGGCGTGCGCGGGGACGACGAAGGAGATGTTGTTGCCGAGGCTGAGCATGCCGCCCGAGGCCTGGAAGCTCTGGCCATCGTACGAGGTGGTGCACCCCAGCACCACGTCCTGGAGCTTCGCCTTCTTGTTTGGCCCGCCGCTAGACAGCGCAACGGTCGCCGAATCGGTGTCGACCAAGCCGCGCGCCGACAAGCCGTCTTTGTACCTGTCATGTCCACGATTAGGTGACGTTAGTTTAGTTAGTTAGGATGAGGAAGGGCACGCGGCGGCGTCAACGCGTCGGCAATGTAGTGGTGTCACTCATGGTTCTCGCTCGGCTTGCTCTATTTCTTGCACGCGCGAGGCGAGGTGGGGTGGGGCGGATGGCTACGGTTGCATGCTTATAAGACCACGACACGTACGTACGTTTTCTTGATTTACGTGCTGTGATGGCGTCATCACAGATTCATAGCTCAAGGCAAACAAAGTAAAATTTTCTTTTCTTCTATCCAAATTTTACATAATCTTCTACAGAGATATCAATTTGCAATCAATTATCAAATTGTGGTATGATACACTACTACATTCATTTTCTTCATTCCAAATTTTACGTAATCTTCTATAGAGATATCAATTTCCAATCAATTATCAAATCGTGATATGATACACTACTACTTTCCTTTTCTTCAATAGAGACATCAATTTCCAATCAATTATCGAATCGTGATATGATACACTACTACTTTCCTTTCAAATTTTACGTAATATTCTATAGAGATATCAATTTCCAATCAATTATCAAATCGTGATATGATACACTACTACTTTCTCTTGGAGAACGGACCACCGTCACCAACTGGTAATTAGAAGTAGTAGAGATTTGAAAAATCAGCAAGCAATACAGGCCACTGGAGCCACTAGTAGCTTTTGTCCCTACGCGTACTACGTCACCGGATCGCCTTCATCCGCTGCGCGGGGCAGAACGGCTAGAGAGCTCTCCACGCGTGCTTGGAGATTCACGAGAGGAGCGTCGCGGTAGATAAGATTTTGTGGGGCTGAGACGCGCGGGGGCACGGTGGGGCCCACTTTGAGGTGTTCGAAGAGAGGCAGGTTAAAAAAGCATCAGAATGTTGAAACAAACGTCTGTTAGCATTTGAAATCAACGATGATACTGATCTCTAATTTAGAGTTGTCTAAAAACATCCTGTTCAAATTGTCTCACTCACTTAGGGTGTATGGGAACATATGATGTGTGCATATTTCTTAGAAACATCATGAGAGATTTTTACGAAGTACGATCGATTTCTTGACGCTTGAGTTCACTTGTTGTTATGGGTTTATGGAAGTTCTTTTAGCAGAGGAAATTGTACATGTAACCCTTATAAGGTTCTTTAGTGACAATCATATCCATTGAATCAAAATATAACATCTATTGATCTCCTTTAACCATATTTGTCTTAAATACATTTCTGCCCTCGACCAATATCCATCTAATTACGACAGCGCCTCACACCTCGTTAAGCTCCAAGCCTCCAATATATCCCTCAATTGCGACCACAACATTATATCTAACTCTCGATTTCTCTCCTCTTTCTCATGTCTATGTGTTTCCCCGCCGCTCGTCACCACCACATATGGAGCTTCACTTCTTCACCACCTCCTCATCACATCTATGCTATTCTCCTCCTAGATTCGCCAAACCACAATTTTTCATGGAAAAACTGCAGCCGGCAGCGCCTAAAGCACCATTCGATTGCCCCCTTCTACATCGATCGCATGATGACTATACTCCATCGCTATCCCGACAACTCTTTGAACTAGATCTAGGGTTGGAAAAATTGCAGGTGACAATCCTCACCCGGATCTAGGGTTAGAGAAGATGATGAACATGTAAGAGAACTACCGCACCATCATCTATGTCCCTCAACCCAAGAAAGAGGTATTCTGCTTTACTTTACCAATTTCATTTCTACCATATTGATTAGTCAATATTTTTCGTCACACCAACCATCAAAAACATGAAATCTTGCGTAAAGAGATTCTAGAAAAACATAAAATATATAAAAGTAAATAAACAGCGCAACATGTTGTTTATCAATTTCCTCTTTTTAACAATAATCTAATACCATTTCCGTACAGCAAATTGTAAGGCTTAGTCTCCATAATCCAAAAGGAAAATTCCATACAACAAATACCCAACACCAAACATGCCGCTCTCGCAAAAGTGGGGAAAAAAAAGGTAAATCAAATCACAGTCGTGCGAAGGGGTCAAGAACAAGTCGCAAAGAAAAAAAGTAAAACACACACAAAGTCAGACGTGGTTAGTAGCATAGTTAACGATGTTAGCTACAAGTGACAAAAATTTCTTAAAAGAAGAAAAATAAAATCGGTAGGGAAGAACCCAATAGAGAGGGAATAGAACGAGGGAGGGAGGGAGGGAGAGCGAGCGAGCGAGCGAGGCGACGAGGAAGAAGAGAGGCGCGTGAGAGAAAAGAAGGAAACAAAAAAGGGAAATAAGCGAGCAACAAAAAATAGGAGTCGGAGGCCACGAGAGGGAGGAGGAGACGGAGGCGAGAGGAGGGAGCACGCAGGCTGGTTGGCAGGCAGGCAGGGGAGGCGAAAATAATAGGAATAAAAAGTAAGAGGAGGAGGAGAGAAGGGGAATCGCGTCGGAATTTCGGCGAATCGGCGGGATCCGGCCGGGATCTGCGCGGCGGATGAGGGGTGGGCACCATGAAATGGTCGACATTGCTCAGTAAGGTCGTCTTCGCCGGCCAGCAGCAGGAGCTGCCGCCCCCGCCGCCGGCGTCCCCCCTCCACCACCACCAGCAGAGCCACCAGGCCGGCCCCGACCACGCCACCCCGCGGCTCAGCTCCGCCTCCACCAGCGGGAGCGCCGAAGAGGGTGGGGTCGGAGGTGGCGGCCGCTTCGCGGCGGCGTTCGACGCGTTGTCCGGGAGCTCGCCCTCCGCCGCCGCATCCTTTGCCAGGTGGGCCCCAACGCCGTCATGCCTTGCCTGAATCCATCGATGCGTAGGCAGCTCCGATGCGATCCTGTTGCGTGCGTTTCCGGATTGAGCAATGGCGATCGGATTTGGATTCGGGAGCGTTCGATCGTAGATGCTTATTTCCCCCTTCCTCTATGCTTCCCCTCTTTGGAGATTTGGTTAGTGGATGCGGGATTTGGCGTTAGATTAACGTTTTGACCTTGCGGATTGATAAACCTGAATGTGATTTTTAGCTCAAGCTTGCCATGAAGGCAGCCGCAATTTTTTTGGTGATTAACGTTTTGACCTTGCGGATTGATACACCTGAATGTGTTTTTAGCTCAAGCTTGCCATGAAGGCAGCCGCAATTTTTTTGGTTAGTAACGTTTTGACCTTGCGGATTGATACACCTGAATGAGTTTTTTAGCTCAGGCTTGCCATGAAGGCAGCTCCAATTGTTCTTGGTTTTGCTTGTCTGCCTTCATTCGAAATGATGTTGGCTGTACGAGGCGTTAGCTGCATGGTCAATTCATGGATTCGAATGCTCATCTGTATGCTATGGCCCTCGTCCTTTTTGTTTGTTCTGCGTTTCATGTGCTTCTGTATAATTACGTAGCTGTGGTTTTTATACGCGCCCCTTTTAGTAGAGAATGGGATGTTTAGTTGTCATGAAATCATGATTGAGGCCAACTTGGTAAACTTTGACGGCTTCATTTATTGATTCATGTTTGCATTGGCTATGCTGTAGGATTAAGATGGTGCATATCATTCTATCGTTTAAAGTTGATAAGAGTTTGTGTTAGATTGCCTGTGTGGGTTATCTGCTAAGTTTGAATCGCCACCTGCTGAAATTTGAACGCCTTGCTAGGGTTATTGTGATATGCTCATGTTTCCATTGGAAAAGAGGCTTGAATTATTTAATTTGATGTGCTGAATGTCTTTATATATTTCAAATTCTACAGCAAGAAGCTTCATTGTCTATATGTGCTAACACATCATTCTGTAAGTGCTAATTGAGCACATATGTTACTACTATCATATTGATATGCCAGAGGATGGTTAGCATTCTCTTTGATCTGCTCCATGGTCAGTTAACATTGGCTGTACAATTGTTAATGAAGGTTCCTACTGTAATACTGTGGAGTTACATAATAGGTCTCCTTTGAACCCATTGCATAGATTTCATATGTGAAACAACTATGTAGGTAATATAGACTTATCAGCCGTATTCGTTCGTTTATGCTTCAATTTTTCGGTCTGGAAATTCATATTCTTTACTGTTCATTTGTTCTTTTTTCCATTGCTCTAGTGTTCGTTAAACAGCATTAACTACCGAGAAAGAAAAATAACTTATGAACTTGCAGCACTAATGAGCCCCTGACAGTCTCATCCCTTATCTAAACTACCACTAGATAATCTGTTGGCAAGGGATGGAACTCTAGTCATGTGTGTGAGTCAAGGTGTGTTGTATCTTCCCCTAAAAAAGGTGTGTTGTTTCTTGTACGGTACATTGGCCTTGGAAAAAAAATAACATTAGGACCTGAAGAGCGTACTCTTATATAATAGTTCTCTTTTACTAGTTAGTTTTCCCTTAAATCTCTGCATGCTAATTCATGTATCCATATGTATATTCCCAATGACATTCGTACACTATATATGCATCATATGGTTCCGATGCATGAATTCTACCTTACAACAATAAAGAAGCATTGCAACCCTTCATTTCAAATATTGATTATAAACTTGGTTCTGCTGTTTCAGGTGAATGATGTTATTATTCTGCAAAAATAATATGGTTTATACTTTCATAATATTCTTCCTCTTGCACTTGCAGGGGAAAAAATGAATTGGAGTTGGACTTTAGGAGGTTCTGGGAAGAATTCCGCTCTTCCAGCTCCGAAAAGGTATCTTGACACTTGTTTCACCTTGTCAACACAAAACAATAGCACCTTGCTATAGTTGGTTCTTACCTTAACACTTGTGTTTTGATTTTTCCCTGCGCAGGAGAAAGAAAGGGCCTTAAATTTGGCAGTAGATGCCTTCTGTAGGCTAGTGAAGCTGCAGTCTAGTGTAGCTCAATTAGTTACAAAGTATGACCCGTTACACTTCTACCCTATTGCTTTATTTTTAGTGAACTCATATCTGTTCTTTCTGAAAGAAATCTTAATTCTAGTCCTTTTTTTAACTTCTCTCATAATTGCTGCAGGTTAGTAGAAGCACATGTTTTTGCTTTTGTTATCGGAAGGGCTTTTGTTACTGATGTGGAGAAACTACGAATTCACAGCAAAGGAAGATCCTTGCTTGTTGCTGATGCTATTGGCTTCTTTTCAGATATCTCAGAGGTTTGTCCTTGTAATGTTTATATAGCGCAATTTCCAGATTTCAGGTGACCATACACTCTCTAATAACTCTTTTACCCTGATCCAGCTTGGCATATGTCCAGGTTCAAACTTGTTATATGCAGTCGAAGTTCTTGTGACAGAGGTTTGTGCAGTTCCTCTTGTTAATATCAAAACATTATGTTTTCCATTTGTATTTATTTTCTTTGTTATCAGGTGTTAATATATGTTCCAACATAAAAGCAACAAAGCTCTCTTTGATAGTTGATTGGTGCTGTAGTTTGTCTAAGGCTTTAATAGTTAACGTGAGGTGGTACAAAGTTCATTGCAATAGAAACTAGTTTGTTCTTGATACATAGGCCATATGAAAAGAACTCCATCTGTTTAACTTTATAGTGTTGTTATGCTGCTTCCACGTAAAGTGTTTATTTTTCTTTGTAATGCCTTTTTCATCTGTATATTGGATTGCCACTTTTTCTGCTCTGTCAGTACACTGTCGAAGCCATCTGGAGGATGGAAATGATTCTAAACATCTAAATAGAAGATGCACATCATTGTTATTGCAAACCTTGTCAAAACATTGCTAGTTCTTGTTATGCTGTACAACATCGCTTCTGTATTTGCCAATGGAGTTTTCTTTTAATGTTTGCGAATGGATGTTTCAAAGAGCACCGTATAGCTAAGCAATCGGTCATTAAAATGTTGCTTAATGTTTGGTGTTATATACTGGTGCTGCTCTGTGCAAGTGGATTAATGGAATATACAGCAACTTTAGTTCTCTGTGCTTTCATTTGCAACTTTTGTAGTACATTGAGAATTGAAGCATGAAGTACATAGTACAAAGAAGCAAGAGACATCTGCTTTCTGATAAAAAAGAACTTGCACAGTTGATGTCTGGTATTTGAGATCCAGATGAAACAGCGTTTGACAAATGCTCAGAGTAACATGTATTTCATGTTTAATTTCTTGGTTACAGACTATGGATAAGCAGCCTCTCTTGGACTCTGGTATTTTGTGCTGCCTTATATATATCCTCAATTCCCTATTAAGTCCAGATGAATCCTCCCAAAAATCCTCTCCTGTTGGCCGAGTAGGATCAACAAGTGAGAAGAGTAAAGATCAGGTTCCTATGCAATCACGGCGGCTTGAGGTAATGTTAGTCTTCTAGTTCTCATAGAATGAGGACTTCCTTTGCAAGATTCCATAGTTATTTTCGTATGCTGATGCAAAATCATAGCTTGTTAACATTTTATTGGCTGAGCTTCGGATATTGCTACTTTAGTATCCATATGAATTATTACAAGTTTGTTGCTTTATGATCAAATATGTGATATGTTGGCCCCATTTATTACTTTCCTTTGCCATGATTAATTTGGGTTTTGATTTCTTTTCTTGTTTTTGTTCTATGGAGATTGAGGGAAGTGTAGTACATATAATGAAGGCATTGGCAAGCCATCCATCTGCTGCACCAAGTTTAATTGAAGATGATGCTCTACAGCTTCTTTTCCACATGGTTGCAAATGGTTCCCTGACTGTGTTTTCTCAGTTCAGGGAGGGTCTTGTGCCTCTTCACACAATTCAGCTTCATCGCCATGCGATGCAGGTAAGTTGATATGATGCTCCATTATTTATGGATAGACGATCGTGTTCCTGTCACATCACAAGTTGCTAAACATATTAAGTTCATAACCGAACAGGTTCTTGGCCTTCTTCTTGCAAATGACAATGGTACTTCTGCAAAGTACATAAGGAAGCACCATTTGGTACATTCTTTTTTACCTTGTTAGTTGAAACGAGTTCTTGACACCAAACACCATGTAACAACGTATCCTTAGTGATCTTGATGCAATATTCTATATCTCTAAGTGTAACCTGCCGTCTGTACTGACCTTTCTTGGCAAATGATATAACTCTTGAAGAGCAGAAAAAACTTTATTGAATCATCTAAATTATTTCATTCAGACTGTTTTCTTTCTTTTTTTGTTGGAACACCTATTCTTTTGCATATATTGTTAATTAGTCTATTAACCCATTATTGGTCATGCCTTTTAGATTAAAGTACTCCTTATGGCTGTGAAAGATTTCAATCCTCAGAGTGGTGATGCTGCTTACACCATGGGCATTGTGGATTTGTTACTGGAATGTGTTGAGTTGTCTTACAGGCCTGGTAAATATTGCCAGACTTTTGCCATTCAAACACATTTCTTCCAAGTAGAGATGAATTGCTTCAAAGTTCAAACTTTTCAATGTTTAGGAATAAAATGGTCAGTCTTGTACTCTTGATGCGTGCTAACTTTTTGATATTTGGTTTAACTTGCAGAGGCCGGATCCATTAGGCTCAGGGAAGACATACATAATGCTCATGGCTACCAGTTCCTTGTTCAGTTTGCTCTTACACTATGTAGCTTACACAAAAACCAGTCTCTCCAATCCTCACCCAAGTTAGTAGTTGAAGAGTATGGATCGGATCCTTCTCGCGGATTAGAACAAGATACAGTCCCATGTGATCTTTCACCCCAGCTGTCCAGGTTGCTTGATGTTCTTGTAAATTTGTCACAAACTGGACCCTCTGAAAATTGTGTTGGTAAAAGTATTGAATCTTTTCGTGGGAAAGGAACGGGCCATAATAGAAGCCGGACTCCATCAGATGACAAGTTCGCAGATAAGGTTTTGGAAATTAGTAGCCCCAAGGTAAAAGATCTTGAAGCCATTCAGATGCTACAAGATATTTTTCTGAAGGCAGACAACTTGGAAGTGCAAGCTGAAGTTCTCGATAGAATGTTCAAGATTTTCTCGAGCCATCTTGAAAACTACAAGCTATGTCAACAACTGCGAACTGTTCCTCTTTTTATCCTAAACATGGGAGGCTTCCCTGCAGCACTTCAAGAGGTCATCTTAAAAATTTTAGAATATGCAGTCACAGTTGTAAACTGCATTCCGGAGCAGGAGTTGTTATCACTCTGTTGCCTATTGCAGCAACCAATTTCTACCAGTCTTAAGCATACGATACTTTCTTTCTTCGTAAAGCTTCTCTCCTTTGATCAACAGTACAAAAAGGTTCTCAGGGAAGTGGGTGTTCTGGGGGCATTGTTAGATGACGTGAAACAAAACAAATTTTTCTGTGGAGATGAGCAGCAAAGCAAAGCCTCCGACTTTCCAGACAGGATGCCCAACACATGTAATTTTCAGAAAACCATGGACAACGAAGACGCGATTCTTTCACCGAAGTTAATGGCTTCTGGTTCCGCAAAATTTCTCATGTTTGAAGATGAAGGGACAATTACTATTGCTTGGGATTGCCTTTTCTATCTGCTGAAGAGAGCTGAGCCTAACCAGCAGTCCTTCCGATCTTCCAATGGTGTCAACACCATTCTTCCTTTCTTGGTATCTGAAAGTCACAGATCTGGGGTACTACGATTATTGTCATGCCTGATAATTGAAGATTCTCTTCAGGTTTGTGTTTGCACCTTACTCTACCATGAAAGAAACAAATCATTTTTCATATGGAATCATCTCAGTTTAGGGACCTATATGTTGAAAAGTGGAGCACCTATTCAAGTTTAAGGGCCTGTTTACCTATTTTTGCCGTTTGACTTGTTGATTTTAATCATGCTAATTAAGTAAATTTTAGCAGCATGCCAGGTGAACTGTGACTTCTTTAACACATGAAAACCTTGCCCTTTTCAGGCTCATCCAGAAGAAATAGGGTCACTGATTGAAATCTTGAAGAGTGGGATGGTATCAACCTCATTGGGTTCTCAATACAAGCTTGACAATGATGCAAAGCGTGATACATTTGGTGCTTTGTGGCGTATTCTTGGGGCAAACAGTTCAGCACAAAGAATTTTTGGAGAAGCCACTGGATTTTCTCTGCTATTAACAACACTTCATAGTTTCCAGAATGACAGTGAAAATGACGAAACTGAATCATCTTTGCTTACTCACATGAAAATCTTTGGTTTTCTAATGCGAGCTATGACAGCTGCGGTATACAACAATTCTGTTAATAGGATAAGGCTGCATACAATTCTGTCATCACACACTTTCTACGATCTTCTCTCTGAATCTGGGTTGCTTTGTGTGGATTGCGAAAAGCAAGTTATCTTGCTTTTGCTTGAGCTTGCACTTGAGATTGTTCTTCCTCCCAGCAGTAACCTGCAGGTAGAGAGCATTTCATCTGAAACCTCAGAGGTTGAGTCAGGTTTCTTGTCTGCAACCTCATTTGGACTTTCAAGGCTTGACAGGGAGCGAGTGTACAATGCTAGTGCAGTTGTCGTATTGATCCGTTCCTTGCTAATATTTACGCCTAAAGTTCAACTTGAGTTACTGAGATTCATTGAGAAGCTAGCAAATGCTGGCCCCTTCAACCAGGAGAATTTAACTTCCGTGGGTATGGCAAAAGTTGGTCCTTGTTACTACTTTTTTCTTGCGACTCTGGTTGACAAGAGTGCCTTATGTTTTTCTTGCCCTTTTTGTTATACAGGATGTGTTGGTCTTCTACTTGAGACAATCAACCCATTTTTGGAGGGTTCCTCTCCTATTCTTAATCATGCTTTGAGAATTGTTGAAGTGCTAGGTGCTTATAGGTCAGTTATATTCCATGAAATTCTGATGCTGATCTCTCCGTAACAGATCGTGTGTTTATTATTTTGCGGTACGTTTTATGCTCTTCTTTTTTCTCAGGTTGTCTTCTTCCGAACTAAGACTTCTCGTGAGGTATATACTTCAGCTGAAAGTGAAACGTTCAGGTCATCTTTTTGTTAATATGATGGACAAGTTAATTCAAATGGAAGATGTCAGACAAGGAAATATTTCTCTAGCCCCTTTCATCGAGATGGACATGAGCAAAGCTGGCCATGCATCTATTCAGGTTTCATTAGGAGAAAGGACATGGCCACCTGTTTCTGGATACTCTTTTGTTTGCTGGTTCCAATTTCAAAACTTCTTTAGAAGCCATTCTAAGGAAACAGAAAAAACATCAAAAGGGGCTTATGGTAAAAGGAGTGGACAAGTTCTGCGCATCTTTTCTGTAGGTGCAGTGGATGATGGCAACACTTTGTATGCAGAACTTTATCTCCATGACAATGGTGTTTTTACTATAGCAACTAGCAATTCAAGTTCATTGTCATTTCCTGGCATTGAAATGGAAGAAGGAAAATGGCATCATCTTGCAGTTGTTCATAGCAAGCCAAATGCATTGGCTGGCCTTTTCCAAGCAAGTGTGGCTAGCCTTTATCTTGATGGAAAGCTGAGGCACACTGGCAAGCTTGGGTACTCGCCATCCCCGTTTGGTAAATCTTTGCAAGTAACACTTGGTATGCCTGCTACCCGTGGCAAAGTTTCTGATCTGTCATGGCGGCTCCGCTGTTGTTATCTTTTTGAGGAAGTATTGACACAAGGGAGCATTTGCTTCATGTATATTCTTGGGCAAGGTTACCGAGGATTGTTCCAGGACAATGATCTTCTGAGATTTGTCCCAAACCGGGCCTGCGGTGGGGAGGTAATGGCGATTCTTGATTCATTAGAAGTGGAAGTAGCTGCACCTTCAAGTAGCCAGCGCATTGATAGTTCAATGAAACAAGGGAATTCTAGACTTGAGAGCAGTGTAATTGTATGGGATACGGAAAGGTTGAGAAATCTCTCCTTACAATTGTCTGGGAGGAAGCTAATATTTGCTTTTGATGGAACATCATCAGATGCTTTTCGAGCATCTGGGACTCTGTCCTTGCTGAATCTTGTCGATCCAACTTCTGCTGCTGCATCCCCAATAGGAGGTGCGTGAACTTCCAGCTATTTAATTTACATTTTGTCTTTCTGAATCGGAATGTGTCAAGATTCAATTAGTTCTTCATATTGACAGGTATACCACGATATGGACGTCTAAGTGGTGATGTTTACGTGTGTAATCAGTGCACAATTGGTGACACTGTTCAAACAGTTGGTGGGATGCCTGTTGTGCTTGCTCTTGTTGAAGCTGCTGAAACTAGGGATATGCTGCACATGACACTGGAATTGCTTGCGTTATCTCTTCAGCAGAGCCATCAAAATGTGAAGGACATGCTGGCCTTGAGGGGGTATCATCTTCTTGCACTTTTTCTGCACAGGAGAATGTCACTATTCGATATGCAATCTCTAGATATCTTCTTCCGTATCGCTGCCTGTGGGGCTTCCTTTCCTGAACCACAGAAATCAAATATAAACCGAACAGAAAGCTATGCATCTGGAATCTCCCCAGACGCCAGTTTTGATGATCTTACCTTACCTAAGTTTGGCGATGATGTGTCTTCTGTTGGATCACATGGAGATCTAGATGATTTTTCAGTTCAAAAGGATTCATTTAGCCATCTTTCTGAGCTTGAGAATGCTGACTTAGCTGGCGAGACTTCTGAGTTCATAGTCTTGTCAAATGCTGATATGGTTGAACATGTTCTCTTGGACTGGACTATATGGGTTACTGCTCCTATATCAGTACAAATAACTCTTCTGGGATTTCTTGAGAGGATGGTATCAATGCATTGGTTTAGAAATCACAACCTCACTATATTGCGTCGAATTAATCTTGTGCAGCATCTTCTTGTTACTTTACAACGTGGTGATGTTGAAATTCCTGTGCTGGAGAAGCTAGTTGTGCTGCTTGGTGTCATCTTGGAGGATGGTTTTCTAGCTTCCGAGTTGGAGCTTGTTGTAAGATTCATAATCATGACATTTGATCCTCCAGAGCTCACACCAAACCGCGAAATTGTCCGGGAGGCTATGGGAAAGCATGTTATTGTGAGGAATATGTTATTGGAAATGCTTATTGATCTACAAGTAACGATAAACGCTGAAGAGTTGCTGGAGCAATGGCATAAAGTTGTTTCATCCAGATTGGTCACATATTTCCTTGATGAAGCTGTGCATCCAACAAGTATGAGATGGATCATGACTCTCTTAGGAGTTTGCCTTACATCATCAACTACATTTGCTCTGAAGTTCCGTACAAGTGGTGGTTTCCAAGGGTTGAATCATGTGCTTCCAAGCTTCTATGATTCTCCTGAAATATATTATATACTCTTCTGTTTGGTTTTTGGGAAGCCTGTCTATCCTCGAGTACCGGAGGTTCGCATGCTTGATTTCCACGCTCTTATGCCTAATGATGGAAACTATGGAGAATTGAAGTTTGTGGATCTATTGGATACTATTATTGCAATGGCAAAAGCTACATTTGATTCACTGATTATGAAGTCTATGCTTGCACATCAGAATAACAATCTTTCACACCTTAATGGCACCTTGGTTGCGGATCTTGTGGAAGCAACATCAGAGATGGGAGATCTTCAAGGAGAAGCTCTGATGCATAAGACATATGCAGCAAGGTTAATGGGTGGTGAAGCAGCAGCTCCTGCTGTTGCTACTTCAATATTGCGGTTCATGGTTGATTTGGCAAAGATGTGCGAGCCGTTCTCTGCTCTTTGCAGGCGACATGATTTCCTAGATAGCTGTGTTGATCTATATTTCTCTTGTGTAAGGTTTGTATGGTGTGCATATATCATGATACTTGGTGCTGTAGATGTTTATATTAACCCTTCCCTTTTGTTCTGCAGGTCTGATTGTGCCCTGAAGATGGCAAAAGATCTAACAGCGGCAGCAACAGAGGAGAAGAATATGAATGATGATGACAATGAAAGTTCAAAAGATACCTTTTCTAGTTTGCCACAGGATCGAGAACAATCTGCCAAAACATTGAGTGTTGCAAGTTTTCCCCAGGAACAGAAAAGTACAAGCTCAGAAAGCACTGGCATGCAGAACTCTTTTGATACTGCTGAAGTAAAAGCAGATGGCTCTTCCAATCAGGTGCTCAGCACCAAGTTTTCAAATGAAGAAGCAAACCAAGTGTTTCAGAATGCTCATGATCAAGGACAGATATCAGCACCGAGTACAAATGGCATTGCCGATTCCCACCAAGTAGCCGATTCACCCAGCTCAGTTTCTATGAATAATATTGGATCTCCTGTTTTATCTGAGAGATCAACTCACAAAGCATCAAGCACTCCTACTGCATCTCCCATGGCCCCATTCACATCTTGGCCTGGTAGTGCAGGATCATATAGCGATGGTAGACACCTAACGGCCTCTCCATCCATGTCTTCAACTATATCTGGGGTGGACCTGGATTCATCTCCTGATCTGAAGACAAACATTCAGGGATCACCTGTGGTGACCACACTTTTCTCAATCAATTCCAAGCTTTTGCTTGACATAGATGATTTAGGTTATGGGGGTGGCCCTTGCTCTGCAGGAGCTACTGCTGTTCTTGATTTCATTGCTCAAATCCTAGCTGATATTATCTCAGAACAGCTTAAAGCGACACTTTTTATTGAGAGCATTCTGGAGTCTGTGCCTTTGTTTGTAGATATTGATTCTGCTTTGGTTTTTCAAGGCTTGTGCCTAAGCAGATTGATGAACTTCCTCGAAAGAAAACTCTTGCTCGATGATGAAGAAGATGGGAAGAAACTTGACAAGAACCGCTGGTCTGCCAATTTAGAGCCACTTTGCTGGATGATTGTTGATCGTGTATACATGGGCTGTTTTCCAACCCCACTCGGGGTACTACAGACGCTAGAATTCTTGATGTCCATGTTGCAGCTTGCTAATAAAGATGGTCGTATTGAAGATGCAGTACGTTCAGGTAAAGGTATTTTGTCCATTGCTCGAGGAAGCAGGCAACTCGACCCTTACATCCATGCCATATTGAACAACACAAACCGGATGATAATGTACTGTTTCCTGCCAACATTCCTTAAGAATATGGGGGAGGATGACCTGCTTGCAAATCTGGCTTTCCTAACTGAAACTGGGAGAAGTTTAGCTTCTAAACCTTCTCAGGAAGATTATTCTGTTGATATATGTACTATTCTTCAGCTTCTGATTGCCAACAAGAGACTGGTGCTGTGCCCAAGTAATGTTGATACTGATCTGATGTGCTGTTTCTGCATAAATCTAATGGCACTTCTTCGTGACAAGAGACTAACTGCTCAAAACTTAGCTGTAGATTTACTTAAATACTTGGTAGTGCATCGACGGCCATCTCTTGAGGACCTGCTAGTTTGTAAGCCTAACCAAGGGCAGCAAATGGACATCCTTCATGGAGGGCTTGACAAACTACTGACTGGAAGTACATCGATGTTTTTTGAATGGCTCCAGAACTCTCAGCAAACAATTAGCCAAGTGTTGGACCAGTGTGCTTTAATAATGTGGGTTCAATATATTACTGGCTCTGCAAAATTTCCTGGGGTGAGAATAAAAGGTATGGAAGTCAGACGCAAGAAAGAGATGGGACGAAAATCACGTGAAATTGCAAAAGTAGATGTAAGGCGCTGGGAGCAGATAAATGAAAGAAGGTACAATCTTGATTTGGTTCGTGATGTGATGTCTACAGAGCTAAGAGCAATTCGTCAAGACAAATATGGATGGATATTGCATGGAGAAAGTGAGTGGCAGAGCCAGCTCCAACAGCTTGTACATGAAAGAGGTATTTTCCCCATGCGACAATTATCCACAGAACCTGCATGGCAGCTATGTACTGTTGAAGGACCATATAGAATGCGGAAGAAACTTGAACACTCCAAATTTAAGATAGAAACTATTCAGAATGTTCTAACCGGTAACCTTGGGTTGGATGATGTTAAGATGACGAAGAGAGAGGATGGAGACGTGTTGATGACATCTGGGTCAGATTCAATGTCAGGCTTGAATCTTTTGACCTATGACACTGAACGGAAGGAACTTGATGCTGCTGATTTTGCATCGTTCAAAGAGGATGACGACATATTCAAAGGGGGAAGCACATTGTCAGCTCCAATTGACTTTACTGATGATAAAAGCAGCATTAATGAGCAAAGTCTTCACTCTGCCACCGAATTTGGTGCAAAATCAAGTTCCTTTTCTTACCACATGACAGAGAGTGTCCAAGGTAAATCTGAGCTTAGTTCACCAAGACGGGCACCTTCAGTTAAAGGTACTGATGCAAGAAACTCAGAGGATAAATCAGAAAAGGAGTTGCTCGATAATGGAGAATATCTTATCAGACCTTATCTGGAACCTTTTGAAAAAATAAGGCACAAATACAACTGTGAACGGGTTGCTGGTCTTGACAAGCACGATGGAATATTTCTAATTGGAGAACTTAGCTTATACATTATTGAGAACTTCTACATCGATGATTCCAATTGCATTTGTGAAAAGGGCAGTGAAGATGAGCTCTCTGTCATCGATCAAGCTTTAGGTGTGAAAAAGGATCCAATGGGAAGCAGTGATTCTCAGCAGAAATCACCTTCAACATGGGGTGCAACTGCGAAGGTTTTGCTTGGTGGCAGAGCATGGGCATACAATGGAGGTGCTTGGGGTAAGGAGAAGCTTTGCAGTAGCAGCAACCTGCCTCATCCATGGCATATGTGGAAGCTTGATAGTGTCCATGAGCTCCTAAAACGTGATTATCAGCTCCGTCCTGTTGCAATCGAGATTTTCAGCATGGATGGGTGTAATGAGCTTCTAGTTTTCCACAAGAAGGAGAGGGAGGAAGTTTTCAAAAATCTGATTGCCATGAACCTCCCACGGAATAGCATGTTTGTATTCTTAATCCTTTGCAGTTACATACACTCAGTAATTACTATGTGCATTTGCTTAGTATTAAGATTTGATATCATTTCCTACTAGAATTGAAATGATTTCAAAACAATGAATTAGCAATCTGTAGAATTATTCCATCTATAATGGCATGAAAGATAATGTGTCAATTCAAACATCACCCTCCAGAGGGAGTAGCATTCGTGTTTCAATACGAGGGAATTTCTTTTTTCAATGGCTAGCTTCCTTGTTAGAATGTGACTGTCCACTTTATTTTTGTCTACAAATTTCAGTATTTAAGCTCTGTAGTTTTGAAACCATCTTGGAGTTGATTCCCAGACAGAGGGTGACAACCGGTTCATGTGTTTCTTTCCCTAGCCTGGTAGGTTTATTATAACTATCAAACATGGTTTGACTGGAAGCTGACTGCCGATTTCTACCAGATACTTCTAGAGATCAAATTATGTTTCTTAGTAGCATGATAAAATAATGTTCTTTTTGGAAGAACACCATGATAAGCTGGCATTATCAGTGAAACCAGCCAGGTCACCACAAATACACATAAATTTGCAAAATCTGGGTTTTCATTAGGCATATCCCACCCATCCCAATGAAATCTGGGTAGCTGTCACAGGCAAGTTCTGAATGTTTTTATTGTCGCCGGTGGGCACATATTGTGGGTGCTTGTGTAAATTGGTGGATAGATGTGCATTTTAGGATACATGAAATTAAATTCTAAGGCCTGAATTTGTATGACTTGGCATTTTAATGCTTTTACTTATCATTAGGATGCTTGAGCACAGGAATTTCCTAATAATCCAAAAAAATATGCCTTTCCACAGGTTGGACACAACAATATCAGCGTCATCAAAACAGGATAGCGGTGAGGGGAGCCGTCTTTTCAAAGTCATGGCAAAATCGTTCTCTAAAAGATGGCAATGTGGTGAAATTACCAACTTCCAATATCTCATGCATCTAAATACACTTGCTGGTCGAGGGTATAGTGACCTTACACAGTACCCAGTATTTCCATGGGTTCTTGCAGATTACGATAGTAATACTTTAGATCTGAGAAACCCAAAGACGTTTCGTAAGCTTGACAAACCAATGGGGTGTCAAACAGAGGAAGGAGAAGAGGAATTCCGTAAGAGGTTTGTTCATCTAACATAAATATAAATATTTCTTTTGTTTCTTTTCTATTTTGAAAACATAAACTAGAGTCTTTAGTGTTGTTAAACATGAGAGGTTTCTTCTGTCCCTTTCAGATATGATAGCTGGGATGACCCTGATGTACCTAAGTTCCATTATGGTTCTCATTATTCAAGTGCTGGGATTGTCCTTTTCTATCTTTTAAGGTTTCCTCCCTTTAGCATGGAAAATCTGAAATTGCAGGGTGGGCAGTTTGACCATGCAGACCGTCTATTCAACAGTGTGAGAGATACCTGGGTAAGTGCTGCTGGTAAGAGCAACACATCAGATGTGAAAGAACTGATTCCTGAGTTCTATTATTTGCCCGAGTTTTTGGAGAATCAGTTTAATCTGGACTTGGGGGAGAAACAATCAGGAGAGAAGGTAAGTTTGCTAATCTTTCCAGTCGATGTAATGATAATTCTCTAACCAAACCTCAAGTTTGTTGGAGCCAAGCATGTAACTTTGTGAAATAATTCTTTCAGGTTGGTGATGTTGTTTTGCCACCTTGGGCTAAAGGTAGCACCAGAGAATTCATTAAGAAGCACCGGGAAGCCCTGGAGTCAGACTATGTATCTGAGAATCTGCATCACTGGATTGATCTTATTTTTGGATATAAGCAGCGAGGAAAGGTATATACCGCATCAGGTTTCTGCATTTCCATCTTTTCCCTAGTGGTGTTGCCGTGCCATCATCTTGACAACACAAATATGTTTGTGGTTAAAACAAGCGTGTCTTCTGTTATAGATTGATTTTCCTATCTTACCCATGCAAAACCTATCAATAGTTTTTGTTTTTGTCCCGGGGTCTTAGGCAGCATTCTATTTCACTTTTTGAGGGTCGCTCTTATTTACTGATGAGATTTCTAATGGTTATTTTCTTTTGTATATGGCAGGCAGCTGAAGATGCCGTCAATGTCTTCTATCACTACACATATGAAGGCAATGTTGATATAGATGCAGTATCAGATCCTACCATGAAGGCTTCGATACTGGCACAAATCAATCATTTTGGCCAGACACCCAAACAGTTATTCCAAAAACCCCATCCACAGCGACGGACAGACAGGAAAATCCCTCCTCATCCTCTACGGTATAGCGCCTATCTTACACACCAAGAGATTCGAAAGACAGCATCGTCAGTGTCCCAGATTGTGACCTACAATGATAAGATCCTAATTGCCACAGTGAACAGCTTGCTCAAGCCAGTAACTTACAGTGAGTACATCTCTTGGGGATTTCCTGACCGCAGCTTGAGAATATTGACCTATGATCAGGATAAACTTCTATCGACGCATGAAAACCTTCATGGTGGTAGTCAAATTCAGTGCACTGGAGTGAGCCATGATGGCAACATTCTCACCACAGGTGGTGTTGACGGAGTTGTTGCAGTGTGGAGATTTGTCAAGGATGGCATTCGTCGTCTCCTGAGAATGGAGAAAGCCTTGTGTGCTCACACTTCCAAGATAACATGCATCTATGTCAGCCAGCCTTACTCATTAATTGTCTCAGGCTCCGATGACTGTTCCGTGATCTTGTGGGACCTGACAAGCTTAGTCTTTGTGAAGCAGCTACCAAAGTTCCCAGCATCAGTGTCTGCGTTACATGTGAACAACCTCACTGGTGAGATTCTAACCGGTGCTGGAGTTCTTTTTGCTGTTTGGAGCGTAAATGGAGACTGTCTTGCTGTGGTGAACACCTCTCAGCTTCCTTCTGATCTCGTCTTGTCTGTGGCAAGTACTACACATTCAGACTGGCAGGACACAAACTGGTACGTGACAGGTCATCAAAGCGGTGCTGTGAAGGTATGGAAGATGGTGCACTGCACGTCTGAGGAGGCAACAAACAGCAAAAGCAAATCGCCTGCAACGACCTTTGGTGGGCTGGGCCTGAATGGCCAGACGCTGGAGTACAGGCTACTTCTTCAGAAGGTGCTCAAGTCACACAAGCACCCGGTTACTGCCCTTTGTCTACCACCCGACCTGAAGCAGCTCCTGAGCGGGGATGCCAGTGGTCACTTGTTTTCATGGTCACTGAAAGATGACAGCTTTAAGGGTTCATAGTGACAGAGAATAATCAGGATTAATCTGCACATATAGAAAACATTGCTTAAATTATCTCTTGGTCGTTTCTCATCCAGAAACTGACGAGCACCTGCCTATGTTGACAACAAGAGCTCAGAGTTGGCCTCGGCTTGCAGAAACATGCTATATGAGGATACCCCGTGACGCCCAAGCCAATCAACAATTCAGGATAAACTTAATACAACAGAAAAATATTGGAAGGAAGAAGTGGATGGGGCGATCGAGGCGTCGTTGTGCTGACATTATAATCTTACACTGTAGATTATCTGCCGGTTCTACCTCTTGTTTTTTTCAGGAGAAAGGATTCGTGCGAGGTGGCAACCAGTGTTTGTAAAGTTTGTATAGGATGCTTTGGTGGTGATGGTTGAGGTGGACGGTTGTACTGTCGATGTTTTGCCTTGGGGATGTAAGGGGGTGTTTGGTTCCTTTTTCTTTTATTCTCCCCCCACCCCCCAGAAGTGGTGTTGTTCATTCATTGACTGGGTGTAATTTGAGCACCCTCCTGTTCAGTTCAGTTCATTTGCACATACATGCAAGAGATTTTGTCGAACGTGTTGATGCACCCTATCCATGTCTAATCTGAAGCATCTGCCCCCAATCATGTGAAGAGCCCATACTCCATACTCTTCAGCAAGTATTTCGGTGCACAGTTGTTACCAGGGTTCACATTACCGAAATGACCTCGGAAATCGCCTCGAGCCTGGTAGCGTAAAAAACAAAAGGGTTTTGAAATCAATTTTTTTTAAAAAAATAAAAAATCAACCGGTTCGATTTTCATCGAAATCGGTTGAACTTTTTTGCGGTTGATTTTTTTAAGTGATTTTCGACCGATTTATATCGTATAATTTTTTTGATTTTTTTTAATTGGACCGGTTTATCGACAGATTTCAACTAATTGGATACGGATAATCACGATATTGTTAACCCTAATTGTTATACAATGGTCGATACACGGGCTGGGCTAACGCTAACATTGCTATAAAATGAATTAATACAAGTAAATACAAGTTGCACAAATTTTAAAGCAAGCAAATAGATAAGTAATCACCGATTATCATTTGTTCATACTTTAATAATTATGCAACTTTCAAAAAATAATATATAGAAGCACCTTCCATAGATAAATTAGCAAACTGGTGAGCACCAAACACAGTCATTCTGTCTGCCTTGAGGTTGTGATTTAGTCCCCCAATATTAAGGGGGGTTCGGCCTAGCCAGCCCCTCAACGTCATCACTCGCACAAAGTTCTCTGGAAATTCCGAAATTGTGTTTAGCCCCTCTTACCGGCTCTTTTGCAAGAAGGCCCTTCGAAAATTCCGAAATTGTGTTTAAGGCCCTCCGAAAATTCTAAAATTATGTTTAAGTCCTCCACCGGCTCTTTGGCAAAAACCCATTTTTAAAAATTCCAAAATACGTTTAGGTCCTCCCGCCACCTCTTTTGCAAATAAAAAAACTTGTGATTCCGCAAGTTCGAGTTTAGCTCTTTCTCGAGCTCTTTTGCAAAAAAAAACCCTCATAGTTTCAAAAATATTCATCTAGACCCAGACCACACCATTTTGCAAAAAGAGTCCTCGAGGTTTCGAAAATTGCATCCAACGCCGAACCGAAATTCACCTAGAGCAGCGTATACCGCGCGACTCTACCTGGTTCGTAAAGCAAAAACAAGAGCTTCTCTGGCCAATTTTCTGTGCTACACTCACGAGGCATGGCGCCGCGCGTTTGTGTCTAGTAATACCTATATTAAAGGTGGAGGGGTTTCGGCTCAGCCGACCTCTCTATGTCATCTTTTCCTTGAGAAATCTAAAAAAATTAAAATTACGTTTAGGTCCTTCTATTGGCTCTCTTGCAAAAAGGTCCTTTGAAAATTTTAAAATTATGTTTAGGTCCCTCTGAATATTTAGGAAATTGCATTCAAGTCCCCTCGGCTCTTTCGCTAAAAACCCTTCAAAGTTCCTAATATACGTTTAGATCCTCTCACTACCTTTTTTTGCAAAAAAAAAAACTCATGTTTCCACAAGTTTGAGTCAAAAAAAAATCCTCACAATTAAAATGAATTACATCAAATCCAGACTAAAAACCCAAAGATTATAGAAAATCACTCTTGCCCGCCGCGCCTACGCATCTAGTGTACCATTATGCAACGAAACCGAAGAGCAGCGAGAGATACAGGCACGGTGACTACGGGACGTGGCGAAATAGTGATCTGGAAAGCTCCAAGCCAATGGCGATAAAGAATTTGGTGAGAAAGCACAACCAAGGATGAAGTCTTCCACGATGAATCTGGAAATGTGGTTATTGACTCTGGCAATGATGGCTCTCTCTTCCTCCTGCTAATTGAAACTTCCATAGATGTCTCTTGTTAGTTAAAACTTCCATAGCCTGTTATGCTTAACCTAGTCTGATCCGCAGGATATTAGCAGACTTTTACGCTTTCCACGTCAGTGCATTCTGGAATATTGAATGTAAAACCGGATAAGGACTACATATTGTTTGCTCACCGAATTTACCAAACTACCCTGGAATGCAATTTGTTTTACAGCTAGATATTGCATATATATATAAACACCCATTAGTGCAAAACAGACAGCACATAGTATCTATTTTTAACAAGTCGCGAGCTATCTGCAACAATTTAATCTTTTTTTCTTTTGCATCCCGTATTGTAAAACATCTAACGAACAAGTTGCCCTGAACCTTTGTAATTTTTCCCTGAATTTATGTGATTTAGAATTCATGTCAAATTGAATAAAATGCGCTCTTGATGCTCCTGCAGCAAATGTGAAAACCATTGGCGACCTCAGAAGCAGCACAATATATCTGAGCAAGGAACCAAAATGCCTAAATAAAAGAGAAAAATCCTACGAAACCGACCAAAGGGCAAAATGGGAAGCGAAAAACTCTTTATATGTTGACTTGTGGCATTCAGCGTCGCCGAGCACGCAGACAAAGGAGAAGCGGAAGAGGACAGCCCACGGAAAGAGAGGAGAGGAGAGAGGTAGCATCAGACGGACGACGGCGAGATGCTGGCGGTGTTTGATCCGACGGTGGCCAAGTGCCCGGAGGGCCTCCGTAGCCCGCCGGTCGCCGGAGGAGGAGGCGGCGGCGGCGGCGGCGTGGGCGCGCTGATGAAGGGCTTCGCCGGAGACAACGATGGCGCGGTCACCGTCAGCCTGGGCCCCGCCGGCGCCCTGGCCTACTCTGCGGCCAACCAGAGCCCCCTCGTCCCAAGGTGCTGCTCTCTTTTTGGCTTCTTGCTGTTTATTACCAGTAAACGGATGCTTGTAATGCCTCGGGTGATGCAAAAAATACGCGGTGTTTATAGCACTTCCGCCCAAGATTCGGTGATGCGATTGGTTCAGTGGGGTTAGAACGACGAATCTTTGAAGGTTTTGGTTGGAATGTGTGGAGATCTCCCTTTCTTTTGGTTTCTTGGGGCTAGGTAGCCATTTGCCTTTCAGTGGTGTTGGTGCTCTCCATGGCGGTTCTGGGGAAAACTAGCTGATCTTTGCTCAAGTTTGTTTACTCTTTCTCTCGGTAAGGGTGGAATGGACGGTTAGTAGTTTGGTGTTGGTCTGATGGGTGATGTGGTGGTGTAATCTAGAGCGTTTCTTGGAAAAATGTTGGGAGTTTTTATTGCGTAAAGTTAGGGCAAGCTGTTCGATCTAGCTGCTCCGCACCAAACGTTAGGAGACAGTATAATTTTGATGAGCAGAATGGATTGTCCATTGAATCATTCTTTTTGTATGATTCAATTCTGTCAAAATCTAGACATTGTTTTTTGCTGAGTTAGTTTCTTCATCACCGTTCAAGAAAAAAAATCTTCATTTGATGCATTTTGTTCATGTTTGTACGATAATTCTATTTGATCAGTTGAGTATCTCTTGAAACTAATCAAGACTTGTTGATTTGTCGTGTCATGAAAGGCAAGTAAAGATCATGATACAATCGGCAAATCAAATCAAATCAATTAGGTTGTTTCCTTAGTTAGGCTTTCCATGTTTAGTAGTTGCCTTGTTTAGGTGGTCACCCACTATAAAAAGGCATGTATCCATAAGTTTGAAAATATCACAGAGCAACAGAAAAAATATTCCTGGCTGTTCCAACAATTGGTATCAGAGCGAGGTTCTAATCTTAGTGCCACGCTTGCCCCGGGGGGAGGCCGGCACTACTGCGCCTCGGGGCAGGCTATCGTCGCTGGCGACGCGACGGCGGTTGACGGTCACGGGCAAACGCGAGGAGCCGTGGGCTCGAGAGAGTGCCGCAGTGGCGCGTGCTGCAAGTGCCATCGGGCAACACGCGGCGCTACTGGTGCCGGTGGTGCAGCCGTGTGCATCGACACGACCGGGTGCAGTGGCGGCCAGCACTCGTCGGGCGTGCCCTTCGGGGGTGAGGTAATCATCGAGTAGGCTTTTGGCGCCGGTGCGCTCGCTGCCGTGCGTGGCCCGTGAGCGAAGTCGTCGCGTGCATGCATACGAGCGTGAGATTAATTTCCTGTAATGAAGCACTTGCCTCCGTGTGGTGGTAGTGAAGAAAAAAGTGAGTTTTTGTGCAAGTTGTGTCCACAAAATAAATATGTATGTGCGAGTTTCTTCAGAGATGTTATGCGCATCAGAAGAAATCATGCTGCATGAAAAGATCAAAAGGAAGTCGCTGCGTGTGTCAAAGTTGACTCTGGGACGTTGAAGAGATGCGTTCGCCGTCCAAAGTCATGTCCGTCAAAGTTGACTCCGGGGCGTTGAGGAGGTGTGTTCGCCGTCCAAAGTTAAGTCTGTCAAAATTGACTCCGGGACGTTGAGAAGATGCGTTCGCCGTTCAAAGTCAAGTTCGTCGAAGATAAGATCAAGACGTTGAGGAGATGTATTCGCCGTCTTGATTTAAGTAAGATGAATCTGGGATGTTGAAGAGATGTGTTCTCCATCCTATGTGGAATATAAGTTGGGCAAATCGTAGTTAAGCCCGATTGCCTAAATGAGTAGAGTCAGCAAGTCTTGATTAGGGGGGAGATTGTTGGAAACTAATCAAGACTTGCCAAAATTTTTGATTTGTCGTGTCATGAAAGGCAAGTAAAGATCATGATACAATCGGCAAATCAAATCAAATCAGTTAGGTTGTTTCCTTAGTTAGGCTTTTCATGTTTAGTAGTTACCTTGTTTAGGTGGTCAGCCCACTATAAAAAGGCATGTATCCATAAGTTTGAAAATATCACAGAGCAGCAGAAAAAATATTCCTGGCTGTTCCAACAGTATCGAGTAGTCGAGACACTGGGGAACGGCCTATTAGTGGGTTTATTTAATCTGGAGTTCTTAACTGAATTTAGTGGTACCTAAAGAAACAATTTAGCAAAATGCTTTGCATGATTTTGGTTAGACAAAAGGTATATAATGGCCACATTGTTGCTGTTGAAAGTGATTTGTACTCTGAGCTCTGTTGTTCAAAGTTCATTGTGCTATTCTGAGTCCAAAGTGCACTGTGCTATTCCAAGTCCAAAGTCTATCATGAATACACGATCCAGAATGAAGAGACTCAACGATTATCGTGAGAAGCTGAGGTTTGCTATGAGAGCCTTGGATGAACCTGTGGTGTAGATATGTCATTTTTCTTCACATTCTATGTATCACATCTGATCTTTGAATATTTATATCTGTCACTATAGTCTAGATATTCAACAGAAAACGAAAATAATGCTGAAGTTTCTGATACCATATACATGTCTTTTCTCCTTTGTTGACACAACTAGATTACATGTCAATTTGATACTTGTTAAGCAACATTTCCTTGTTAGCCCAACGGGGACGATGGTGACTGGTGATCTTTTTTATTAGGTAGTAACTTGTCATATACAGCAAATAAAATGGTTGTATAGAGCAGTCAGGAGTTGAGTCCTATTGAACTAACTCAAAAGCAAATAGCAAATTTTCATTCTATAGAAAAACAATTTAAACATGATCAACATGCTTGCTGATTGTACATGTCTAACCTATCATTAGCTGCTCAGTTGCTGAGATGCAAAACAGAATTAGCATCTATGGATATTTATAATAGTCCAACAACATAGTTTTGCTATGTTTAAAGCATCTATTGGTGTTCTGAAGGAAGTCCAACTATTGAAGAAAATGTTTTGCACAATAGCTTGATTTTTAGGCTCGAAGAAAATGTTTTGCACAATAGCCTGGTTTTTAGGCATGTGGTAATTCCAACAAATAGCAAGAACATGAAATTTCTGTCAAAGAGGATCTTCTTAACCTGGAGAAGACGCATGATGACACATAATTATGACTGATCCTGAAAATTCTTTCGCTATATGTTCTCTCTATCCGACTACCTGAATTATATTTACCTGACTCTGTACCTTGTGCTCCTGCCCAGGTTGTTTGGTGCTGTGAACGACATTTTTTGCTTGTTCCAAGGACACATTGAGAACATCGCCAATCTGAAGCAACACTATGGTCTGAGCAAGACAGCAAATGAGGTTACCATCCTGATCGAGGCCTACAGAACCCTCAGGGACAGGGGCCCTCTCCCAGCCAGCCAGGTTGTGAGAGATCTCAGCGGAAAGTTCGCGTTTATCCTGTACGACACCCTGTCGAAATCCACCTTCGTTGCTGCTGTAAGTACTTCTGTCTTCTGGAAGCATGCTGCATGCACCTGTACCCTGTGGACTGTAGTTTGAATTGCAAATGGTGCCATGTCTGAACTCAGGATGCTGATGGTAGCATCCCCTTCTTCTGGGGCGTTGACTCCGAGGACCATCTTGTGTTCTCTGACAACGCTGAGCTTCTCAAGGCGGGCTGCAGGAACTCGTTCGCGCCATTCCCCAAAGGTACATCACATGGCAAAAGAGCACCGACACATCCTCCATCTCATTGTTGCATCCCTAGAACTCGGCTGAAGTTCTCTGCACCCTGACTGACACCATCATACATTCATCATCATCAGGCTGCTTCTACACCACCTCCGGAGGGCTGCAGAGCTTCGAGCACCCGCTGAACGAGATGAAGGCGGTGCCGCGGGTGGACAGCCAGGGCCAGATGTGCGGCTCCACCTACAAGGTCGACAGCGAGGCCAAGAAGGACTCGGCGATCCCTCGCGTCGGCAGCGCCGCCGACTGGTCCAACCACTTCTAGCTCGATGATCCATCGGTGGCTTCCATTTTACCATTCCCGGATGTGAACTGCATGCCAACGTTATCTGATATGCTAAACATTTCACTGAGACAACGCGCCACGTTTTGTTGAGCATCGGTCGAACGCTTTGCGACTTTCAGGGCACCTTATCTGCGTCGTAGATGATCTGTGTGATCGATAGCCCTTCTTTCAATAAATAATTAAAGTTCGAGAGGTGTTTCAATGCTTTTCTTTTTTACAGTTGCACAAATATTAAAGCATGAATGAAGGGTAGATGAAGATTACTTACCCTTTCGTTTGTTTCAAGATTTGTGTAATTTGTATTAGAAGAGAAAGCATTGAAGCATTGCTCTTAAAGTTCAATGAATTGAAGGCTTCATTTGGTACCGTAATACCGTTTGTGTTTTGTATCGTGTGCTGCTAGTAGGAGTATTTTATAAAGTTGGTTTTTAACCCAGCTTTTTCGCCTGAATTTTATTTCCTGGTAAACGATTCTACTTCCAGCCTAGCTACATTTGGAGGGATGGTCGGGCATCCTCTGCGACTACAATGGCAGGGGAGCATAGGTAATGTACCACGCGGAGCGATACAAACCGTCCGATCGATCGAAACTTCCAACGGACAAGATTAGTTCCTACGATACTGAGGATTTGAATTCAACGGCTATGGAGTAATGCCTCGAACTAACGAGAAAGTGTCATTAGCATGGCAGAGGGTCGGTCGGAAATCCCTATGATTTAGTTTAAATTTGAACTAAATCCAAAAAATCTCGAGTCATACCCCTTGTCCAAACATCTCCCAAGTTGGGAGGAAATGGATCATCTGCAAGCTGTGGCAGTGGCAGGTACCACACCACTGAAATTTTCACTTTTCTGCATAAGCATAAGCATATCCGCATGATTGGTGCGATTTGAGGATGTGGATACTGGAGACTGAGGCCAGCCACAAGGGAGATATCATACGAGGAACACTGAAATTCGGCACCACTAATTTACATTTGTTAAGACGATGTCAAAAGGAGTTTTCTTTTGCGCCATAGCTCCAGTTGCACCTGATTCCCAAAGAGAAAAAAAGAGAGGCTCCAGTTGCATCTAATGGAAGAAATTCCATAAATAAAACTGAGAACACTGCCCAAAAATACACAAGGCACTAGGCGTATAAGAAAAATAAGCAACAAGCAATGCATACATTCATCGAATAACGAAACAATGCATACGTTAATTAAATAACAATTATCTTCGCTCAACTGATCTACATTTTCAAACACACACAGATCAATCACTATATGCCAAGTCTGCATAAATACTAATTCTATTTTTATATATGGATGAAGTTTGACTATTGTGACTTGCAATCTGAAACGAAGAAAGAATAATCATCTCATCCCATTAACTAACTCGCCCCTCCCGTGCCGTGCATTGTGCGGATCAACTATTTCAAGAACTAAATACATAGCGCTATCTGTAAAACCTTGAGCTCCTAACGTGACCACTCCAAATCTTATCAATCTAAGAAGAAAGCCTCCTCCATGCATCATGTACTCTCGTTCAATGTATCGTACCAAAATGCTGCCCATAAGAAATGCGAGCTCAGCAATGACTTTAGGTAGCGGATTTGCATCCGGATCCCCAACTCCAGGCATCTTAGATCCTGTGGAATTACTGAATTAGAGCACTCGTAAGGTGCAGCAATACAAGATGGTCACATAGAACACATGAAAACAATTGTGATGCGGATGCCTCAAGGTTCGCGCGGTCGCACCTACTATAAAATTAGTTTTCCTTCATGTAATCATCGGACAACTAATAATTGTTTTTTGGAAGAGTACCTAACAATTTTTCAAGTTGAATTTTCTGGCCACTAGATGTGCTTGGCACGTGATGTATGAACACCGCAAAATAGACTCATGAACAAGATTGCAATTAGCCGTAAGCGATTCAATGTTTTTTTCCTCTTTTAAAACCTGAATGCGATTCTTTCCTCTTTTAAAACCTGTATGCGATTCTTTTCTCTTTTAAAACCTGTATGCGATTATAGACGACAAAACACAGATTATGCAAAGAAGGTCCCCATCCAAAAGTTTTTTTAAAGAAAGAAAGAAAGAAAGATGATGATGATAAAAACTAGAAGCCCAAACCTACGGAGACGAAATACCACGATTTAGCAACCAATCCCACGGCAAGCTTTGACTGCAGCTCTATCTATATGGAAACAAAAAACTTCTACGACATGGTTCGAATTCGAATACGAGAGGTATCAGATGAACAAAAATACACGAATGTCTGGGAAAAAATATATCTATGCACCGGGGAAGATTGCTGATGATGGATCGGCGGCGGCGGCGCTGGAGAGTGGAGACCGACAGCCGCGGCTCACCGGCGGTGGCGAAGACACGCTAATCGGGGAGACGGACGTCGTGGACAGGCAGAGCGGCGGCGCCCGAACGCTCGGGAGCGTTATGGTGCCGCACCGCCTACCTGGGGCGTTGGTAGAGATGAAAACTGGTGGAATGCGTCTTCTTTCCTATCCTCACTTATATTTTTATCTCGAATTTAGAATCACCTATATTTTTATCTCGGATTTAGAATCACCTATATTTCTATCTTGGATTTTGAATCGGATATGTATATTGGATACAAATACGAATATAGATTTTTTAGGATACGGACCTAGAACTGATGTGGATCGGTTTGAATCGGTTACGGATGACTGGATGGATAGTAGACACATAAAGAAAAGATATAACTTCACCAAGGACAGTGTCAAATTATGCTACTTATTAGAGAATTATTTATCTTACTTAACAACATAAACAAAACCAAATGTTAATTCATATTATATATTAATCAATGACTAGAAAACCATAAAGGATATTGATCTTTATTGGATTTCTATTTTGTTGATTTATCAGATATTTTTCAAATATCCTATCAAATACGGATAGGATATTGCTTTTTTCGTAGCCTAACCTATATTCCACTAGATTTCCTGCATACAGATGATATCATCACATTTGAATTTTTTCACATACAGCGTCGGATCGAGCCAGCCTGTTTTCACCCTAGGCATGGGCCACTCGCGACACCTGCAGTATCTGTGCAGTTCATTGCCTGTCCCTGACTCCCCATCTCCCCATCCGTGGAAATGGGCCACGCGCACCCTTCCCGGCCCATCTTCTAAGCCCATCACGCACACGATTTTCATTTTTTTATTTCAAAACTTCAAATGATGTATCTTTTAGCCCGAGCGTCCAAGATCCATTTGACCTTGTCCAAAATCTCGTCGAGATTTCGAAAATCTCAGCCGAAATCTTGGCTTTTGGTCGGAGCCGAGATTCCAAATCATGGAGAGATAAAAAAAAATAAAAAAATTTAAATTGTTATAGTGATTTCAAGATTTTTCGGCGAGATCTTGGTTTTTTTTATTGAGATGATCAAATTCAACCAATTTTCATGTTGTAGGACCGGATTCAGCACCAATTTTTTTTGGCGAATTGTAGTACCTTTTGTGAGGAATACAAGTGAAAATTTTGTATGTATATACAAATTATGTAACCCTAACCCTAAACCCTAACTTAGATTTTGGAATTTTTCGACAAGATTTCGGTTTATTTCGGCAAGATTTCGGGTTTTTTTGACCGAGATGATCACAAGTTCGACTATTTTTCATGTTTGCAGGATCGGATTTAGCATCAAATTTTTGTGGCAAATTGTAATGCCTTTTGTGAGGAATACATGTGAAAATTTTGCAAAAAAAATGCATTATCATACTTATATGTTTAGGGAGATGAGCTTGCCGATTCTCAGTTTGACAGTGCCATACATATTGCAATATTATTGTCAAGTCTTATATGTGCTTGTAGTGCAATCATAGTAGTATATATAGTTCTGTCAAGTATATGTATGCATGTACTTACTACAGTCGTCTTGGTTCTTAATGGGAGTGACATCACCCTTGGTCCTCCAATCCACACACGTAGGAATTGCATGAAGGTTAACATTTTCATACTTCAACCTTGTAGGAACCCTAGCAGAGTTAACCTTGAAGCCTAATTTGTTAGTTTTAGATGCCCTAAACTTGTCGTTGGTGAGGTCTGTGAACAGTTAATTAATGATTGTACTTCTTTAACAGCAAACGAGGTATAAACATACCTTGTTGTCTGTCCTTGGGACTTGTCTAAGAACAGCTGCTAAAAGAGTCGATTTCCCTGATCCCAACCTCATTATATCACTACTACACAAATATACATTACAATCGGTTCTTTTTTATCATCACAGTCGGTTCTGGTGGCGACACAAAGTCTTGAGACAGAGATGAGGCGGCATTATTACAGTCGGTTCTCACCCGATAGAGATGTGACGGTCATCTGTATCGGTCCTTTGTAAGAAGCGATAGGGATGATGAACTCATCTATGTCGGTTCTTTATAGGAAGCGATAGAGATGAGGGTATTATCTCTATCACTTCTAATATAGAACCGATAGAGATGAGTTCATCATCCCTATCGCTTCTTACAAAGGACCGATACAGATGACCGTCACATCTCTATCATTTTCTTGTGAGAACCTGAAGGACCATGTGGAGGTCCATCCATGTTTGTGATGAGTATTTGACTTTATTTAAGCAAGGTGTGCTCAAGTTTGAGTTTGATTTGGATTGATTTTCAAAATGAAGCAATTTGAGTTGTCTCTGCCGGGAGTGGCGATCTGGGTCGTATGGGCGCGGTAGTGATGAGTTGGATGGTTTATTGCACATCTTTGTGGGCATTGCTATGTGAGGAGTTTCCTTGTCTTTGATGGTTGCGAGCGGCGGTGCTAGGTCATGGTGAGGCGAAGGATGGCCGGGACTAGGCGAGGCGTCGGAGGTCGAGACGGTTGGGAGATCGCGGAAGATGATCGGAGGCGGAGTCCGGGCAAGTCAAGAAGGCAAGGAAAGGAGTTGATGCTAGCTAGATGCGCGTGGATCAATGAGGGCCGTCGGATTGAGGTCTAGTTGATAGGTTAGCGGGTCTAGGTAGTATGCTTTGAAAACCGTGCAAGAAAACCCGGTATGTGTGTGGGTTTTAGGTTAGCCCTTGCATGGCTGTGTGTGTGGGTTAATCCTAGCCCTTAGATGAGTGCTCTAGAGTTGAGGACTCATCCAAGGGTGGTAGGTGGCCCAAGAGTAGTATAAATAGGGGTGGAGGGTAGCCTCCTTCCCTTGAAGGTGTTGAGGTTTTGATGCTCATTTGAGCTTTGCCCACATGAATGTGAGGCTTTGTAACCTCCCTTCCAGAAATGAAAGTTTATCCATCCACCTCTGAATTTATTTTGCGCATTTACATTATGTCTTTACTTTACGCAATTTAAATTCAGCATTTACTTTCCATAATTACATTCCATAATTTACTTTTATGTAATTTGGATTTGCCTCCCCTCCTTCTAAATGCTGCTGATCTTGGATGTTTTGAGTGTGTTCATATGGTTTTATATCTCTTTTGCACTCTTGGATTGAGTAGAGAACATCTTTTCTTTCAAGTTCTAACTTTGTTCAGAACTTGTTCTTCGCGCAGCAGTCAGTGTTTGATTTTTGTAAAAATATAGAAAAATAATTTTTGAGTGATTCTTGTTGGAGGAGGTGAGGAACTCTGATATACACCTGCAGAAAAATTTTGGAGTTCACTTGTTGCACCGTTTGGGCGCCATGAGGTGAAAACCAAGCCCCAAACTTTCTACTCGAAATTCTTGAGCATACTGTGTTCTTAGATTTTTACTGTTTTTATGTAAGGCTTTTTGAGGAGAAATTTGGTGGAGTTCTTCAAGACTCTGATTATCATAGGGATAAAAATTCTCAAAATTTTGTGAGCTGCAGAAACCCACCAACCTCCTGTGCAAATTGAGGACAAGTTCTGAAAATTCTGCTTTTGCTTTTCTGAAAGTGACTTTTGTGATTTGAATTGATGTCCTTTCTAAAAGCAAGAGTTTGAATTGATTCCTCTTTATCATGGACACTAGAAAACCAGGATTGTGACTCAAAAATCCTCACATATTTTATGGTACTTATCCATGCAAGCTTGGAGTACATATAGTTGTCTAGTTTTTCGGGTTTTTCACAATTTCCTTTGAGCGATCTTGTCGAGGTTTTTGTTGGAGTATTTTGGGGGAATTTTTATTTGCGATCATTCACCCCCCCTCTGTTCGCCATCTCGGTCCTTCAGAACCGACAGAGATGAAGGGATGTGCTGTGCTATTTTCTAATTCACCTTCCAATCAGCACATATTCCACACAATATGCACATATCACATTCACACAGAAATTATAGACAACATATCACATTCAAAGAACATGAACACTATGTTACAACAAACACATATCACATTCGTTAACAAAATAGAATGTAAACATGCTTAACCGTACACATGCAATCGCATTCAGATATGTAATATTGTTCACATCCGGTCTAGTAGGAGCTTTGGGATCTCTAAACCGTCAGTCCTCAGACAAGCATTCTATCCATTACCACTTGGCATAAGTGGTCTCGTATCTTGTTGAGTGCAATCTTTGTCTAAACTCTTCGGGGATATTGGTATCTTGCAAAATAGAAACGAGTGCTCTAATTTAAGTTTTCAAATTTCTATGTGAAAAACTAATTGTATAATAATGCATGTACTACCTTAGGAAGCGATGCGAGCCGACAATCAAGATCACCATGTGTTGCATGACATACAAACAACGTGATGCGTTGCTGCCTGTTGATGACAACTGTGAAGAAAGAAAAATAAATTAAGAGACGAAGAAAATATGTCGGAAAATCTAAATCTTATATATGATAGCCACTTGTACCATGAAGCGGACATACTCGACTTGGAGCCCTTTTTGTCGTCGTGTGTCCCTCCCGCTTCGACGTATTCCTTGAAACCCCTATATACATTGGAGAGATGCCGTTGAGTAAAAAATAATGAGCGTAGTTAAATCGAAAAATGTTAGATAAGAGTGGTGCACTTATCGCTCCAAAGGAGGCTTGATCGCGTAGGCCATCGGTCTCTTATCAATCGAATTAAAAGTGTACATTTTGTTGTCACTCGGACGAACACGAGTAGAACCAGTGGTCACTTATTAAATGGTATGTAGCGAAGAAAATAAGTTCACATACGGTTTCGGTCGTAGAAGTAATTGAGCGGTGAAGTAGCACTTACTCCTCGTGAGTGCGGGAGTAGAATGAAGTCCTTCTTCAACTCGACTTGCAATGCCCTCTTGATGTAGGAGGCAACCCATTCGGTTGAAGCCTAGCCATCGTCGCGGACACAAGCTCGGTCGATTTAACCCAACTAGTTGTCGATTCGTCATGACTCATTGCCTCATCGCCATACAACTCGCATTGAATGTTAAAAGCGTAATGCAAAATCCTATGGAAGTCATAAGGTCGTACAGCGTGGTGCGATACTCACGGCGTCGAGGATCGTCTGATAGAAATATCGATGGCTATCGGTTGGTACAGACGAGCAGATCCTCAAAACTAATCGAAATGTCCCATCCTCCTCGCGGTGAAAATGCCCCTTTATGTATCTAACATTGAAGTCGATACGCTCGCTCTCTTTCGCTTTGTCAGCGTACCATCCATGGAGTTATCGAGTCCATATGCCTTGAGCATTCAATTTGTTGGGAGGCGAAAGGGCTTTCCATGTCGTAGGCCTTAAATTCATAAGGCTTCTCGTGGCTGTGCGGGTTCTCCTTTACGGGCGAAGGAGTCTCAGAGGCACGGGCAATGGGCTTTTCATGTACACGAGGCGTTGTGGCCTTTGTGAGCCTAGCCTTTTTAGCGAGAGGCCTCCGGTGGTTACGTGGTTGTCGTGCTAGTCCTTTTATGCACCACTCTGTACTTTGTGCGGGGGCTCATCACGATCGTGGGAGCGGTAGCGCAGTGCGGTAGGAACCTACAAAGCACGTGCATAATTAAGTAACTTGTTGCAATACTCTGGAATGAGTACGAAGACGTGAGAGATGTTTACCTTGACCAAGACGGCGCTGTCATGGGCCACTTGATGAGCGACATCCGCGCTGGCCCGAGAGTGGTGATGTCTTCGTTGGGGAACTCGAGCACATGTGATAAGAAGGCCGTGGGCGTAGTCCACCGGACCCTCATGTAGCCCTTCCCCAAAGGTGACCATGCACCTTGTCGGTCTCCTTGCATGGAAATGCAACCCGCGTGCGACCTCAACAGAAATCCGTCTTCCGTCGGGGTGGTAGGCACTTGGTAGGCGCTTTGCAAAAGTGCGCAACTTGAGAGAAAACATATGAAGAATTACCTCGCACCATTAAGTTAGGCAAAATTAATTATTACCTTGGTGGGGACCGGACTTATTATTTTGGAACCGCACTACTTGGTGGGGCATAGGTTTCTCTCTGATGGCGGGGCATCGGCTCGACTCGAGAGATCATCGCCATCATCTCGGCCCTTAGGTGCTCCTCACGTGCCATCATCTCCACCTCATCTCCTCCTCACGTGCCATCATCCGCACCTCATCTCCCCTCATCTCCTCAGAGATCTCCTCCTCATTGCTCCTAATCGTGTCCTTGGTGCTCATGCGTGCCTCCCATGTTCTTGATCTGGTACTCATGACATCTTAGAAGTAGGACTTCTTCGTATGCCCCGACCCTGCGGCAAGCACTCGGCCCTTATGGTCGGGCTTCCGGATCGCAGAGGATAGGATGTCATTTGACCCTTAGCTAACAAAGGTCCCTGCTCTTTCCTCCGGCTTACCTCCTCCTGCAAGAAGCGAGTGAATTAGATCCGAAATACAACAGAATGGTCTCTTGCAATGTAGTAAGTTTGATATCTTACGATGGTGGAGACGACTTGCGCGGTAGTGGGGTTTGGTACTACCAGCTGCCCGTCCGCGGTTTTCTTTGTCCTCACTAATACCCAGTCACATGCCCGCTCCTCACATATGTGCGAGTAAGGCATCGCTGTCCCGGAGTTGGCGCATTCCTCGGCTAGTCGTGCCCATTCTGCTTTCTTCCCTTCATAGCCGCTTTGAGCAGGCGGTGCGCATCGTGTTCACTTCTAGGTAGCAACGTTCTTCATCTCGGCTCCTCGCCTCGGGCGTACTCTTGATCCTCGTGAACTCCTCCCAAACATCGGAGTCACGAGCGGATACCTCTCGAATGGTGTCGGCCTTTCAAAGACGTACTCACTTTGTGCATGTAGACCACGAAGTGCCTCGAGCCACACCCATCCTCTTCAAGGTGTACCGCTTTGACATTGTTTTCATCCTCCTCTTCTATAATCTATTTTCCCTTAACCTCGTCCCACACCGGTTCTTACGCTTTCGACGACCTCCTTTCTCCAATCCTTAACCGTTATGGGAACTCTCTCCCTCACCAGTTGTCCGAGGAATGAGCGGTATCGCCCCCTACACTTGGGAGGACCCGTGCAAACACCCATCGCATTGAAGTGGAGAATTTGCGGCGTTCTCCCTGTGGCCCCTTTGTTCGGTCCTCGGGCCTTCCTCACCTTACTCGGCCCCTTTACATTTCGAACTTGGCTCGGCTCGACACTTGGAAGTTGGCTGCGCCCCTCAGGAGCACCTTCTACTCTTTCTGGCGATGAGCCGATGCTCTCTAATTGCGACATGTTGAGTTTTCCTATCTAACATGGAGATATATTTGACATGAGAGAAAGCAATTCATAACTATTATGCAAACTTGATAATAAATCATCCGTAGCAATAGGTCAATGGATAATTCATAGCATGTCATTGTTCTAGCATATTGCAGTAAAGTAACAGATGAGCGAATGATCTTCAAGAAAAGTCTATAGGTTGACCAACTGAATACGTACGAACGATAACTCCTGAAAGTGCATCTAGGCACTTATGTTATTTTGGTGATTAATGATAAACACTCATAATGACAATCTATACAATTAAGTAAATGCTTAACTTAGTGCTTAACAAATGACAAACCTCTAATATGATTATATTGCTATGAGACTAACTTGTTATTGCCTAGTTGAGTATCAGTCTCATCTATTTAGAGGAAAATCAAATAGGAAGGTTAAGCAAAGATAAGGTATGCAATTTTGGTATCTATTCTATATTTGTTATTGCATTCCTTTCGTGCAAATGCATAGTGAACTCCAAGTAGCATGTTGATTTTATATATGCACATTGGTTCATGTCATATTTATTTGTGCATATATATTCATTTGAGTTCATTATAGTATGCATGTATTAACTAGAGTTAAACTTCATATTGCTATAGATTGACTTGGTGCATGCATGTTTTATTTGTATATCTTCTCATGTAATTCTCTTAGTGAAGTTTATCTAGTGTTGGATCACATATTTACTCTTACTCCAAATATTATTTGCACATGTACAATTCGTGTATATTCTATCATGTGCTTCATTTAAGTAAAGTCTGTGATCCTTGCCATGATTTAATTGATTCATCATATTGGCAATTATCTCTCTAGTGCATATAGATCAATTACATATTCATCATGATGTACTTAGTAGAGAACATTTCTTATGTCAAGTGTTTCCATTTATATTGTGCTTCTTTATATGAAACACTTGTTGTAATCAACTGCTCACAAATATCAACTTGTTCATATCTATTGAGCTTTTGGAACTAATGTCTTTCATGAGTAGTTTGGAAAGAATTAGGTCTCGTCTATGTATGATGACCAAGGTATCTTGGAGGATGATCATTAAGCTGAGGTCAACAAGACGGCGATGTCACCAAGAGTTGAGGACTAAGTCAAGAGCGACTTGGCGTGGAGATCGTCGAGAGAGGATGATCAAGTCAAGGTTGATAGGACGAGAGTCTCATGAGGTGAATCAGTCGAGTTGGACAAGGCGAAGATGTCATCAATTATATGGTGAAGGTCTTCATGCATCGACATCAAGAAAGAAGACGGCAAGTGACTATTTCTAGACTTATATTATCTTTGATTTAATTTGAGTCTAAGGATTGCCGTACTATTAAGAGGATGCGATGTCGAATGACTTTTAGATGTGTCAAGTGCTCAAGTGATCCATCCTTGTGAATCTTAAAAAGAGAGTGGTGTTGGTGCTTGGAAAGTGAGGGTTGTAGGTCTCTCTTGATTTCTTTGTGAAATCTGTGGTTATCCTTTGAGTTTTGGATAGTGAGATCTTGTTGGTTGTGTAGCCCTCGGTCTTAGCTTTTGGTAGAGTCCAAAATCGCTGAAATCGAGTCCGAGTCGGAAGTTATGCTCGTTTTAAATCGGTGGCGGTGGTGCAATCCGGAGTATCCGGATATTCAATCGGACATCCGAGTATCCGGACATTTAGTCCGGACACTCGGGTTGGCACCCTCGGTGGCTGCTCTCGGTTGGTCCGAGTATCCGGTGTTTAGTCCGGACACTCGGGTTGAATTAGTCCGGAGTGTCGGGTGTTTGTCCGAGTCTCGGGTTGGCTCTCTCGGGATGGTGATCCTTCTAATCCGAGTCTCCGGGGTAATGTCCGAGTCTCTGGGTTGTCTTGCACCCCTCAACGGCTAGTTTTTGGGAGTTCTATTTATAGCCCTTCCTCCCTCTTTTGAAGGGCTTTTGGTGTGGATTTTGAGGGGCTGTGGAGGCTTTGAGGAAGCTTTTACCCTTAGATCTAAGTGATCCCCTTGTGAGAAGGGTTGGGAAGAGTTTGGGAGTGAGTCTTGAGTTGATTGAGCACTTGATTTCATCTCCAAGCTTGTTCTTCGTGAGCATTTGTTACTCTTGGAGGTTGAGGACTCCTAGGCGGCTAGGAGGTCGCCTCGAGCCACCGGAGCTTTGTGTGGTTGGCCGTGGGAAGTTTGTGAAGGTCGGTTCCGCCTCCGTAAGGGAAGGAATCAAAGGAGTGAAGACCGGCGAGTGCATTTGTGCAACACCGGAGGAAGAGGGTTGAAAGAGACCCGGCTCAAGTGTGACCGAGCCGCCTCAACGGAGACGTAGGATCCTCAAGGATCCGAACTTCGGTGAAAAATCATCGTCTCCAAGTTTGCTTCTTATTCTTGTTTTGGTATTTGATTTTGAATCTTGAAATTGCCCGATCTACTCTTTTGTTGTGTTTGGCTCTAGATCTACAATATCTCCATGTACCTGATAGCATTTAGATCATTTGTATTCAAGTAGATTGTTGAAAAATTGCAGGGATTTAAAATCTCATTTCGAGGTCTTAAATCCGGAGTATCCGGACTTCTGAACCCGGATAGTCCGGACATTTCGGAGTCTCCGGATAAAATCCCGGACACTCCGGCCTGAGTCCCTCGGATCCAATCCGGAGTATCCGGACTCCAGAACCCGGACAGTCCGGACTTTTCGGAGTCTCCGGATAAAAATCCCGGACACTCCGGACTTAGACCCTCGGGAGATTTTATTTAGCTGCAATATTTTTATTCCGCTGCATTTAGCTATAAAGTTTTTAATTTGCCTATTCACCCCCCCGCCCTCTAGGCGACATCCCCTGTCCTTTCAATTGGTATCAGAGCAAGGTCTCTCCTTTATTAGACTTAACCGTCTAGAGAGTAAAGGATGTCGACTAGAGGATTAGTGCACTCACATAATCCACTTGTGCTAGATGGCACAAATTATGCTTCATGGAAATTAATTATGACTTCTCATTTTAAATCCATGAGCCCTCAAATATGGTGGATCGTAGATGTCGGCTTTTCCTCTCCATTGAATGAAGTTGCTCCAACTGAAGGAGAGAGAAATGCCTACATCTCGACGCTCAAGCTACTAATGTTTTATTTTGTGTTGTAAGCGATGAAATCTTTGATAGAATATGCAATCTCAAGAGCGCTCATGAAATGTGGATAAAGCTTCAAGAACTATTTGAATCATCCACTTCTATTGAGGATTGCATTAAGGAAGAGATGTCGGGAGATGAAACATCAAGCTCCACCTCAAGCTCAAGTGATGAAGAACCGACATCTCCATCAACCTCAACCTCCGCCTCAAGTGACGATGAAGATGCTCTTCCATCACAAATTCGTTGCTTCATGGCGAAAGGTAAGAATGAGGTAAGTGACGATGATGACGATGATGAGCTCACTTATAATGAACTTATGAATTTGCTTGAGGAGCTCAATAAATGTTTTGGAAAGGAGAAAAAGAAATATAAAATTTTGAAGCTTGAACATGAATCACTTCAAAATGATTATAATATGCTTCAAGAAAATCATGAATCCCTCCTTTCCAAAGAAATTCATAAGCCTAAGGTGGATATAGGAATTCATGTGATTTAATTGATGATATGTCTTGCTTAAATGTTAATCCTAATATTTCATCAAAATTTGACATATCCACCTCTTGCAATGATTTACCTTGTTGCTCAAATTCAAATGTTTCCACTTCCTCTATGCATATTGAAACTAATCTTGTAGAGGAAAACAATGAGCTCAAGGCCAAAGTCATTAGATTAGAAAATGACTTGAGGAAGTGCATCAAGGAAAAGCCGTTCTCGGCGAGATCTTGAGCAAGCCAAGGCGCCTCAAGATAGCGAGGACTCGGCTACATCTCCAAGAGGAGACTAGCAAGACAAGGCACAACAAAAGACTTTGAAGACCATCAAGTGCTTTGCTTGCAACAAGAAGGACACGCCGCCTCCGTGTGCCCTAATAAAGTGGAGATCAAGCCACAACCATCAACAATGAGGCAAACCGACAAAGAGCAAGTCAAGAAGAAGAAGAGACGCTCAAAGCCTACTTGCTACAATTGTCGGAAAAAGGGACACATCGGTAAGGATTGTCCCAAAGGTATTACTCTAAGCCTATTATTGTCAATGATCATTATTTGCTTAGGAAGGACAAAAATGGCAATGTGTTTGCCAAGTTTGTCGATTCTCCCAAGTATTTGCAAAATTATGATATTCAATTGCTTAGGAGAAATGAATCTAGAAATGTGTTTGCTCAAAATGCTAGACTTCCTAAGACCAAGAAAAATCATGTTGATCATGTGCTTAGGAAAATAACAATAGCAAACCATTTGCTAGATTTGCTAGATCTTCTAAGCCCTTGCATTGTAATGATTATTATATGCTTAGAAAGGATCAAACTAGAAATGGATTTGCTAAAATGCTAAAACTCCTAAGCCTCCTCAATTCAATTCCAATAATTTGCTTAGGAGTAATAATTATTGCAAATCCATTGCTAGTCATGTTAGTTCACCTAAGACTATTAATGTTAGGACCATTTGGGTTCCAAAATCTATTGTGACTAACATTGTTGGACCCAACAAAATTGGGTACCAAAAGCGCCTAAAAGAATTGTAGGTGCTTGGAGATGCATTGGAAGTTTTGGCTTATCAAGAGAATGATTCCATCATGTGCAAAAGAAGCCAAGCTTGAAGACATTCACTTCAATCATAAACCAATGCCATCTCGGGTAACAAGTATTTAAATTGATTCTTATAGCTTATAGCCTTGTGTAGGTTATATTGCATTATTCATGAAAATCAATTTAGATTGCTTGTTATATGCTTGCTCATGCTTATTAGTTGTTTTGATTGCAATCTTGAGTAAGTTTGGGATAGTGGCACATTAAGGGGGAGTGCTAAATCATAACCATGTATATTACATCCCTACATGTGCCCATATTTATATAAGTGCAAATATATATTTTCAAAATCAAGCCATTTAGCCAAAAGTCAAAATTTTGTATACCATTAGTATTCTTGTGAAAAACTAGTTGCAAAATGTATACAAATATATTTGAAACGTTTTTCAAAGGTTTTGGCTTCACAAAATCTATTTTGAAAAGAAAATGAGTTTCATGATCAAAATCTAGATAGTAGTATCTTGTTTTGGATTTAAACTTATAATTTTCATAGAATTAAATGTAAAATGAATTTGAAAGTAATTCCAAAACGAAAATCCTAGAGTTGGTCATTCTTAACAATTCTTGTGTTCAAAAGACTTTCAAAAGACCAACCTAGTGAAAGTTATTTGATTTTGAAACTCATGAAAAACTATATTTGACCCATAATGGTCATACTATTGCACTTAGTGAGTTTCTCCGTTTGGACCGGATCTTGTGTAGTATCTTGGTTCAAAATGGTATCTTAGACTCATACACAAAATTCAAATCTCAATATCTCATCTTATTCTTCATTTGAATCTTGTGTTGAAATATTTGGCTTTGTTTTACAAATAGCTATTTCAAAAGGACCAATTTGGTCAAAAGTCAAATCTTATGTTTAAAAGGCCCAAAATTGTGAAAAGCTTTGTAAAAGTATTCTAATATGTATTTCAAATGTTTTACAAGCTTTCAAAATGAAAATTCTATATTGAAATCAAAATTAGCCAAAATTCTTGGTTTGAACTAAAATAGCTTATTTAAGCATATTGCTCAAATCGTAGCATTCAAGTTGGATTTCATTATAAATGTTGGCTAGAAACCATCTTGATAATCAATTCTAAGCCATGGAAATTGAAATTGCATGAAATCCAAATTGAGTTGTATTTTGAGGCTTTTTATGAAAAACTATTTCCTATTTAACTTGCTTCAAAAAGGGTTAAAAGCAAAATATTTGTTTGAAATGCAAAATCTTATGAAAATAGTCTTCTAAAATGTTTTCAAATGCATTTCAAATGTTTTCAAGTATCTAACCCTTGGCTAGAAGCTAAAAGTCAAACTTTGGCCTAAAAAGATCTTTGTGATCTTGCTTTTGCATTTAACTTCAAATTTTTCTAAAAGAAAAATCTATTTGGAGTTTGAAAAAGTGGTCAATACAAAACTCATAGGGTTGGTCATTTTAAGCATTTCTTTAGTTCAAAGTTTTTCTAAACGACCAACCGTTCAAAAGTTATAGCCATTTGAATTTGGCCAAAATCATCCAATTGACCCAAAATGACCCGTTGTTGCATTTTGTGGATTTCACCATTTGAATTAGATTTATTTGCATATCTTGGATTGAAATAGTATTTCATACAAAGCTATGAAAGTTCAAATCTCCATAAATTTCAATCGGAATGCATTTTGAACATTTGGTGAAAAATCAATTTCTTTTCAAACCTACAAAGCGCATTTTGTCATATCTTTTGAATGAAAATTTATTTTAATGAAATTCAAATAGTCCAATGTTTATTTCTGAAAGTTTCAAACCATTTGGACTCAATTTGAAAAAGTTTTGATTTTCTTCTCTTTGAGTAAAAATCATGCCTACAAAGCAAAATTTGGCATATCTTTTGATTGGAGACTCCTTTTGGAAAATTCTTTTGGAAAAGTTTCTTGGGAGTCTAAATAATGTTTATGCCTAATTTCAAATAATTTCAACTTAATTTGAAATAGTTATGCCTTTTCTCTCTTTCGATCTTATTTGGCATACTCTTGCATTAAGTTGGATTTCGATTTGAATGGATTTGATTATGCAAATAGGCTTATAAACATCTCTCAAAATCATATGAAGCCATATAAGTGCATATTACCATTCAAAACTCATTTGGTTCCATTTTGAGGATTTGGTGAAAATCTTAATGTTTTATGTGTTTCATATGCATATTTCATCATATTTCTCAAAATAAAATTTATTTATTGAAAATCTTTGTTGGAAAACCTTCTCTCACATATGGAGTTCATATCTGAAAATTCTCAAATTTATTTGAACTCATTTGCAAGATTGTTGACTTTATTTGACTTAGTGTCAAAACTAAACCTCAATGCTTCTAATGACCTATTTTTGATTGGAGAGTGATATTTGAGAAAATCCTTTTGGAAAAGTCTCTTGGATGTTCATGGATCATTTCGCAAAATCTTATGGCTATTGGACTTCATTTGATCAAGATTTGATCCAAATTCAAAATGTTGATTTAGGGATGAAGTGAACAACCGAATATCGGGTAATATATCCGAGTATCCGGATTATCCGGACACTCGGATCAAAAACACCGAGTATCCGGTTGTCTTGCTCAGCCCAAATTCTTAAATTGCAATCTATACTTTTTTGCAATATCTTGTTCATCCTATTTTTGGGTTTCTCCTTTGCTCAAATCAATATTCAGTCTTCATAGCCCTCGAAGAGATTTAGTCGGATCTGTTCGCGTTGATGATTTTTGTATTTGAGCAATGGTTTAAAAGTTATAATCGATTTTGTCTGCTATTTGAATCTTTTGAGATTTTAAGAGTTTTAAATTGGAATCTTGGCAAGCCTTTCAAGATGAAAACTAAGTGAACTTATTCATTGCTCCAAGCTTCAAAGTGGAGCATATCTATTTAAGTTTTCATTCCAATGAAAGTGCATCTTTTGGCTAAGTTATTCGGAAATTGGATTTAATTGTAACTTAGCCTCAAAATGTTTTCTCTCTTGCATAACTTGAGTTTATTATGGAAAGAGAAAATTTCCTTGTAAGCTCAAGAGTGAGTTTGAATGTGTTTTACTCATTGTCTCTCTTACAAGTGGATGTCAAGATTAAATTTGAATGAGTTTCAAATATTTTCATTATAAAGTGGTGTAATAAAATCTTCAATTGATATCTTCAAGTTGTTTTAAATTGCATGCAAAGAGTATTGTCTTGTATATCATATATATCATGCATGTTGTACTTAGACATTATCAAACTAACTTGGGTCAAATTAAAAGATATTTGTTCCCGAAATCGTGTGCTTGTCTATTGATGTTCAAGGTATTGAAAAGGGTCATCTTCGATGGTGGGATGAAGGAAATGGAGAGGAGCTCCATAGTACGAGGGATCTAAGACCGGGCGCGGTGATCATGACCAATTCGAACATGCGGTGGACAAGAATCGACAAAGGGACGTGTTTCTTTTCTGACCATATTCAATAATGTCTGTGCACACCATTATGCTAAATTGTGTTATTCTAAATGGTGTTGTATCTTTCAATTGGTATGATTAATTGGTATCTTTCAAGAGGTATCCTCTAATCCTAAATTGTTTTGAAGTGTCATCTAACTTGCATTCGGCATTATCAAGAACTAAAAGGTACATATGGGTGACACATTGCAAAGAGGTATACCCTTGATAAGTTTATGAAATTCTTGATCATGAAAGTGCATCTTACTTATACAACCTTGATTCATGATCTTGTATACATCTTGTGATCATATAAGCAATTCCTTCTTGTGTAATCTTCTTTATATGATCTTGATTGTTAGAATTTGATTTGATCATGAGCATGTGCTTAAATTATATAAATTTGCTATATGATCTTGATGTTTAAAGAATATGTGAAATCATATTCGTGTGTCATGTTTAAGCATCACTTATATCCTAAGAATCATGACTTCTTTAATTTGGTATAACTAGAAAAATCTATTACCTAAATCTTGGAAATAATTGGTATCATATCTTGCCTAGATTTAGGGGGAGCTTAATATTATTGTCCTATTACTAGCTCCTTATTTTTATTTTATTTCTCCTAATCTTTTTATTGAGTGTGCAATCAAGGAGGAGAACAGATTTTATTGAATAAACAATAAGAATCTTTTAAGCACCTTTTGGGATTAATGACAAAGGGGAGAATTTATGGATTTATCAATTGTCCCTAATCGATTGACAAAAGGGATGATTTGTAAGTATGATCTCTTATTGTATCTTTATGCTTGTTTTAATGCTAAAATATCTTAATATTGTCATTTGGTGCAATTGATAATAGGTTTGTCATAAATCACCAAAAGGGAGATTGAAAGTGCATCTAGGCACTTATGTTATTTTGGTGATTAATGACAAACACTCATAATGACAATCTATACAATTAAGTAAATGCTTAACTTAGTGCTTAACAAATGACAAACCTCTAATATGATTATATTGCTATGAGACTAACTTGTTATTGCCTAGTTGAGTATCAGTCTCATCTATTTAGAGGAAAATCAAATAGGAAGGTTAAGCAAAGATAAGGTATGCAATTTTGGTATCTATTCTATATTTGTTATTGCATTCCTTTCGTGCAAATGCATAGTGAACTCCAAGTAGCATGTTGATTTTATATATGCACATTGGTTCATGTCATATTTATTTGTGCATATATATTCATTTGAGTTCATTATAGTATGCATGTATTAACTAGAGTTAAACTTCATATTGCTATAGATTGACTTGGTGCATGCATGTTTTATTTGTATATCTTCTCATGCAATTCTCTTAGTGAAGTTTATCTAGTGTTGGATCACATATTTACTCTTACTCCAAATATTATTTGCACATGTACAATTCGTGTATATTCTATCATGTGCTTCATTTAAGTAAAGTCTGTGATCCTTGCCATGATTTAATTGATTCATCATATTGGCAATTATCTCTCTAGTGCATATAGATCAATTACATATTCATCATGATGTACTTAGTAGAGAACATTTCTTATGTCAAGTGTTTCCATTTATATTGTGCTTCTTTATATGAAACACTTGTTGTAATCAACTGCTCACAAATATCAACTTGTTCATATCTATTGAGCTTTTGGGACTAATGTCTTTCATGAGTAGTTTGGAAAGAATTAGGTCCCATCTATGTATGATGACCAAGGTATCTTGGAGGATGATCATTAAGCTGAGGTCAACAAGACGGCGGTGTCACCAAGAGTTGAGGACTAAGTCAAGAGCGACTTGGCGTGGAGATCGTCAGAGAGGATGATCAAGTCAAGGTTGATAGGACGAGAGTCTCATGAGGTGAATCGAGTCGAGTTGGACAAGGCGAAGATGTCATCAATTATATGGTGAAGGTCTTCATGCATCGACATCAAGAAAGAAGACGGCAAGTGACTATTTCTAGACTTATATTATCTTTGATTTAATTTGAGTCTAAGGATTGCCGTACTATTAAGAGGGATGCGATGTCGAATGACTTTTAGATGTGTCAAGTGCTCAAGTGATCCATCCTTGTGAATCTTAAAAAGAGAGTGGTGTTGGTGCCGGAAAGTGAGGGTTGTAGGTCTCTCTTGATTTCTTTGTGAAATCTGTGGTTATCCTTTGAGTTTTGGATAGTGAGATCTTGTTGGTTGTGTAGCCCTCGGTCTTAGCTTTTGGTAGAGTCCAAAATCGCTGAAATCGGAGTCCGGAGTCAGAAGTTATGCTCGTTTTAAATCGGGCCGGCGGTGCAATCCGGAGTATCCGGATATTCAATCCGGACAGTCCGGAGTATCCGGACATTTGGTCCGGACACTCCGGGTTGGCACCCTCGGTGGCTGCTCTCGGTTGGTCCGGAGTATCCGGTGTTTAGTCCGGACACTCCGGGTTGAATTAGTCCGGAGTGTCCGGGTGTTTGTCCGGAGTCTCCGGGTTGGCCCTCTCGGGATGAGCTGATCCTTCCAATCCGAGTCTCGGGGTAATGTCCGAGTCTCGGGTTGTCTGTGACTTGCCCCAACGGCTAGTTTTGGGAGTTCTATTTATAGCCATTCCTCCCTCTTTTTGAAGGGGCTTTTGGTGTGGATTTTTGAGGGGCTGTGTGGAGGCTTTGAGGAAGCTTTTACCCTTAGATCTAAGTGATCCCCTTGTGAGAAGGGTTGGGAAGAGTTTGGGGAGTGAGTCTTGAGTTGATTGAGCACTTGATTTCATCTCCAAGCTTGTTCTTCGTGAGCATTTGTTACTCTTGGAGGTTGAGGACTCCTAGACGGCTAGGAGGTCGCCTACGAGCCACCGGAGCTTTGTGTGGTTGGCCGTGGGAAGTTTGTGAAGGTCGGTTCCGCCTCCGTAAGGGAAGGAATCAAAGGAGTGAAGGCCGGCGAGTGCATTTGTGCAACACCGGGAGGAAGAGGGTTGAAAGAGACCCCGGCTCAAGTGTGACCGAGCCGCCTCAACAGAGACGTAGGATCCCCTCAAGGATCCGAACTTCGGGTGAAAAATCATCGTCTCCAAGTTTGCTTCTTATTCTTGTTTTGGTATTTGATTTTGAATCTTGAAATTGCCCGATCTACTCTTTTGTTGTGTTTGGCTCTAGATCTACAATATCTCCATGTACCTGATAGCATTTAGATCATTTGTATTCAAGTAGATTGTTGAAAAATTGCAGGGATTTAAAATCTCATTTCGAGGTCTTAAATCCGGAGTATCCGGACTTTTGAACCCGGATAGTCCGGACATTTCGGAGTCTCCGGATAAAAATCCGGACACTCGGCTGAGTCCCTGAGTCCAATCGAGTCTCGGATAAAACATCCTTTTGACTCTAAAAATCCGGACACTTAGACCCCTCGGAGATTTTATTTAGTTGCAATATTTTTATTCCGCTGCATTTAGCTATAAAGTTTTTAATTCGCCTATTCACCCCCCTCTAGGCGACATCCCCTGTCCTTTCAACTCCTAATCTCTAAATAGGTTTGGTCCTAATCCCATTCGAGGATATGTGGTTCGGATAAGTTCCTGAGCCGTTGTACAACTCGGAGAAAATTTGGCGAAGATCTCCCATTGTTCTCCAGGATACACGTCTCGACAAGCGCCGAGAGGGTGTGTATCCAGAGAACACCAGGGAGACACTCGAAATCTACTCGTGAGTTGTACAACGGCTCAGAACTTGCCCGCTCCACATATCTCGCTAATCAAAATCGTGAACAATTGAGATCGCTTGTTTATAAATATGTCATTCCGGCATATTTATAAATAAGCACTCTTGAACGGGAGACGTAGGTTACGCAACCTAAACTCTAACATATGCTGAGATAAAAGACAAAAGTAATATGCCAAAAATGAACACATGTAATGGAGACATAAAAACATAATGTGAAATGCAAGAATATAAGAATTGGATAATGTGATTTTTAATTGCTCACCGAAAAAGTCAAAAATCATCTTTGTAGCAGGATAGAAAAAAGTCAGATGTTATATATGAAAAAAGAACACATGGCTGATTTGCAACTATATACATGCTAGAGAAACATATATGGCTGGTTTGGAAATTTTGGTTACGATTCATGGGAGTCAGTTAACTCAATTGTGGTACTGTCCAAAGCTAGATAGAATGTTTGCTTTTGTAGCATTTTTAGTATGAGACCATGAGTTATTGAGTTGTTCAATGTTCATTCTGTATGTACCTTTCAGCTTGCTTTGCAATGACAAGTCAACATGGTGCTTTTTTTTGACAGTCTGTTGATTGCTACTTTGACATAAATGAAATATGTAAATTATATCATAACATGTCTTGCTACAAGCAGAAATTTCAACTATAGAGTACATTAATACATATCTAAATCCCGCCAAAATCTTCACAAATTTTGCCTCTACTTGTTCATAAAATCTAGCTTGTAAAACTGAGGTTTTGTAATTTACTTGGTGCTTACATTATCACATATGTTCACCTTATTTTCTCGTATGGAACTTATAATAAGTTTTACCTGTATTTTACATGGAGCTAAGGCAGCACAATGTTTCGCCTATAAATTATACCATTTCATGAAAGTTGACATAATGTTCATACATATATACTGCTTTGTGTCTGATTCTATGTGACGACATATCCTGCACCCCCTAAATCAGGCATAGGTAATAGCTTTACCTTTCTACTACTATATACTATCAAATTCATTAGATATGGATGATGTTGAGTTACATCAACTAGAATTTAAATCACGAATCATGTTTGAAAATGAAATATCAGAGGTACCATTCTTGATAGCCACATGAGTGCAATGCGACTTCACCTTTCCTGGATATTCAAATCAACTGACTAATCACACCATGCTACAATTTCTATCTTTTACATCGATATTCAAATCAACTGACTAATCACCATTTAGGTTTGTTTTCAAATTCAGGGACAAGGTTCGCGTCGTTCACTCCTCCAAGAACAAAGGTGAGTTGGTCTGTGAGTTAGTTCCCTTCCATTTCCTGACATGGGTTCTGATCAAATTTAAGCTGCAATCTCATCTTGTCGAGTTTGACGCTCATTTCACTTACAAATATTGTAGTTGGTATAGTGTATCAGTTAGTTGACCAAATGAAAACTACAAATATCAAATTGACCTGTCAGGACTCCTAAAGAAATTCAAAAATGAAATTCATGGGTTAAGTGACCTGCCAGGGAGTGCGCCGCGCGGGGGACCTCCAAGCCGTCGGCGGAGGCAAGCGCCGTGGGAGGGAGAGCGAGAGGGCGCCGCGTGGGGAGACCTCCGAACCGCCGACGGAGGCGTGCGCCGTGGGAGGGAGGGCGCCGGCGGGGGCCTCCGAGCCACGAAGCGAGGCGTCGCGCCGTGTGAGGAGAGCGAGAGGCGCCGCGTGGGGACCTCCGAACCGCCAACGGAGGCTTGCGCCGTGGGAGGGAGGCGCCATGGGCCTCCGAGCCGCCGGCGAGGCGTGCCGTGTGAGGGAATGCACCGCGCGGGGGGGACTCCGAGCCGTCGGTGGAGGCGAGCGCGGGGGGAGGGAGAGGGAGAGGACGCCGCGCTGGGGGACCTCCGAGCCGCCGGCGGGGGTGAGCGCCGTGAGAGGGAGGGGGAGATGGCGGCGCACGGGAGCTAGCGTGGGCAAAATCAGGCGTGGGCGCTACTTGTCCAAAAATACCGATTTAAGAGTGAGGTGTATTAATAGTGTCAGTTCCGTACATAAAACCGATACAAATGTGAACTTTGTAATACTATCGGTTTTAATTTAAAAACCGACACAAATGTGAACTTTGTAACACTATCGGTTTTCAATAAAAAACCGACACAAATGTGAACTTTGTAACACTATCGTTTTCAATAAAAAACCGACACAAATGTTATCTTATTACTATCGGGTTTTAATCAAAAAACGACACAAGTACTTTCATAATACTATCGGTTTTCAATAAAAAACCGACACAACTATTAAATCAATACAATCTATTTTGTAGGAAAAACCGACATGAATAGTACTATAACAGGTTTTCAAGGAAAAATGGACACAAACTAGTACTATCGGTTTTCCAGAAAAAACCGAGACAAAAAGTTCTCCATTACTATCGGTTTTCATGTAAAAACCGACACAAATATGAACTTGTACAATACTATCGGTTTTTAAGAGAAAACCGACACAAATGTCATCTAATTACTATCGGGTTTTAATAAAAAAAACGACACAAGTATTTATCTAATACTATCGGTTTTCAAAAAAAAAACCGACACAACTATGAACTAAATACTATCGATTTTGTAGTAAAAACCGACACGAATAGTACTATAACAGGTTTTCAAGGGAAAATTGACACAAACTATTACTATCGGTTTCTAGCAAAAACCGAGACAAAAGTCATTCATTACTATCGGTTTTAATTTAAAAACAGACACAAATGTGAACTTGTACAATACTATCGGTTTTCAAGTAAAAACCGACACAAAGGTAATATAATTACTATCGGTTTTTAATGAAAACCGACACAAATAGCACCACAATGTATGCGACTATCACTATTGGTTTTCCAGACAAAGCATGATGAAGTCTGATTTCTCAGAATTCATTGATGAAAGAGTAAAAAGGCCACAGCTTTTACAGATATAGTAGGAATTATTTCAAATTTTGCAGAAACATACTTTGAGTTATTACAAGTCTTTTCGAAAAAGAATTTTCGAAAAAAGAGTTAGCACTAAAAACAAATGCAAGAATTCACTTTGTAAGCATGATTCTAGCTAGCTTAAAGACTGCAAAAGTCAAAACTTATGCAAATAAAGTCCAGGTTTTTCCAAATTTTCCGTAAATAAACTTTGGACTAGTTAGAAGCTTTCCCTAAAAGAAAAACATGTAAACAAATTTTCTGATATGTAAATGAATGACCAACTACTAAGTAGATTTCAAATATGTCACAATGTTCCATGAGAGATTATAACCGTACAACTTTACCCAAACAAAAGGCACGATAAAACATATGTCTTAAACACTAATGGCTTAAACCAAATGAACGGCATGATAATATGAACAAGCAATACAATAGTTCCTTTAGTTACAATATAACCCTTCTTGATGATCTACGCGCATGTAATTTCTTCCATGTGTGTCGTCGTCCCCGTTAAGATAGGCCCTGTCGGCGTTTCGAGCACCGGCAAGTAAATTTGTAAGTCTAAGGGGCCACGCGTTCCCTCTCCCTGAATGGGAAACCGGGAGTTACCAGTGCTTGGTTGGTGGCCTTGCTTCGATGCTTGCCATGGCAGACAAGGGTCGGGCGCGACGCTTCGCCCAGGGGTGTCTGTTAATTGGCGCCCGTTCGGCTTTTATAAATAGGGTGCGGCGGCATTCGTGCAAACCTCCCGCCTTTGCTTTCCACGTCTTCCCGCGCTTGCCTGAGACAAGAAAGAAAACAGCGAAAGCCAGAAAGAGAACCTCCAACTTTCCCCCTTCACCTTTTCGCAGTTCCTTCGAAAATGTCGTGGCCGGCGTGTTCCATCCAGACCAGCCGCGCACTGGGGTTGGTGAAGAAGGGGTTCCTGCCCTCGCAGGCCATCTTGGGCTGGAGGGTGCCATCAGGGGCTGGAGGGTAGCACTTGGGTCGAGAGGGTTACCGCTCGGGAAGGACCCCGTGGCCGATCGGGTCACCGACCCACGTGAGTGCGTGAATTAGCTGCGTTTGCGCGGGAAAGGAGTGTTCCCGACCGACCAGAGGTCGCCCCGTTTGGGTACTTCTTTCTTCCGCGAAGTGCTACTTCGCAACCATAACCGCTGGGGCGTAGGCCGTAGCACTTGGGTTGAGATGGTTGCCGCTCAGGAGAGACCTCGTGGCTGGTCGGGTCACCGACCCACGTTAACGCGCCTGACAAAAAGCGACCCATATGAGGGTGCCAACGGACAGCCCCCGAGCATCGCACGGCGACCGGGTGCTCGGAAAAAGGAAAAGACGGTGCAAGGGACAAGAAAAGAGCTTAGGGATAGAATCGCCTTAACTTTTCTATGTTCCATGCGTTAGAGAGGACGTGGCCGTCCGCGTCCTTGAGCCGGAAGGTGCCGGGTCGGAGAACCTCCACGACGGTGAAGGGGCCTTCCCAGGGCGGCGAGAGCTTGTGCTTGTCTTTGTTGGCCTGAACCCGGCGCAGGACCAGGTCGCCAACGTTGAAGGATCGCTCTCGAACTTGACGACCGTGGTAGCGCCGTAGTGTCTGTTGATACCTAGCCGACCGTAGAATGGCCACATCGCGCGCTTCGGCGAGCTGGTCGATGGCGTCTTGTTGCGAGACGAGCCCCCGAGCCTCATCGAAGGCTTGTAACCTTGGGGCGCCGTATTCCAGGTCGGTTGGCAAGACAGCTTCGGCACCGAACACCATGAAGAACGGTGTAAACCCGGTCGCCCGAGTTGGTGTGGTTCGTAGGCTCCAGAGGACGGAGGGTAGCTCGGCCACCCATCGCCCTGCGAATTGCTTCAGCCGACTGAAGATCCTTGGTTTGAGCCCTTGGAGGATCATGCCGTTCGCGCGTTCGGCCTGACCGTTCGTCCGCGGATGGGCTACGGCTGCCCAATCGACGTGGATATTGAAGTTGTCACAAAACTCGAGGAATTCCTTCCCCGTGAACTGCGTCCCGTTGTCGGTGATGATGGAGTTCGGGACTCCGAACCGAAAGACAATGTCGCGGAAGAAGGTGGCCGCCTGCACCGACGTGATGCTTACGACCGGCTTAGCCTCTATCCACTTGGTGAACTTGTCCACCGCGACAAGGAGGTGGGTAAAGCCCCCGGGCGCCTTTTTGAAGGGCCCGACCAGATCGAGTCCCCAGACCGCAAATGGCCATGTGATCGAGATCGTCTGTAAGGCCTGAGCCGGGAGATGTGTCTGTCGGGTGAAGAACTGCCATCCTTCGCAGGTGCGTACGATCTGCTCGGCGTCGGATATGGCGGTCGGCCAATAGAAACCTTGTCGGAAGGCTTTTCCTACCGTGGATCGAGCGCGACATGGTGGCGCGAACACCGCCATGGATATCGGCGGCGGTGCTTCTCTTGGTTGGCCAGGACGCACCTCTGGAGGACTCCAGAGGGACTCCTTTTGTATAGGTCTGGCCCGACCAGGACGAAAGATTTTGCCCGACGAGCGAGGCGCCGGGCCTCAGTTGTGTCACTGGGGAGCGACCCATCGGTCAGGCGATCGACAAAGGGTCTCCTCCAGTCGGATTCGGTTGTCAGCACGTCGCGGCCCAACCCGGGCGGCTCTACATCCGACCGCCCGGCGACCGAGCAGTCGCGCCCGACAGGTCGGGAGGTCGCTCGGTTGCTGGGTCCATCTGGACGGAAGGCTGCGGAAGGTCGCGGACAAAAATCCCAGGCGGGACTGACCCTCTGCTGGAGGCGAGATTGGCCAGGTAGTCGGCCTCACCGTTGTAGCGTCTGTAGCTATGGTGAAGCTCGAAACCTTTGAACCGTTCTTCGAGCCTTCATACTTCTCGACAGTACGCGGCCATGCGGGCGTCTCGGGGCTCCGCAGCCTTCATGATCTGGTCGACGACAAGCTTTGAGTCCCCGTGGACGTAGAGTCGGCGAGCGCCGAGGTCGGCACCGATCCGGAGTCTGTTGACAAGAGCCTCGTACTCGGCGACGTTGTTGGTCGTGTCGAACAGTAGCCGAATGGCATACTGGAGCTTGTTCCCGTGCGGAGAGACGATGACGACTCCCGCGCCCGCGCCATTCTTGGTGTAAGACCCATCAATATACATCGTCCAGTACTCGGGGTCTTCGAGGGCCGGTGGCGCCTGAGCTTCGGTCCACTCGGCGACGAAGTCGGCCAGGGCCTGCGACTTGATCGCCGTTCAGGAAACGTACGATATGTCGTGACCGTTGAGCTCGAGTGCCCACTTGGCTATCCTTCCTGAGGCGTCGCGGTTGTGGATGATCTCGCCGAGTGGCGAAGTGGTCACTACGGTGACGGTCTTTAGTCAAAGTAATGGACCAGCTTTCCTCTTTGCGATGAGCACCGCGTGAAGCGCGCTTCTACGCACTGCGGTATCGAGCCTTAGACTCGGAAAGCACCTCGCTGATGAAGTAGACTGGCCGTTATACCTTGAGCTTGCGGCCTTCTTCCGCCCGTTCCACCACAAGGGCCGCACTGACGACTTGGGTCGTGGCGGCGATGTAGAGGAGCGGCGTTCGCTCGTGCCGGGCGACCAGGATCGAGGTGAGTCGGAAGGCCTTGGCGGGTGAGGGCCTCCCGAGCCTCTGGGTCGGTGAAGTGGTCGGATTTCTTGAGCAGCCTGTAGAGCGGCATCCCGCGCTCGCCGAGGCGAGACACGAAACGGCTCAAGGCCGCAAGGCATCCTGTCAGCTTTTGGACTCCTTTTAGGTTGCCGATCGGGCCCATCCTTGTGATCGCCGAGATCTTCTCCTGATTGGCCTCGATGCCACACTCGGAGACGATGAAGCCGAGAAGCTTTCCCTAGGGAACCCCGAAGACGCACTTGTCAGGGTTGAGCTTTAGGCGAAACCGCCGGAGGTTCGCAAAGGTTTCTCCTAGGTCGGTGATGAGGTCATCGGCCTTCCTAGTTTTTACAACGATGTCGTCGACGTATGCTTCGATGTTACGGCCGATCTGGTCGTTGAAACACGTTTGCATCTTTGCTACCGATATGTAGCACCGCGTTTTCGGACAAGCGGCATTGTTACGTAGCAAAAGGAGCCAAAAGGGGTAATGAAAGAAGTCGCGGGTTGGTCGGACTCCTTCATCGCTATCTAGTGATAGCTCGAGTAGGCATCCAGAAAGGACAGGGTTTCGCACCCTGCAGTGGAGTCAACGACTTGGTCGATGCGGGGCAAGGGGAACGGGTCCTTAGGACATGCCTTGTTCAGACTTGTGTAGTCAACGCACATTCTCCATTGCCCATTCTTCTTTTTTACAAGTACAGGGTTGGCGAGCCACTCGGGTGGCGCACTTCTTTTACAAACCCTGCAGCCAAAAGCTTAGCGATCTCCTCCCCTATGATTCTGCGCTTCTCTTCGTCGAAGCGGCGCAGGCGTTCGGCGACCGGCCTCGAGCCTGGTCAGATGCTCAAGGAGTGCTCGGCGACCTCCCTCGGGATTCCTGGCATGTCGGAGGATCTCCATGCGAAGACGTCGTTGTTGGCGCAGAGGAAGTCGACGAGCGCGCTTTCCTATTTGGCGGGGAGCGTGGCTCCGACCCACACGGTCTTGGTCAGATCCTCGGGATCGGCCGTGACCTTCTTCGTGTCCTCGGCGGACTTGAAGGATCCTGCCCCCGTCTTGCTAGATTCGGGGGCGGACTCGAGGCTTCCTCCGAGGTCGGCGAGCTCGCGGAGGCGATGACCGCCGACGCTAGCTCGCAACTACTTCGCTCGCAGTTGTAAGCAAGCTGGAAAGACGAGGCCACGGTGATGACTCCTCGTGGGCCAGGCATCTTCAGCTTGAGATTGGTGTAGCTGGGGACCACCATGAACTTGGCATAGCACGGCCTCCCCAGGATGGCGTGGTAGGATCCGGGGAAATCCACGACCTCAAAGGTGAGGGTCTCGGTGCGGAAATTTTCCGGTCCTCCAAAGGTGATGGGCAGATCGATCTGCCCGAGCGGGTGGGCCTGCTGGCCTAGGATGACGTCGTGGAAGGGCGCCTTGCTCGGTTGGAGACTCGAGCGGGGGATCCCCATGGCGTCGAGTGTCTCAACATAAAAGATGTTGAGACCACTGCCGCCATCCATAAGCACCTTCGTGAGGCGCTTCTTCCCCACGATGGGGTCGACCACCAAAGGATATCTCCCGGGCTGCGGGACGTGGTCGGGGTGGTTAGTCCGATCGAAAGTGATCGGGGACTCCGACCACCGACTGGAGTTGCGGTGTGGACTTCGCGGAAGGCGAGCTTAAGCCGGCGCTTGTCGGCATAGCACGCCGGTCCGCCAAAGATCATGAGGCAACCGTCGGGTTCAGGGAACTCGACGTCCGCCCTTTTCTCCTCGGCCCGTGGGGCCGAGGCTTGCTTCTTTCCTTTGCCTCGCGGCGTCGTGGGGGTGCCGGAGAGGAAGCATCTCAGGACCTCGCAGTCCCGGTACTTGTGCTTGACGGGGAACCCGTGGTGTGGACACGGCCGTCCATCGACTTCGAAATGGTCGGCGCGGCGGTCGGCGCGCTCTGCCGCTTGGCGATGGTCGGCGATCTCGACCACCGACCTCGCGACTGCTTCCCGTGCCGCTTCCGCTTATCGGAGCGGTCGAGAGGACCCGTTGAGGCGAGCTCTTGCTTGACTTTCCCCGCCGAAAATGGCCCCACGGCCTCCTCGCGGGGCGTGGTTGTGGCGATGTCTAAGCTCCTTGGTGTTCTAGGCTTAACGCCCCGCCCAGTGCACCAAGGCCTTGCGGAGGTGACGTAGATGAATGCCCTCACGACATCGGCGTCGGAGATGTCGGGCAGCTCATTGCACTGATGGGAGAAGCGCCGGATGTAATCCCAGAGGGTTTCTCCCGGCTGCTGCTTGCAGCTCTTCAGGTCCCAGGAGTTTCCGGGGCGCTTGTAAGTGCCTTGGAAGTTGCCAACGAAGAGGCTCTTCAAGTCGGCCCAGTTCCTGATGGTTTTTCGGCAGGTACTCAAGCCAGGCTCGAGCCGAGTCCGCGAGATAGATGGGGAGGTATTGGATGATGAAGAGATCATCCGCAGCTCCTCCCGCCCGGTATGCGAGCCGGTAATCTTCCAGCCAGACACCGGGGTTTGTGGCCCCAGTGTATTTGGCTATGTTGGTAGGTGCCCTAAATCTGGCAGGGAAATCCGCATGGCTGATCCCCTGATAGAAAGCCCGTGGCCCTGGGCCATCGGGGCTGGGGCCACGGTCGTCGCGGCGGCCGCTGTCTCGACCTGCGACCGCGACCGCCGCTCCGCCCACCGCTTTCTCCGTGCCTCGAGGGTGGCACGAACGTCATAGTCGTCGCCGAGGCGCTGGCGCACCGGGGCACGCGAGGCCTGGGGTTGTTCGTGGTGCGCCGCCGCCTTTGCTGGACCCATCCGGCTCCGAGCAGCGGTGCGGGTATGGCGGCCGAAGGTGGCGCCCGAGTGATGAGAGCCGAGGCTGCATGTATCTTGCACAATAAGACGTTCCACCAGCCCCCGGAGGTTCTGGTACGTGGCCTTGGCCTCTGGGTTGGCTGGCTCAGGAAGGTCGCAGAGCAGCATAGCAGCTGCGGCCACGTTTTGGTTTGCGTGGGGGAAGAACCGAGGGCCATCAGATTCCTCCACCAGCCGGTGGTGTACCTGACGTTCTCGTCCACGCGCACCACCGAGCACAAGCGGGGGCTCGGGCTGATCTCGCTCCAGGTTGGCCTGGAGCTCGTCAAGCTCGGCCCTTCGGGCCTCCAGCTCGTCGCGCTGCTGTTGAAGCTCGGCGCGGCGGGCTTGGGCGTGCCAGTGGCGCTCCATCGTCGACATTCCTCTTCCGCGCATGCAGTGCGCTGGATGAGGGCCCCCGTAGCCGCGGGGGTTACGATCAGGTCGACCATGCCCGCCATGTTGCACTCACGAGAGTGCTGTCTGCGGGCAGCGTGCTCCATGTCGGAGCTGGAATCGTGGCTGGAAGAGTCTTCCAGCAGGTCGTGAACAGACGCCGGCATATAGCCGCCATGGCCACGAGTTGTGAGCCTACGGGAGGTGATGCGGTCATCATCCCGAGTTCGCAGGTGCCGCTCCCAGGGAGGGCGAGGCACTCGCGGAGCTCTGACCTTGGGGCCTATAGGGGGGCCCCAAGCCGGAGGCTGGCGAAGTCGTCGAAAACGGAGTCCAGGCTCTTAGCGGGCGCCCGGTCCTCAGAGGTGACGGGAATGAGCGCGAGCTCTCCCGCCGAGGTGGCGATGAAGTCGAGGGAGCCGAAACGGATCCGGCTCCTCGACGCGGACACGCCGTCGTGGGTGAAGAAAGCCATCAGGGTGAGAGGCAAAGAGAATCGGAGATGTCGATGAAGACACGCGAAGGCCCCTACAGCGCGCCAACCGCTTGGCGTTTGAGCACCAAGTAAATTTGTAAGTCTAAGGGGCCACACGTTCCCTCTCCCTGAATGGTTAGACTCAAAAGTCCAAGGTGTATACTGGTTCGGGCCGAATGTCCCTACTCCAGTTCGTGTGGCGATGTTGTATTTCTTTTGGTGCAGAAGGCTGCACAGCGATTACAAGTGAGGGTTTGAACACAAGAGTGTTTCTTGTTGTCCCCGTGTGTGTGCGTGTGTCTATCCGCTCAGTCCGTCTGTCTCCTCCCCCTCTCCCGGAGGGCCCTGCCCCTCTTTATATAGGCGGGAGGGGCAGGTTACATCGAGAATTGGGAGAAGGAAAGAAGGAAGGAGAAAACTAGACTAGGAGCCCTAGTCCTTTGCCTTGGTGATTGGTCACCGTCCGGCCTCGTCCACACCGGGTTTGGTCGGCTTGCTGAGCAGAGCAGTTCGTCGTTTCCTTGGAAAACAGCGCACCTGCCCTCTGGGAACCTGACAGGTGCTGATGTTGCGAAGCGTAGCCCTGGTGCTACCTCGGGAGAGAGCATGTCCCCATGCTTCATGTGACTGGGCTATGGGACTGGAGTTTTGACTTGGGCAACCCTTGTGCTGCCTTGGGAAGGGCCACCGCCTGTCACGGTCACTTCAAACTATCCTGTCCGTGGGTCACGTGGCCAACAGTCGGCGGAGGCCTGACACATGGCCCTTGGTGTAGGTTGCCTTAGCTTGGTCGGGGCTCAGGAGAGCTCGACTCGTGACGAGGGTCGGCGTCCCACTTGGCCGGGATTGCTCGCCCCGCTCTGGTCGGGGACAAGCGTCCTTTTGCGACCCCGCAGGTTCCTTGGTCGGAGTTGAGCCCGGGGACGGCTTGTCAGGTCGGAGCTGGCTTGCCATCCTGGGCCGTTGGGGTACCCCTGGTATGAGTATTCGTCAGGCCCCATCTGCAAATAGAGGTATTTCATCGAATTGATTGTATTCTTCTTCATCTACGACATTTTCGACACCAACAATCCGCCGCTTGCTGTGAAGGACAACGTGCAACCTCGGATTGGCCGGATCACGCACATAGAAGACTTGATTTGCTTGCTTCGCAAGTACGAACGGATCATCTTTATAGGCGAGTCTGTTTAGATCCACAAGAGTAAAACCTCTCTTGTCGACCTTCACTCCATGTGATAGTCCCACCCACTTACATCGGAATAATGGAATTTGGTATATTCCGTAATCGAGCTCCCAAATTTCTTCGATCATCCCATAATACGAGTACATTGCCGTTGAGGATCCTCCTTTCGAGTGATGTACATCGGACAGAGCATCTTTGCTTACACCATTTATTTTGAACAATACTCTTTGCATCTTGACTTTCGATGTAAAAGGTGTACCCATTAATATCGTACCCCTGCCATGTCTGTACATTAAATCTAGGTCCGTCAGCCAACCATTTAACATTCTCACTAACAGAGAACTCGGTCGTTTGTTTGAACTATGTAACAAATCTATCGTTGTGTTCTCGCATGATGGAAAGCTCATCCATATGTGGATTCTCTTCCGTAATATCAACTTGTCTTGCTCGATGTACCTCGCAACTTCTTTGTCTTTGCGCAAGATCAAATGCGCTTTGCAATACATATCAAACCGTGGCCTCGTTGGTTTCGACCCACGGTTCCTTTGCCGACAAGTCGCCCTCGTGGCGAAATACAGGAACACGATTGCTTGTCTTTTCCGAGATAGTCCACACAAAACTCAATAACCTCTTGATCCATAACCTTCCACAACACTACCCTCGAGCTTCGACCGATTCCTCACGTAGGACTTTAATATACCCATGTACCTCTCGAACGGATACATGTAACGTAAGAAAGCGGGTCCACATATCTTAATCTCTCTAGCAAGGTGAACAACAAGGTGGACCATGACGTCGAAGAACGACGGTGGGAAATGCATCTCAAGCTGACATAAAGTCTGCACCACCTCCCTCTGTAAGTTGTCTAGCACGTCGGGGTCAATAATTTTGCAGGAGATCGCATTGAAGAAGTAACACAGCTTCGTGATTGCAAACCTGACATCCTCTGGCAGAATATTTCGGATTGCAACTGGGAGCATTTGGGTCATCAAGACATGGCAGTCGTGGGACTTCATGCCCAACAACTTCAAATCATCCAAGGACACAAGCTTCTTAATGTTCGTGGAGTAGCCAGATGGAACTTTAATACCTTGGAGACATTTGCAAAGGTCATCTTTCTCCTTCTTAGACAGGGTGTAGCATGCAGCGGGGATATACGGACCTTTTCCATCCTCCTCTATCACCGCAAGCCTGGGCCTGATTCCCATGTAGGCCATGTCGCGACGAGCATTCATACCATCCTTTGTCTTTCCAGGTATGTTCAGCAGAATACCAACCAAATTGTCACAGACATTCTTCTCAACGTGCATGACATCAATACAATGCCGGACATCTAACTCCTTCCAGTACGGTAAGTCCCAAAATATTGACCTCTTCTTCTAAATGGTCCTAGGACGAACAGATTTACAGCTCTTTCCGTACTGAACATCGATATCCTCTACATGTGAATATACTTGCCTTCCACTCATAGGCTACGGTGCCGAACGGACTTCCCTCTTCCCATCAAATTTGTCATCCATCTTACGGTATCGATGACTTCGAGGTAGAAACCTACGATGACCCATATACACAGTTTTGGAATTCGGCAGCCATAGGCTCTCAGTCTCCTCTTCACAAATAGGACATGCTTTGGCTCCTTTCGTACTATAGCCCGCCAAATTACCAAGAGCCGGGAAATTATTTATGGTGCAAAATACCATAGCCCGTAGGGTGAAATGCTCTCTTTTGTACATATCCCACACAATGACCCCCTCATTCCACAATTTTACCAAATCTTCGATCAGTGGAGCAAGGTACACATCAATATCATTTCCCGGCTGTTTGGGTCCCGAGATTAGCAACGACATCATGATATACTTCCGCTTCATGCACAACCAAGGAGGGAGGTTGTAGATACATAACAGAACTGGCCACGTGCTGTGACGACTGCTCATGTTACCAAACGGATTCATTCTATCGGTACTCAATCCAAATCTTATGTTCCTCATTTCGGCACCAAACTCCTCATGTTTCCAATCTATGTTTCTCCATTGAGCCGAATCGTGAGGTGTCTCGACTTGCCATCTTCCTTTCGAGACTCATAATGCCAACGCAACAATTTTGCCTCTCTGGGATTTGCAAACAACCTCTCCATACGAGGAATGATGGGCAAGTACCACAATACCTTGGCCGGTGCACCTTTAGTGACCTCTTCACCCTCGTTGCCCCGGCTCTTACGCTTCTTGTCGTTACGCTTCTCCTTTTGTTTGTACCGAGGCACACCGCAAACTGGACAAATGTGCGGCTCCTGATGTGCGTTACGGTACAAGATGCAATCATTTGGACATGCATGTATCCTTTCTATTTCCATTCCCATGGGACATAGCAGCTTCTTCGCTTCATAAATGCTTGTTGGCAACTTGTTTCCCTCCGGAAGCAGATCCGATAGAAGAACTAGAAGTGCATTGAAACTTGTATCTGTCCAACGGTGTTTTGCCTTCAGTTCGAACAATGCAAGGACCGAACCCAACTTGGTGTATTCTTCTTTGCAACGTGTGAACAGTGGTTTCGCATCGTCTTCTATCAAGCTTTTAAACTTTCCAAACTCTCTTTTTGTGTAATTACTCTCCACATCCCGCAACATTTGCTCCAAATTTTCCTCCTCAAACATATCAAACTGCAACTCATCATCCGGTTCCACCGTGTCTTCATTGCATACCGACAGGGTACTACCTGTCTCCCCGTGATGGATCCAACATGTGTAATTCCTCACGAAGCCACGTCGAATCGTGGTCCTCAATTTGGTGAGTTGTTAAATCTTCTCAGTTGGTGCAATCAATGCAAGGATAATATATGAAGTTTACACCCTCCTCACCATGTCCTCTTCGACAATTTTTTGAACTCCTTAACACCCTCTCAAATTCAAAGACTCACACGACTTTTGTCATACATCCATTCCTTACGGTTCATCTGCAATTAAACTTGACACAATAAATTAAGCACAAACTGGAGCGACAGCAACCTAGCTATTTGAAATATTGAGACATCATTTCAGTTAATATTACCTTTGAATAATAGAGGACAATTTCCTGCAAGATATATGAAATATGTACTCCCGATCGATACCTAGATTCTTCCCTGGTTTAGAGCTTCCAAATTCCTAGATAAGAGACATACATTTTTAACATGAACAATGATATCAAACAATCTAATTATATAGTGCAGTAGCTTACAGATCTTTTGACTACAATGAAACAAAACAAGGGTACCAACGATGACTCCTAATCTCTAAATAGGTTTGGTCCTAATCTCATTCGAGGATATGTGGTTCCGACAAGTTCCTAAGCCGTTGTACAACTCCAGAGAAAATTTTGGCAGCATCACCCCGCTATTCTCCATATACACGTCTCAACAACAGGTCAATAGGGGTGTGTATCTGGAGAATACCAGGGAGACGCTACCGAAATCTCTACTCTGCAGTTGTACAACACAGCTCAGGAACTTGCCCGAAGCACATATCCTCGAACTGTTCAAAGAACGTGGACAATTCGAGACTGCTCGCTTATAAATATGCCATTTCGTTTGGTATATTTATAAACAAGCATCCTCGAGCGGAGAGGAGGTTTCGCACCCTAAACTCTAGCATTCATCGGTGACACAATAATAATTCCATATTAACATCAAAGCACTACAAATTAAGATAATTAAATACATGTGTGCTTGTCAAATAAAGGTGTGAAATCGATAAGACATACACAATACCAAAGCAATCTAAACTTTCTTGCGACATATCAAAATTACATAGTGCTAAATTAAAGGGGTTTGAAGGAATGCTCACATTTTGAAGAAAACCACAAATTATGCAAAATGAGGGGAAATCTCCTCAAGTTAGGGCTTCAAATTTACCCTCTTAACACCTACCCTTGAGGATTTCAAATTTTCTCACCCAAGTATTACTTCCAACTACAGAATATGAGCTATTTTTTCTGGTGGCGGCGGAGAAACCTCCTCTGGAACAATAACAGAGAAGAGTTCAGCTCGAGTGGTATAAATAACCTAACAAGGCACATCACTATCGGTTCTCATATAAAAAGCGATAGTGATGTGATCATGCACATCACAGTCGGTTCTTATAAGAGAAACGATAGTGATGATCATAGTCATCACAATCGGTTCCCACATAAGAAGCGATAGTGATGAACATGTTGACATCACTATCGGTTCTTATGTGAGAAGCGATAGTGATATGCATTATCATCACTATCGCTTCTTAAATAAGAACCGATAGTGATGTGTACGTGCTCATCACTATCGCTTCTTATGTGGGAACCGATAGTGATGATAATGCACATCACTATCACTTCTCGCATAAAAACCGATTGTGATGTTCCCGGTGCTACATCACAATCACTTCTAACCTGAGAACCGATAGTGATTATTATTAATGCCTCTCCTAAGTCATCTATCACAATCGTTTTTTCCTAAAAACTTAAGAACCGACACAGATGAAGCGATAGTGATGTACCATTCTGTAGTAGTGTATATTGCTATCTTCTCTCAAGTTTCACTTTCAAATTTATATTTGTTAGGCTTGGTTTATCTGAGTAGTTTTCCACGATAAACATGTGTACTTGATCAACATATGGTACTAATCGTGTTCACAATACATCTTCCATTCAAATTTTCAGGCCAAAATAATGAGTAGATAATTTATGAAACTTCTGATAAGGTACTATGCTCCAAATTTTATTTTATATTTGTAATTTATCTGAGAATATATTTATTTCAGATATTTTGGAAACTTTGTGCAGAGGTTGCTTATGGCTATAATGATCTCCATTAAAAAATTTAACTTCAGATCTTTTATATTTATTTAATAAAATAAATTTTTAGCTTTTTCTATTTTTAAATATAAAAAAATTATTAATAATTTTTTATATTTTTACTATTGATGTAATTATCCATACAGAGGATAATACAAAGTTTTTAGGTAGAGATAATGTCGAATAATTTTTATTTTAATCTGACGGTATCACTATTATTATTCAAGAATCATTAATTGGCCCTTCATTTCATATTTAATTATATTGACATGACTTTTAAAATTCATAATTGGGTCTCCGAAGATTTATTGAGTTTAAATAAATTTTTTATTAATTTTAGTGTTATATGCTTTTATTCTTTTCTTTTCTCCATTACTTAAGATTATATTAAAAGGATTTCTCCATTAGGGAAAACAAATCAAGGAAATCCAAGAAAAGTCAAGAAAATCCAGAAAAAATCAGAAAAAGCATCAATAAATATAATTAAATGTTAAAATTTAGTTTCTTATTGTATTTTAAGTTTTGCATTGAAGAGAAAATAAATTCAATAGAATTAATGAAATATTTTCTTAAGAACCAAAATTTAGGAAAATTTTAGATTTATGGAATTTCAAAATAAATTTTTATTTCCAACTCATTTTCATACTTTTCTTAATTTGGAGTTTTTCTATTGCAGTTCATTTTTTTATTAAGGTTGGATTTCAAGAAATTGAGATAAAAATAATGTTTTAAATCAAACTCTTGATTCTTATTTAAAATTTTAATCAATTTCGTTTTCAAGTTTTAAATATTTATTTTTCTTATTTGAAATTTTTAGGATGTTATACACAAGCAGGGGGCAATGTTCAAAATTTCGGCGAATTTCGGATTTCGGACTACCCCGAGATCTCAAGTACTGGCTGGGAAAAAAATTTGAAATTGCTACAGTAAAATCCAAATTTCGTTTTTTGGGCGAAATTTCGTGTTTTTTTGCCGGGTTTGAAAGTTTTAGGGCCGGATTTGATCCAATAACCCTTAGGAAAGTCATCTCCTATGAAAATTTGTTGAAAAACCTAATTTTTTAAACATTTTAAAATTTTGGCAGAAAAACTGTCAGATTTTTTTAAAATTTTGTATGCATGATAATAATATTAAAATTTTATGGTACTATACTTAGTAGATTAGGATCATACATAAAAAATTTCAAAATAATTTAACTTCATTTGTTATCTTTAAAAAATCAAAAAGAGAATGAACATAATTGGGACAGTTATATTGTCAGAATTTTATAAATTGTCTTGAGTGTGATTATGATCTAAATTTTTTTTGAGAGATTAATAATTGACTCAGTAACATTAAATAAATTTTTAAAAAAATTCAACTTTTTTTGTTTGGTCAATCAAATCTATGTAAGCATTGAACTTCGTTTGTTATATTATATTTCAAAAATCAAAAAGAAAAGAACATAAATGGTACTGTGCCTTGTAAGAATTTTATAAATTAACTGGAGTGTGATCGTGAATCACAATTTTTATGGGATATTAATAACTTCCTTATCACCATTATTTAAAAATTTCAAAAAAAATTATGGTTTACATAATTTTTCATTTTGTTCAAGTTTGCCGGTAAGCCTTTTAACGTGGTAGTAGTACTGTTCGAATTTTTAAAAATTCATACAGTTTGATCATTATCTGAAAATTTTATGAGAGCATTATAGATACATCATAACCATGAAAACAAAAATTCAACAGTTTCTAACTTCATTTGTATCATTTTCCATTCGGATCAAACTTGTCGGTCAGTGTTCTATCAGGACAGCGCCACTCTCCGAATTTTTAAAAATTCCTCACATGTGATAATCAGCTGAAAGTTTTATTAGAACATTAGTTATGTATCATAACCATGCACAAAAAATTTCAACAGTTTATAACTTGATTTGTACCATTTTCCATTCCGATCAAACTTGTCGGTCAGTGTTTTATCAGGATAGTATCACTCTCCGAATTTTTAAAAATTCCTCATGTGTGATAATCAGCTGACATTTTTGTGAGAATGTCAGCATTGTGTCAGGAACCTCCAAAAAAAATTTCAAAAATTTTCGATAACGTTTAGACCACTTTTCAACCAGTGCAAAAAAACCCAAAATTTCGGATATTTCGCCCGAAATTTCGGGTTTTTTCGCCGAATTTCGGTTTTTTTTTCCGGATTGGACCGGATTTGAATTTTCAAATTTAAATTTTGTCCGAAATAATTTCGAAATTTTACCGAAATTTTGTTATCCGGCCCGGGACGAAATTTATTCCGAAACCGAAATTTGAAACCTTGGAAGGGGCAGTGTTCACATGGCGTGAAGATGAAGTCTTGCGCACAGTCGGGACTTGACTGGAGAAAAGATAGAGAAGAGAGCAGCTTCAGCACAAGGGCAACTGCCAGCTAGAAGAGGATAAGAGGTTGAGTTGTTGAGAGGGAAATGACAGAAGACTGGAATGATTTGTCTAGAGGGAAGGACGACATAGAAGCTTGATTTATCTAGAGCCATGATGAAGAAGACAGGGACAATGAACCAGCCTGGATAGCTACTTTTAGGTGGGGTCATCTATAGGGCAAGACACTATTTTGTTGAAAGGAGTTGAAACCACCTCATCTATCAGGACTCAGCAATGATGTCGAGCCTTAAACGAGGGACATGCTTTATTAGGAATTTCTAATAGTTTTTCTCAGTGATATTTGGATAATTCTGATTACACTGTAAATTTTTAGGTCGAAATATTATCTATAGAATCTGTATTAATTCTGACAAGCCACTGCACTAAATTTCTTATTTTTATTTTTATTAGTTATAAAATATGATTTACTTTGTTTTAAATTTTTTTTATAATCCTAATGGTTATTTGGAACTACAATAAAAAATTTAGGAGATTATCAACTGTATTTATTTTTATAAAATTCTGACATTGCCAATATTACTTTTAAATCAATTCGGTTTTTTTATTTTATAAAGTGTACAAATCAACTTTATTATTTTTCAAAAAAATTCAGAGCTTACTTATGGCTATGCTATTTTCCTGTAAAAATTTCAAGTCAAGATCTTTTATATTTTATTTGTAAAAATTCTAACATTGTTAATATTGTATGTAGTTTAATTCTGTCTTTGATTTGTTTTCAACTTTAAATGAATTCTCCTTGCTTTGAAAGTTTTTGGAAATGACCTTGAGATGATTTGGGATTCATATAAAAATTTTCAGAATTTATTTGTTAAAGGGTTTTAGGTTTTGCAGAGAAAAGTAAACAATTATGTTAAAAGTTTTTCTTAAGAACCAAAATTCAAGAAAATTTCAGAGTAGATGGAATTTCAAAATATATTTTTGTTTCCAACTCATTTTCATAGTTTTTTTTAATTTGGAAAAAGAAGTTTTATTTTGAAATAATACTTTCCTTAAGACTGAAACCTGAGAAAATAAAGAAAAAGAGAATATTTTTAAATTAATACTTTGCTTCAATTAAATTTTTTTATTCAATTTCATTTTCAAATTTCAAATTTTAATTTTTCCAATTTTTTAAATTTCCTAGATGTTACAAATCGACAAGTCCACGTCAGCAATTGCAGGAAAACCTTTGCCGGATGTTTTGTAAAAAGAACCTCCTTTTGCGAAAAGGTCTTCATGGTTCGGGAGAATTACTAAAAAGCCCCTGCTAGTTCTTTTCTAGGAAAAGCTCGCGGTTACGGAAAAATACGCCCAGCCCCGAAACGAGCCCTTTTGCAAGAAAAGCTCGTGGTCTAAAAATTCCTCTCAGCCACTGAAACCCCATTTTCTCGGAAGGACCTATCAATTGTCCGAAATCATGTCCTCTTTCTCCGTTTATGAGAAAAGCCCCCACCCCTAAAATTATGATTATTTCGGTTTTTGTTAGACTTTCTGATGTTTCGCCAAAAGAAAAATACCGTCCAATGTTTTGGGTTGGTTTTGTGCATCCTCCCATGCCGCCCATGCTTGAGCGCTCCTCGTTGCGCGCACTTGCCCATGTCCTCCCACGGTCCCCAGCACAGCAGCGCGCCCTCCCTTGCCCACGCTGCTGCAGCGCTGGCCTCCTCCCACGTTCCCTAATCACGGCAAGAGACAGATGTTACCTGTCGTGACTTTCGTTGTGGGAGAGGAGTCATTTTTATAAATTCATTCATGGAGGCTAGTTTTGCAAAAACATAACATAAAGTGGACTGGATTAGCACAGTATTACACCACCATGGTGACGTGGCCCAACCAGGCTACCTGCCTCGCATGCCTGGCCTATATATACTACCATAACCAGGGGAGCACAACTCACCAGTGTAGTAAGCAACCAGCAATAGCTAGCTAGACATAAGACTTGCCCTGGGCCTAGCTGCTTTGACATTAGCTTAGCCATGGACGAGTACTTCTTGCAGTCGCTCCTACTCGCCGTCGTGGCCGTGGCGATGCTGCAGCTGGTGAAGGTGGCGCTGAAGCCGGGGCCGAGGATTCCGCCGGGGCCGTGGAAGCTGCCGGTCATCGGCAGCATGCACCACCTCGTGAACGTGCTGGCGCACCGCGTGCTGAAGGACCTGGCGGACGTGCACGGCCCGCTCATGATGCTGCAGCTCGGCGAGACGCCGCTCATCGTGGCGTCGTCCAAGGAGACAGCGCGCGAGGTGCTCAAGACCCACGACACCAACTTCGCCACCCGACCCAAGCTCCTCGCCGGCGAGATCGTCTGCTACGACTGTGCCGACATCCTCTTCTCCCCCTCCGGCGACTACTGGCGCAAGCTCCGCCAGCTCTGCGCCGCCGAGATCCTCGGCCCGAAGCGCGTCCTCTCCTTCCGCCACATCAGGGAGGACGAGGTGGGTCTACGTGGCACAAATCGATCTACAACTAACTAATTGCACATATAAGTACGTACCAACATCGCAAGATTGGATAACTAATATTATATATATACTAGTCATGTGTCCGTACGTTGCAACGAAAACTCAATTTGCGATAAAAAAATTATTTGTAAATAACACTAACTTTAGTTATGTTTCAATAGTAGAAAAAGTTTGTTCCTCCGAAGAGATTTGACTATCGGGTTAAATCCTCTTCCATCTCAACCGTTCATGTTAAATCCAACGAATCAAGTAATAAGGAGAACGGACGATCGCCATCAACTCTTAATTAGAATTAGTAGAGAGATATCAATCCTTACCATTGAAGGAGGAGAAAGTTATTGCCTTCCTCTTACAGGAAATCTTCTTGCTTCTTACACGCAGCCTTTCTCTTCTCTTCCTGCATGTGTCTGCACTACCAACCGGCCTGTCCTCCTGAAGATGAGAGGGTGCCCTCTAATAGGGAGTAGATGAAAGCAGAAGACAGCGTACGCAGGCGGATGAAAGCCAGATCTCCCCGACATCTTTATGATTGACACGTGATTTGGGTTGCGTGATTCTTTCCTTTTAATTTATGCATTTCCAGATATGATGAGATAGAATTCCCGTATTATGGGATATGGTGAGTGTGGAATATATGAAACCAGGTATCTTCATGACCGACACAACATCACCTGAGGAGAAGACAGACCCAAGGGCTATGCCCCGCACCAAGCCTTGCTACCGTATGGAAGATGGGGCACATCCTATAGACAGTTATGTATATTAAGATATAAAAGATACAGTTGTAATTCAAGTCGTTTATAGGATAGACAAATATGTAAACTTTATCCTGTAACCGACTAGAATCTAATAACCGATCGGGATCCCCCAACCGATCAGGACTATGTAAGCCGCCCCACCCCCAATATATAAGGGAGAGGGTGGGTAACACCAGAGGGATCCGATCATCGATTCATTGTGTAATCAAGCCATAGAGCATAGCACACCTCATATCGCCCAGAGCACATCACGCTCTGAGCAATCTTAGATCTAAGAGATCCACATAATCCCAACACACAGGATTAGGGTATTACCTCTATCGTTGAGGGCCTGAACCTGTCTAAACCCTTGTCTTGTGTGACCTTCGAGTTTGAGATCTAGCGCCTACCCCATAAATTTATTGCCGACTACAAAAGTCGGCAGTGAGTATATCATTCTATCCATACAGGACATGATGAGAAAATCCTTTCATTTATAAGATATATGAATAACATCCTTCCATAGTAAGAACATGTGAATAGAGATATGCTAAAATAATATTTCTATTAAAAAAAGATATGATAAAATCCTTCCATCTAAAATATGATTAAATCATCTTCTATCTCAACCGTTCATGTTAGATCCAATGAATCAGATACTCTAGAAGAGAACGGATCACTACCACCAACTCCTAATTAGAAGTAGTAGAGATACACATATATACACATATATATGTATACACATGTATACATATATGTGTACATGTGTATATGTATATATATACATGTATATATGTATATATCTATCTATATAATAATTACTAGGGTACCATGATCTAAAAAGGATATTTTCTCAATGTATTTTCATGCGAATTTTTTTGAAAATTTTAAGATGTTGAGTTTAACCAGTTTACTAACTAGTTCAAACAAGTTTGAACTGAAATTCAAACTAGAGTTTTCCTTTTTGATGATAGTTTGGTCGTAGGTATGTGCTGATTTTATATATAAATCAGCAAAGCATGTGATCCAAATTCGTTCAAAATCTTTGAAATCGAATATATTTTTTCAAATGTATGTATTTTATTTGAATTGTTATAGATGAGTATATACTCTAAAACTAAAATTTTAAAAAATATATATACTCGGATATGGCTTAAATTCGCGTATTGAGAATAATGACATGAACTAATTATAAAGTAAGTACAGCAGCAGCACGTTGAAAACAAGTACAGTATGACCCACACTAGGTTTGACGGTTTTATGCATGCCGCATGCAGATGTCCAAGCATCCAACAGGGCGTGTAGTTCTAGTACTTAGACACGTCTTAATCTGCTTGCGTGCTACTTAATACTAGTCCGGATAAGTAGTTGTTTCCGAAGGTGCAGTAACTTCTTAAATCTTAACTGTCAATGCCTTTTTAAAAATTTAAATTAAATATATGAAAATTATATACGTTCGAATTTTTTTTCAAATTATTATAATTTTATAAAGTTTTATTAATATATTATATTATAGAAATTAGTAGTCTAAATTATGTTTTAGTGATCGTATTGATATTCAAAACGATAACTATTTGTAACCGATAAATAACATAAGATTTAAGAACAGCACTGATTTTGGTATGCTCTGCCTTTGCTGTCTGCACGTATGTACGTAGGTGATGATGCGTGTGGAGGAGATCCGCGCGACGGGGCCGTTGACGCCGGTGAACCTGAGCGTGATGCTCCACGGCCTGACCAACAGCATCGTGTCGCGGGCGGCGTTCGGCAAGAAGCGAAAGAACGCGCCGGAGTTCATGGCTGCCATCAAGGCCGGCGTCGGTCTGGCGGCCGGCTTCAACATCCCCGACCTCTGCCCGACGTGGACCAACGTTCTCGCCACGGTCACCGGCATGAAGCGCAGCCTCAAGGACATCCACGAGACGGTGGACGCCATCCTGGAAGAGATCATCGAGGAGAGGAAGGACGTCCGCGAGGAGAAGATCAAGAGCGGCGCCGAGAACGTCGAGGAGAACCTCGTCGACGTGCTCATCGGCTTGCAGGAGAAAGGCGGCTTCGGCTTCCACCTCGACAACAGCAGAATCAAGGCCATCATTTTTGTGAGTCTAAGGGTATGTTTGTTTCAGCTTTGGATTCTCTAAAAGCTGATTCTAGATTGTGGTTTTAGAGAAGCTGATTCTCTAAAAGCTGGAATCCAAAAGCATATATAAAGTGGATTGTGGATTCTAGTGTATATGGGTAGACTGGATTGTGAGAATCGGATTCTAGAATCAGACTTTTTGTTTCTGATTCTGCTTTTGAGACCAGAATCCAGAATCAAAAGCTAAAACAAACAGGCCCTAAGTACGGATCTTTTGCTCGCAAACGCAAAGGACATAGTTATGACATGCATGCAGGACATGTTCGCGGGCGGGACGGGGACGTCGGCGTCGGCGATGGAATGGGGGATGTCAGAGCTGATGCGGAACCCAGCTGTGATGAAGAAGCTGCAGGGGCAGATCCGGGAGGCGTTCCGTGGGAAGGCGGTGGTGACGGAGGCCGATCTGCGGGCGAGCAACCTGCGTTACCTGAAGCTGGTGATCAAGGAGGCGCTCCGGCTGCACCCGCCGGTGCCGCTGCTGGTGCCGCGGGAGAGCATCGACGTGTGCGAGCTGGACGGGTACACGATCCCGGCCAAGTCGCGAGTCATCATCAACGCGTGGGCCATCGGCCGCGACCCCAAGTACTGGGATGACGCCGGGGAGTTCAAGCCGGAGCGGTTCGAGGCTGGCACCGTCGACTTCATGGGCAGCAGCTACGAGTTCATCCCGTTCGGCTCCGGCCGGAGGATGTGCCCCGGATTCAACTACGGCCTCGCCAGCATGGAGCTCGCCCTCGTCGGCCTGCTGTACCACTTCGACTGGTCGCTCCCGGAGGGCGTCTACGAAGTGGACATGGAGGAGGCCCCCGGCCTCGGCGTGCGCCGCCGCTCGCCGCTGCGGCTCTGCGCCACACCCTTTGTCCCGGCCGTCTCCGCCGCTTAACTAGCTACGTACATCCAGCAGCTAGTCCAACGCATCGATCTGTGGCACGCTGCTACGTTGGTCGCATGCATGCATGCCTACATTATACGGACCTACCATGTGTGTGTATCTCCGTCTTTCTCGCGCGCTGTAATATTTAATAATGTCAGTGGTGTGGTGTACGTAAGTTCCTCGATCTGCATGTGTAGTACTCTAATATAATTACTGCTTGTAATGATGGGCCTGCGTGTGTCGTACGTGTAATGCGATGGTAATAATTGAGATCGAGGGATCGATCAACCCCTTGCATGGGGCCAGTAATAATTCTTATCCTTAAAGCCGGTGGGATTGCCGGCTTTTCAGACCGGCCACGTCACCCCCTTCGCGAGACGCCCTTATGTAAAATTAGAAATCGCGTTGGGGTCCTTTCGTCGGTTTTTTAATAAAATAGACCCGAAAAAAATAAAATTACGTTAAAGTCTCTCCGCGGTTTGCGTTCATCCTCACATCGGTTTTTTTGCGGAATAGACCCGAGAAGAAACGAAAATACATTTAGATCCCGAAAAACGTTTTTTTTCTTAATTCACCCGAAAAAAACAGAAATGCGTTTATATCCTTCTACGGCTTTTTTCAAACAAATCCCCGTGTTCGCCGACGGCTCATAGCAATCTGTGGATTCGACGACGAAAAAAACGAAATTACGTTTCGATCCAAAAAAAACGTTTTTTTCTTGGTTGACCCGAAAAATAAAGTTACGTCTATATCCCTCCGCGTTTTTCCGCAAAAATTATATCCCTACGCCGTTTTTTCAGACAGATCCACGTATTCACCGACGGCTCATGCCACTCCGTGGATTCGACGACGGAAAAGACAAAAACGTTTTTTTCTTAATTCACCCAAAAAAAACGAAATTGCGTTTATATCCTTCCACGGATTTTTTCAAACAAATCCCCGTGTTCGCCGACGGCTCATAGCAGTCCGTGGATTCGATGACGGAAAAAACGAAATTACGTTTCGGTGGATTCGACGACGGAAAAGATGAAATTACGTTTACATCCTCAGACCCATTTTTCCAAAAAAAATAATCATCGAACCAAATTTCGCGCGCCGCAACGTTTTTCTTCGCAAAAATTATATCCCTGCGCGTTTTTTCAGACAAATCCATGTATTCGCCGATGGCTCATAGCAGTCCGTGGATTCGACGACGGAGAAGACAAAATTACGTTTAGATCCTCAGACCTATTATTTTTAAAAAAATAATCATCGGACCAAATTTCACGCGTCGCAACGTTGCGCAACCGAATTTCACACGGCACAACGTAACGCGCGACCCTGACTAGTTAATTTTGTCGGTACTGTCCTTCGCTTGTCGTGGGTGAATGTTGCCATACGGATGCATGCACGTGCTTTCCTGTATGTCACAAAGACGCGCCGTTTTGTACGTACGTCGTTTATTTGTATGAGAGCGTGAAATGGCAAGTTGGCAACTATGTACGTAAGGCCGAATACATAATATATACTTCATTCTCGTGATAGCTTTGCTGGCGTAGTCCACTGGCTAATCACCGTACACATCACATATGACATCACACTGTTAACTTGACCATCCATGTACCTAGCTAGCTTGCATGTAAGAAGAACACGCTGCAGTTTCGTAAAAACATAACAGTCACAAGGACACTCAGGAAGATTCAGATCAGTACAGTTTATTTGGGATTATAATTTAAACAGTTTAATATATTATTAAACAATTTAGATTATTCGTTAACTCGATTGAACAATACCGTAGATCTATAAAAAATGTTTAAGTTTGACTGCACAGAGCCTTATTCACGCTTTGATCACTACAGATGAATACTAGGCTACTAGCAAGCAGCAGTATAGGGAAGCACGCAGTTAATTAAAGTATATATGTACGACGTGTGTCATGGCCCTCCGTGTGGTTTGGCCACCGATCAGACAAGAAAATCCCTCCTGGTTATATCTCCCTTAAAATTAAGGTGTTACTAGTTATGTGCCCATACGTTGCAACGAAAACTCAATTCGCGACAAAAAATTTATTTGCAAATAACACTAATTTTAGTTATGTTTCAATAGTAAGAAAAGTTTGTTCCTCCGAAGAGATTTGACTATTGGGTTAAATCCTCTTCCATCTCAACCGTTCATGTTACATCCAACGAATCAAGTACTCTGAAGGAGAACGGACGATCGCCACCAACTCTTAATTAGAATTAGTAGAGAGATATCAATCCTTACCATTGAAGGAGGAGAAAGTTATTGTCTTCCTCTTGCAGGAAATCTTCTTGTTTCTTACACGCACCCTTTCTCTTCTCTTCCTGTGTGTGTCTCCGCTACCGACGGGTCTGTCCTCCTGGAGATGAGAGTGGGTGTCCTCTAATAGGGAGTAGATGAAAGCAAAAGGCAGCGTACGCAGGCGGATGGAAGCTAGGTCTCCCCGACATCTTCGTGATTGGCACGTGATTTGGTCGCGTGATTCTTTCCTTTAAATCTATGCATTTCCAGATATGATGAGATAGAATTCCTGTATTATGGGATATGGTGAGTATATCCTTCTATCAATGCAGGACATGATGAGAAAATCCTTCCATTTATAAGATATATGAATAACATCCTTCCATAGCAAGAACATGTGAATAGAGATATGCTAAAATAATATTTCTATTCAAAAAAGATATGATAAAATCCTTCCATCTAAGATATAATTAAATCCTCTTCTATGTCAGCCGTTCATGTCAGATCCAATAAATCAGATACTTTAGAGGAGAATGGACCACTACCATCAACTCCTAATTAGAAGTAGCAGAGATATATCCAGAATACGACCGACCGGGCAAAATATATATGTATACGTGGTGATCGAGCTAGGTATGACCAGATTGAAGGAGAAGCGTAGTCGCGCTCGAGCTATTTGCAATAGTTTATGTGGCACTCGACTATCAACTAAGGCCAGCTTCGTGGGAAATATATACACCTTTCGTTACACGAAATATATATATAGGCCTTTCATTCTTTTTTAATAGATATTTTTTAACTTTTAACGGTCTGTAAAAGGTGACTTTGGCTGTTATCCTTTATAACTTTATATTTTATATACTAACAAAAGTATAATATTATAGAAGTATTATTATTGATAAATATAATAATATCCTTGGTTTCGGACTGAATGCCTTCATGCATGCACGCATCCATCGTGTAACATCTCGGAAATTTCAAAAATAGAAAAAAATAAAAATTTAAAATTTGATAATGGAGTTGAATAAAATTTTTAATTGGAATCAATATTTCTATTTTTAAATATTGTCTATCTTCTCATTTTCTTAAATTTTAAGACTTAAGAAAAGGATAAGTTGCTTTAATAAAACTTTTTCTTCTAAAATGAACAAACATTGAAAATGAGTTGAAATATAAATTTATTTTGAATTTCCATATTTTCTATATTTTTATTGAATTTTTGTTCTTAAGAAAATCTTTTAACTTGATTGTTTTCTTTTATCTGCAACACAAAACCCAAAATCACTTAAGAGATAAAATCTAAAAAAATTTATATAGATAAAAAATAATCTACAGGACATCTCAAAATTTTTAAAAGCAATGTGAACTCTTTTATTGCTGAAAAGAAATAAAAAATAGTGTAATGTGACTATGAATAACACACATGTCAGAATTATTTAATTTTTATCAAACCCTATATTACCTTTAAAAATGTACCACATTATCTAAAGAACTAGTTTAACTTTCGTAATTTTTTTAAAAAATAATAAAATTTATTTGAAAATTTTATAAAATCAAAACTTGAATTTCTATAAAAATAATATTATCAATGTCAGAATTTTATAAAAACTAATATAATAGATAATCACTTGAAATTTTTTGGTAATTTTAAATAACTAATTTAAGTTCACAGAAAAAAATTTCATATAAAATAAAGCTCATTCATTATCTAATAAAAATAAAAACCAGAAAATAGATTTTTATTGCAGCAGTCTTGTTAGAATTATATTAATTTCTACAGATAAGATATTTAGCTGAAATTTTTACAGTTGTGTGAAATATGTTTATATATCACTCATAAAAAATTTCAAAAGTATAAGACATGAATTGGTAGCTCATTTAATGCCCTTATCCTATCTTGACCAAATTGTAAATTCCAATTGTCTTCTTTTCTCATTGACCAGTTGTAACGAACCATATTTTTGCATAAAATGCGAAAATGAGAATCTCATGTGCATACAGTACTAGTCCTATGATCAGTGGCTAGTACGTACATTTACAACAATTGGAATCACAACCATACATTATAATATTAAAGCAGAAGCTATTTATACATGGTATTTTACAATTCAAAGTATATATATATAGCGATAGTAGAAGCAAGGTCTTGTAGTGTACCCATCCAATCCTCAGGCAACTAATAAGGCATAAATCTCTAGAAAGATCGCTTTGTTGAAACTCCCGCATCCTACGACGAAATGTATTCTTCGGAGCTTCATTTTGTTATCCACCTAAAACAACATAATAAGCAAGGTTGAGTACTTTCATACTCAGCAATAATTAAGATGGTATTTGCAACATGCAGTAATGCAGGCCATGTCAAAGGAAGCTTCTACAGTTATTTTGCATAAAGCAACATTGAGTTTGTAAAACAAGTTGTAATTTGGAAATGGAATTTGTAAAAGCAAGTTTAACTGATATAAAAGTAAGTAAATCATAAGTAATAACTCACAGTCCTCCATGACGTGAGCTTCGAGACGACAAATTCCTGCCAACACCATTCTTTGTCAAAACAAGGCATAACAGATGAAAGTCATCCCATTTTGAAAATAGTAAAACATCTAACTATGTGATGACGTTACCAAGTGCCATTGACAGCGAGCGCGGCTAATCGATTAGATTTACACTCTGCAGAGGTGTGCAGTTTTACCCACAAGTCATGACTTTTTCTTTTTGCCGCATGTTTCACGCACCTTTGACATGTGGCCAGAATATTCATGACGAAAACCTTTACATTACCTAAATTATCTTTCCACCAGTCCGGTGAAGATAAACCCTCGCTGTGGCGGCAAAAACACACATATATATAAAACATGATATCATTCTCGCAAAAATAGTCAGGCACCGTTTCTCCCCATAGCAAGACGTACATCGTTGTATCGATATGCATTTACCCACATCTCGGTGTGGAAGCACCTTCCGAGCAAATCGAATCGGAGTGCCCGTACTATTCCAGCCTTCCAAAGCACAAAGTTAATCTAGATAACTTAATTGGTTTAAGGCTATCCCATAACAGCACTTGTAGTTGTACGTGTTTCTTGGCTTGTAAGCAAACCATAGCTCGGTCCTTAATCCGACACGGGCAATAATCTCCCTACACTACGTGCAAATCCATCTACATAACCGGCTATTGCCAATAATCGCTCACATCAAAACCATAGTTTTATTTTGAGTTTTTAGTCAAAATACCAACCTCCATCAATGTCACATCCAATGTTTTTAAATTCTCAAGATTCAGTTTAATCTGGATATCTCAATTTTTTCTTCTAAAGCATGGTTAAGAATGGATAATAATCACATATACCCAAGTTGACATCATGTATTGTCTAACCCTATTGTATGGTTATCAATGTTCACATGTCCATACTTATCAAGGAAGTTTCATGAGATAACATGTATATCTACCAGTACCACAAAATAAGCACACGTATGAAACAATTTGATAAACAAAATGAAAATAAAATACTGGGATCAATATGATCAAATGGGGTTCTTGCCTTGCTTAATTTTCGTTTACGATGAAGTCCTACTCGCAGTTGATGCTGTCGATTACGAAATCAATGACATCGGGTTATACACGTCGTTTAACGAAAATATAACAGATAAAAAACTTTTAATAAGAGCAAAAATAAAATAGATAGAAAACCAATAAAAACTTACTACAGGAAAACAGGCGTGGTTTAGGGTTTGAGTTGAACGACTTCATATTCTCACATTTTAGTCGATTATGTATGTATATACCGATATTCATATCGTTAACGGCTTTTAGGTTGTGTTGCACGGTCTTTTTTATGAATTATCTATTCTTGTCTTACAAATTCAAGAGGCTAAATTTATAATTTCGAATTCAAGATGCTAAAATTATTTGGTTTAATAAAATTAAGACATTTCATTATGTTGAACGTTATGTATGAATAGTGCTTAGCATTTTTGTATAAAAAATGGTTTATACAGGTTAGGTCTATATGATTAGGCTACTGGTTGTAATTACATAGTTACACGAGGATTCTTGCGACATAAATACATTAACTAAAGGTCTCTTAAGCTCAACTATTCATATAATGTGTTTTTGGCGAACATAACGCTTAGGGTTATTGCACTAGTAGGATTCAGATGAAAAGCAAGTTATAATATGAATATTTTTCTAGATTTTGGTAGTTCGTATCCTAAAGAGCATTTCTAAACTGATCTTCACAAAATTTATATTTAAACAAGGTGTTTTACGAGCTGACGAAAAGGCTTAAGTGTTTCTGAAGGCTACACGATAAAGGTTCAGTTTTCGTTTTAAGTTTGCGATAGCACCTTATAAGATTATTTAACTATTTTTTAGACATTAGTAGGGAATGTCTTTAGAGTATTTTAAAGTTAGTTTCACGATATTTTGCTTTTATCCGAGATATTTTCATATAAGTGATCATTAGGGCCTAATGTGGACTTAATTTAACATTGCATAAATATGAAATATTTTTACATAACTAGAAAGGGTATCAATTTTCAAGGTTCTAAGATTTGGTTTTGTTAAATTTGAAGTTTGTCTCCGAAAGTTATGACTATTCAGACTATATAAGTATTGGAACTTCGACTATTGAACAAATGATGTAACTATGGCAAAATCTAAATATTTTTACATATTTGGGATCTTTGTGACCTCAGGAGTATAAAAAAACTAGTTTTACTAAGATTTGAGTTCATTTTATCCATATACTAACTATTTAATTTTTTATGCAAGAGAGGCTTTCTATATTCACTTTTTGATTCAAACTGAGTTCAATCCTAAATATTTTTTTGGAAAAATGGAACATCCATGACCACAGAAACATTTTAAAATTTATCTAATGATTTATGGAGTTATTGTTCATATATTCCTATTAATAACCCTTTTTGGTTTTACTTAAGCTTTAATTTTTTATAATTCAGAATAAGTTTAGAAATGAAATATTTTTGTACAAATGAGTTTATTATGGTCACAGGAGCATATAAAAATATGTTTCATTATTTTAAGAGTTATATTTTTCATATGAGCAATAGTATCCACAATAGGGTTTTATATAAACTTCATTTCAAATAATTCAAACTATGATGTAAAATTAAATATTTTTACATATTTTGAATTTAATGGTTTTATATGAATTTATAAATCTATTTTACTGGAATTGTAGTTAAAACACAAAAGTTACTAATATTTGAATGTCGTGCAGTTGGAATTTAAATAGAAAAGGATGTAATACGCTTTTGTACACTGAAAGCGCCTTCACTGATTTGAGTAGACACAGATGCGGCTTGCTAATGAATCGGTCCCACGAGGCCAGTGGAAGAAAACAGAGGTCTCCGGGGAGGTTCTGGCTGGCGATGAGGGGCGGCTGGTGCCAGCGAACTTGGGGATCGGCGAGCGCTAGTATGTCAGGACGCACCTGGGGAAAGCCTTGGCGGCAGCCGACGTCTACCTGAGCAGGCCACCACCGATGAGGGGCGGTGGCGAGTTCGGCCGACCGAAGGATTTAGCAAATCGAGTGGAATTAAGCTCGGTAAAGTAAAATTTAAGCATCAATGGATATATTGCAAGCCATTTTACTGGTTTTTCCCTGGCAAAATCGATGGAGGAAGGCTATCACCGGTGGTGAGTGGCGGCGGAAATGGTGCATGGCCGGAGAGAAGAAGTAGTTCGGCTTGAGTCAAATTGATGGGGGATTAAGCATATAGGGTTCTCAGGGATTCCATTTTGCCGCTTGGTTGTTATAGAGATTGACCGAGCTGTTCTGCCACCATGAGACCGGAGTTGAAGAAGAAACACAGTAGCTATGGTGTTCTGGGCAGTGTGAGCTAAAATTGGTCAAAGGGATGAGCTCAGGAGGTCCTAGAGAGACTCTTATTAGAAAGGATTGAAGAAATTTCCACCGGGCAGTTGGATTGAAATTTCTCCCCTCTTTTTGCGGTGGAGCTACGGTAATGGCAGAAGTGGTGGCTCCTTCGGTTGGTTTCGGGCTGGAGCAAATTGCTGCGGGTGTGAGGGTGAAGGCGAGGTGTGGAGTCTGGAGAAGAGCGGGGTGTGTTGGTACTACACGCTTGGCTGATGCTCGCACGGGAAATGGTCTGGCCGAGCAACGCGGTTTGCGGAGAAGAGCACCGCGTGGCTGAGAAGTGAAGATGAGCTGGGGTGTTTTCTCGAATGCCAAAGCGCGAGTTCGGGATTGCCAAAGCGCATCTTGACAGCGACGTTCTGGAGCAGTCGGTGCAATGTTTGTTTGCGCGTGGGCGTGGCGGCCGGAGCAAAGGAGCGCAACTGAGTTATGACGTCATGGGCAGTGTTTCGCGCCGCAATTTTGTGCTTGGGTTCACACTTCGTGGCAGTGAGTCATTGGTTGATCATCTGTCGCAGCAGAGAAGACGGTAGCGGCGGCAAAGAAGAGAGAGAGCAAGCTGGAAATTTTCTCAGCGCCCAAAATGAGGAAACGAGGTTACTGAAACGAAGCTCGGACCAGGGTTTATAATTTAGTTGCGAAACCGAAAACCACTAACACGGCGGGTAGCGGTTTTCACGAAAAATCGTTTGAAAACCGTGAAAAACCAAACGATTTGTAAATTAAAATTTTTTGAATTTTGATCAAATCTATGCGCGAAAACCGTGGTTTTTGATGAAAAACCGCTCGGTTTTCGCAGTTTACTGCGATTTTTCGCGAAAAACCAGCCGACCAATTGAATGTTATTGAAAAACGGTTTTTCGAGCGATTTTTGAGTGTTTTTATGTGAAAACCGCGATTTTTTAACGGTTTTCGGCGTGTATTTTTTTTAAATTCCACTGTTAAATCGCTTGGTTTCTGTTTTCGAACCGGAGTGGTACGATCGAAAACCACGAAAACCGAGTGGTTTACCACGGTTTTGTTAACACTGGCTCGGACAGTGACTTACTCATGTTGTCAGTGAGAATTTTGGTTGGCCGTGATCACGTTTTTAGGTTTGATCGGTGAGGTTTTTGCCAAACTTTGCGGCTGTCCTGGCAGCAATTTTTGTGTGCACTTTGCTGTCGCGGCAACGAAATAAAGCTAGCTGGCTTAGGATGATCATGAGACACTGTCAAGACGACACGCTGTGGAACGCTTCATGACTCTCAGTGCTTGTTATGTACGTCCTATCCGATAGTACTCCCTCGATTGATAAATATAAGATCTATAGTTTAAATAGTTTTATTGAAAAATATAAGATGTGCATGTAGATTTAATTAGTCTTTCCACTTATACCCCTATTTATTCTCTCTCAACCATATGCATTTATTCATTATCTCTTATCTTTCAAGACAATTAAGAGGGATATATAAGTCATTTCCTTTCATGACTTTTTCAATTTCATCATAGCCTTAATCCTTGTGCAAAGTCAAAATACGCATTATATTTATCACTACGACGAATCGTCGCGCTGATACTGATGGTTTGATACCATGCGGTAATAATATATCTATTAAGCGCGGAAGAATCCTCGCGCAGGGAGGAGCGCCGCGTCACCTCCTTCGCGAAAGTCCTCCGGAAATTCCATCCTTCCTGCGTGGCCTCAGTTTCGTCAGTTCGACTGTCCCGTTCCGTAGCTGTCGGTGCCGTCGCTGGTTCTTTCTTCGTCGACGATTCCTGCGTCGTGCGTTACTCCCCCGTTCTTACTCTCTCAGTCCCCACGGCTCCCACTCCTCCCGATGGTACACCGCGCTTCTCTGTCGTTCTTGCCCTCTCGGCCCCTCCGCTTGATGCTCCTCCCGATGGTACTGATCTTTGCGCCTCGTGGATTCCGTCCGATCGGAGCCCTCCACGCCACGCTCCTTCTGGAGACCTCCGCTCGACGTGCTATCCTCCCTCCGTTCCTGTCCGTGGCCAGACTCGCACGTGCCTCTACCTCCACCTCGCCTCCTCCGCTTGCTGCCCCGCGTAGATCCGTCGCCTCCTCCTTCGGCGGCTCCCCACGGAGGCCTCGGCACCGCCAGGACAGGAGAAGCCTCCGAGCCCTCCCCACATCGAGGTCCCGCTCTCCTCCCTCCCTCTCGCTTCCCTTCACCCAACCACATTGCCGTCGCCTCCGCCGCTCCTCCCCGCGCTCTCGCCCTCGCCCTTCCCATCCTCTTTCCCCCCGTTCCTGGTCATGACCGAACACCTCTGGTTCCTCCTCGCCTCCTTCGTCGGCCCTCTCAGATCTGGCGATCAGGTCATGGGCCCGGCCAGTAGCCATCTCCCCTGAATCAGCCAGAGGAAGCTTTCCCCCAAATTTTTTCGCCGCGAAGAACGTCACCGTGCTCCTCCACCACAACGACCTCACCTAGCACTGGGTGCACCCTACCCTTCCTCCACCTCTCGACTAGCCCGCGCTCGCTTGCTCGACCTCGACACAGGCCGGATCTGTGCGAAGTTACTTGCTCAGTTGCCGTTGGTGATCTATTGGGAGCCCGCGTGCTTCTTTTTAATTTTCTTGTTTCTAGGTTTGCCTGAGTTTATTGCCATCATGTTGTTTATTGATCTCCTTTTTGCGCTTGGATACAGCTCGGTGTTCCTTCCTTCATTGGTGCTGGCGAGGAATTGGGAGGATGGCGCATCTCGTCGTTACATCCAAAGTAAGGTTGCTTTCTCATTGTCTTCTAGAGGCAAAACCAAAAAGAAAAAAAGAAAATTACACGAGAAGCTCTAGAATCAGATAGACCTCAGTCATCTGGATTTCTGCTATGTTTCTAAGTTGGACCTTGGTTCTGCTTTGAGGTATCCATTCGTATTTGCCTGAGAGGTTGAAATTTTCATATCTTTTTACTGTGTGGTTTCCTTCTTCCCCATGTGGCTGTGTGTGGATTACTACCTATTATACTTTGGCCATCTCACTAGGTCGCTTTCTCAGTTTCTCTAATCAAACTATTTCTTCTTTGTATGAGTTGACTGTTTGTGCCTTCGACGCCGTCCTTGCTTCAGAAGGAAACTAGGTTGTTTTCTCATTTTCTCTAATCAAACTATTCCTTCTCTAATCGAATTTGCTGTTCTCAGAATTTATTTTGTACTCATATTTTCTCTACCCCTTTTCTTGAAGACTACAGGACTATATCCAGCATGGGTTCGGTTGTGATATTGAAGGGCTCGTACAGTTCAATACTGTCTCTGTTTTGTATGATATGGTGTTGTTTCGGAAATCAGTTTAAACGCAGTTTTTTCATATATTTTACTCACTGGCAAATGGTTATTCTACCGGTTTAACCTCGTTGGGAGGGATGGGCATCCTCTAGCTACAGCTGCAGCTGCAACTGCAATAGCAGAGGTGCACAGTTATATGCCGTGTTTTTGGATCAACAAAAAAACGTCAGATCGAAATTCCAAGGCAGAAGATTAGTTCCCACAGTAACCTCTGCAAGCTGTGACATGTCCCATAAGTTTTTTTTAGAGAGGTGTTATGTACCTTAACATAAGTACATTGAAATTTTTGCACTTGCAGCAGAGAGCAAAGCATTTGGGCTGGGTTCTTTTGTTTCTTCCCATAAAGTAGGCCCTATCTGAAATACATGGTCGGCTAAGACGGCCTACTTTACACATCACGTGCCCGAAAATGGAGGGTATGGAAATGCTACTTGGGCCCGGGCAGCCGGGCTTAGCCGCTCGCTTCCAGTACGCACGAGACCAACAATAGACTCTTCCCAAAAAAAAAAACAGAGACAAACACAGACTCGGGCCGGACCCGACCGCACCGCACCCGAACCCGAACCCAATCCAGACCAACAAGTTCTCGTTCCACCAGCTTCGTCTCCTCGGACTCCGCGTCCCACCAGCTTCGTCTCCTCGGACTCCGCGTTCCGACTACCGCACTCATCCCTTCCTTTTCTTTTTACGAGCAAAACAATTCAAATCGAAATTTTAGCTTAACTTATTAGTCCCACATTTCTCTCTCCTCGCTTGCCCCCACAGTGCCACACTCTCTCTCTCTCTCTCTCTCTCCCTTCCCCCGTATGAAACCCTAGGCTCCGTCTCCAAAAACCCCTGCCCCCGCCGGCGGCGGCGGCGTCTCTGGCGGCGCCCCCATGACCGCCGGAGCCTCGGACGCCGACTCCGGCGACCTCCCCGCTCGCAGATCCGACGCCACCGACATCGCCGGCAACGCATGGGACCTCGCAGCCTTCCCCCCGCCGCCCGCCGCCCGCAACGGCGGCGAGTTATACATCTACCGCAACACGTTCAACCTCGTCCCACGCTCCATCGGCGGGTGCCGCGGGGGGCTCAGGGCGCTCAAGTTCTTCGGCAACGATGTGGAGGTGCTGCCCCCGGAGGCCGGGGAGCTGGACGAGCTGGAGAGCCTGCAGGTCAAGGTGTCCGCGCCCAGGGTGTCCGGGGCGCCGCTTCGCCGGATGCGGGCGCTCAAGGAGCTCGAGCTCTCCATGGTGCCGCCCAGGCCGTCCTCCTGCTCCATACTGGCCGAGGTCGCCGGGCTCAAGTGCCTCACCAAGCTCACCATATGCCACTTCTCCATTAGGTCTGTACAAAACCGCTAGCTCAATTGCCGCTGCCTGCCTACCTGGTTTTAATTTAACTAGAGTGCATCGAATACTTAAATGGTTGTGGCTAGATTTGTGATCTTGTGTCTAATTGGGCAAATGCTACTAATTTTTCTGTGTTTTCCAGTGTAAATACGATTGCTTTCTTTTGTAATTCCTGGTGGCATTTTGTGTTTATTTCAGTAGCACGACTCTAGGGGAAATGGATGTTTATAACAAAGCTTTAGCGGACTAGCATCTAACTAGCAATGATTCTTGGTTTGCTGGAATTTCGCCATGCTCACTACCTTATGGTATTCATGATTGCTTTTGCCTAGTGTTAATATAGGTAGAAGGAATGGTTGGTTATACTTTTGGCATGCGCTCTTGCTTCTGTCATAATGCATGCAATGTTTGCCTGCCGTGTCTCGTTTTTTTTTTCTGTTCTTGTGATCTCTCTACAGTCTACAGTATAGTTTCGAACGGTCATTGGTGTTTTTAGAAACACTGAGCTTCCTCACCTTGAAATTGACTAGCTGTTGTGGACTGTGATGTCTGAAAGCACACTAGAATGTCTATGTTGTGTTTTTCTGTTTTGGCTGTGGTGGAACATCCACAACTTTGTTGTGGAGTTTACTAGTAGATGGTTATTGTAGAGTCACCTTAGTTTTGTCTTATCGCTGAAAATGTACTGGTCTCATGGCCAGTATGCGACTGTTTAAGTGCTCAGCCACTTGAATGGTCCTGAATGGTTTTCTAGTCTAATATCCGCTTGTGGCTAACTGGCTATGGGTCTCAGTTGCTGGATTGAAAATGCTGATGTTTTGGGCCCAGTTAGACAGCACCTATAATAAATGGCCACCAGTACTGTGCGATACAAACACAAGGATAGATTTTTTTTTTACAAGAAAATGCTGATGCCATGATGTGGTGTACATTATGCACCTCTTGAGGGGTAGATTCTTGATTTAAGATATGCGTTTGGCATTTAATTAGCAAATGACAGCAGAATAAGTAAATATCATAGCTGAATAATTATGTGCAATACAGAGGACAACTTCTCCGTGGGAGACAATAAAAAGGAAACATTAGTCAAAGAAAGAAAATTGAAATCCAGCATTCATCTGGATCCTCGTTTAGACAGGATTTGTCAGATTGTTTTATGAAGATAATCAGAATTAAGTCGAGTGCTTTTGTGCATCAGAGTATCAGACACTATTTAATTGTGCAACAGGTGGAACTTAAGGGTCTAACGAAAAAACATTCACGGAGAAAAAAAGTTTTATATCACAACGAGCATGACATAAGTTTGAAGGATCCAATGTGAAATGGCATGATTATATGCAACCTTCCTAGCTATGCTTTTTTTTAGAACCAAATGCCATAGACAATATGCAATAATAACATCATCAATTGTACATGTGTTGTTTGCACTAAAACCACTCTCACTGCCACTACTTCCTTCCAATGTTTATTGCCCACCTGTGCTGCGAAGTTATGCTATGCTTTCCTCCTTATTTTATTCCTAGCACAGGAAAGAAAGAAAGAGAATAATAGACTAAAATCTCTTATTATACGCACTACTCATTTGAACACATGCCATAACTCATGTAGGAACTCTTTGAAATTTTACGTGAACTCTTATTTTTCTTATTAGAGCAATCTTGGCCTTGCTTCCACGCAGCAAACCCTGGATGGGAAACTCTCATGCATACACACACACGCCCAATGGCACCACAAACCAACCATGACTTTTCTTTATTTCTCATGCATAATTTGATCTGTACAACGGGGTATGCCCCACAGAATTTGATCCCAACATGACCAGATGACAAAATGACATGCTCATTACCCCCCCCCCCCCACCCACAAAACCCCCAACAAAAAAAAGGGTTTGGGCCAATTATGGGGGAAAGTTGTATGATATTTGTGACAGTGATTTCTTAATTATTTTCTCTTGCTCATTTGAATGAATGAAACGATAATTTCACATTCCTTTTTTAACAATCTATAGGTACCTCCCTCCTGAGATTGGCTCCCTCGGGAAGCTCCAAGAACTTGATCTGTCTTTCAACAAGCTGAAGAATTTGCCTAACTGTATAACTGAGTGGGGTGCCCTGAAGTTCCTCAAAGTGACTAATAATAAGTTGGTGGATCTGCCCTCAGGAATCTCTTCTTTGAGATGTCTTGAAAGCCTTGACGTATCAAACAACAGATTGACTTCCCTTGGATCGGTTAAATTCGTTTCTATGCTTACACTTCAGTATTTAAATCTTCAGGTATATTTCTCAACAGAAGTCTTGCTTTCCACCTGTTCCTTTTGAATGAATGGCATATTCTAATATATCATTTTGATTTGGCTTTTTCCTGTGAACTGGTTGGTATCTCATTTGTAAACTTACATGATAGTTTCCTAATTTATTTTCCGTGTTTTGGTTGTGTCGACATCTGTTCCATTGTATTTGCCAGTGTTGGTTCTGATCTTCAAGGTCTCAATTTTTTTTTGTTGCTTTGGTGTTGATGCTATGGCATTAATTTACTTTTGGAACCAAACTGTCAAAAATTGAGAACCTGATAAACAGTTATGTTGGGAGAGAGATGTGTGTGCCACTTTTGAGGAGAGGATTAGCAATGGGTTCCACATTATCTTTTCATTTTTCAAGTTTTTCATGTTAACCTTCAAAATTTAGTGAAAAATGTAAGGACAGGAGTGTGTCTGGAATCAGAAAACACTTGTGTGTGTTGGGTTTGTGTGTGTGTGTGTGTTGTGTTTTGGGGGTTCATTTTGCTACTAATGATTGTATTGGGGATATTTTTCTTATATCTGATCCTGACAAATTCTTTTCTATTTCAAGTTTAATAGGCTTTCCCATTCTTGTGTGATTCCCTCATGGATATGCTGCGACATGAGGGGAAATGGTCAAAATGCTGTGAATGGTGACAAGCTACAATATCGCCTTGCAAGCATCAACAGTTCAGCAGAACTTAGAATTGCGAGTTGCTCTTGCAATGGTGTTCTTTCATGCTCACACCCGGAAATATCCCCAAATTTAAAAGCTCATTTCACACAGAAAATGAAGAAGGGGTGGAAGCGACGGGATTGCCTGCAACAAGAAGCTCGCCAGGAGCGTTTAGATTCAAGCAGGAGCAAGCTCAATGAGAATTACATTGATGAAATGGCTGTGAACATGACCGAAGATGAATGCCCTTCTAGTTTGCATGATATGGAAAACAAGCCAGAGATGAAAAGCATTGATGAAGAAACTTCAGTGCAGGATTTGTTGAAAGAAACAAGTTCTATATCTGAAGACCTATCTTGTATAGTCGATGATAACGTGGATGGGCTTATAAAAGATAGTGGCATGATGCTACAGGACCACTATGATGTGGAAAAACCTGGAATTGATATGAGAATTTACCATGGCAACAATTCTTGTGTAAGCACTGATCCTGCTTGTTTGAGCAGGAGCAGGATCCGTAGTGTTGAAAATGAACTAGAGGATACTGCTTCATCAGACCACAATGTCGCTGAAGTTTTTGAAGAGAACCCTTCAGAGACATCCAAGTTTACATCGAAATCTAAAAGGCACCCTGATATGGACAACAATCCTAAACCTAGCAAATGCCCTAGACCAATTGATGAATGCTCAAAGTTATCCTGTAAGTACAGTTTGGAATCATTTTGCAGCATAGATGACCATCTACCAGATGGCTTTTATGATGCCGGACGAGATATGCCCTTCATGCCATTAGAGGAGTATGAACGGAGTCTTGGACTCTATGCACGTGAAGTTATTCTTTTGGACAGGTTAGTGCACTTTCCTATCCATAGTTTGGTGATCTGCATTTTGCATATGTTTTATGTTCTAACTATTGTGTGGGTTTTACTTAGAGAACAAGATGAAGAATTGGATGCAATTGCTTTTTCAGCACAACTATTGTTGTCTACTTTGAAGAGACCAAGCTTTTCCGAAACAGATGAAGATGCAGGCCATGACTTACTAAGGGCATCAGTGCTTGCTCTGTTTGTTTCTGACTGCTTTGGAGGTTGTGATCGAAGTGCTTCTCTTAGAAGAACAAGGAGAGCTATTGTTACCCTGAGGAAGGAGCAACCTTTTGTTTGTACTTGTTCTGCTGGAAGCATATGTGACAGCAAGGAAGCATCTAAGCAGATCAATGCGCTTTCTGGGCACTTTGATTTTACTCGGCTGTGTGATAAATCGATACATATCATCAAGGAAAGGAGAAATTCGGGTATTGTACCAATAGGGGCACTGCAATTTGGTGTTTGTAGACACCGAGCTGTCCTAATGAAGGTAACTCTCTTGTTCTCTTATCCGAACTTATATTTTGTGTTTGCCCTTTGACATTGCAACCATATGCATTGCAGTACTTGTGCGATCGGGCAGATCCTCCAATTCCTTGTGAGCTTGTGAGGGGGCATCTTGACTACACACCTCATGCTTGGAATGTTGTTCCTGTTAGAAAGGGGGATGTCTGGGTAAGGATGATCGTTGATGCGTGTTACCCTACCAACATAAAAGAAGAGACAGATCCAGAGTACTTTTGCAGGTGAGCAGCTTGACCCCAACCCCCACCCCGCCTGTATCCCCTATCCTGTCCATTCATTGTAATTTTTCTTTGTTTTCTTGTATTCTTTTCTGTTTTGTTTATCTTGAATTCATGTTGGCAAACTAGGTTGAACCATGTTGATTCTGTCATGTTGTCAATAATGAGTTAGCACTGTTACAGTGTTATACCTTTTTGTGTCGGATGAAAAGCATGGCCTACAAATGCCACATGACATTTCCTAACGTGACTAACTTAAAGTTTTTGGAGTTTATTTTTGTCCTAAGTAATCTAGCTTGTGATTTAAATTGAAAAAGGTCAACATGTGAAATAACTTAAATGCAAAAACCTTGTGTTTCTAATATACAAAACAAGATATCGTAAGGTGTTATATAATATATAGTTGTCATGATATATTAGTTCACAGTGTCTTTGTCATGTTGTATTGTATAGTATGTCCGTGTTTGTGGCTTGGTGCAATCAAGTTGCCAATCCCTTCTTTACGAAATTTTGAAAAGTTTGACCTGTCCACTTATCCGTCTGCCTGCACAAATTTCATTTAGTTAATTTCCAATAGTCCAGAAGATTATGGCTTTTCTTTCATTTTCAATTATTGATTTAGCTTGTAGATACTCTTTTGATCTATTATTTTGCTCTCCTGATGGTAGGGGTCTTATTTGCTGATCTAGTGTTTCATGCATTCATGGTTATCACGGTGCCCTGACGAGGCGAGTCGCCTCCGGGGCGCTTGGACGCCTAGTTTCCCTTCTAGGCAACAGTTAGACGACCAAACAAAATGCAGTAGCAAATATAGTAATATAATAATATACTGAACTACTGAATAGTGAATACTTAATGCAACAGCAAAATAATGCGTATGTAGCAGTAAATAAACTGAGAATGTTCCAAGGAAAAGGACATTCAAACATCGATATCTAAGTCTAAATCATCTTGATGACTCTCATTACTTGGTCCACTCTCATGAGGAGCAGGTGGCGCTTGGCCATAATCATCGTCGATGTCTAGATCATCGGCCACTAAAGGTTCGTAGACTTCATCCTCGTCTGAGCCTTGCTCTTCTCCTTCAGCTTTTAAGCTTAAATTTGCACCACGTCGAGAGTACATCCTAGTCATCCTAGGCAGATTGCGACCTTGAAGCGTTAGTGATGCACCGGTGGCTTCATCAACATGAGCCTACAAAAGATCTTCTCCATGGTGGACTTCCCCGGTACTCATGTCAACCCATTTGTTGTCCCATTGGAACTCTTCTAAGATCAAAGGGTTGAAATTTGTCCGTTCCACACGCCTCATTTGAAAACGTTCCGCAATCTTCTGGTTGTATTGAATGTAGACCAAATCATTCAATCTTTGGTGCTCCAACCGGTTTCTTTCTTTTTCTATGGATTTGAAAAGTAATCACTAATCAACAACAGAAAATACTTGTAATATATGACCAGCTATAAAATAAAGGCAACTTAAATGCTTAGTTGCTTACAAATTCGAAGATGCTCCAATTGCGCTCGCAACCGGAGGTCGAACAACAAAGGTTGAGGATGTGTCTCGCAAACTTTTGAAGCTTTCTAGCAAGGCCATCAAAAGCATCCCACCAATTAACTAAAATGTAAAACATTGTATCTATGTAGAAACTTAGAATGTTTAAAATTGAATCAACTTAGAATAGAAGTTTAGCACTTAACGAGGGCTCTTTGTTTTTTGTTGCCTCACAGTTGATTGCTTTTCAAAGCTCTTCCTCATTTTCTCATAGTCGTCTGCTTGGTCACTTATCTTTCTAAGCAAATTATCATCACAAGTAATAATCTTTTCAAGCACATCATTGAATGCAATTCGGAGCCTCGAAGCATAGTCAATATCTTTTTCTTTGATGTCGAAAAACTTGTTTAGATTCAAAAACAATGCATCCTCATGCAGTTTTTGCTCCATCTGATGCACCCACCGCCTCTCAATAATGTCCATTACCTTCTTTGGTAGCCTTGGTTTGCTTCCAAAAGACTCCCTTATCTTATTCCTAGCATGATCCATACTTGCTGAAACCTCCGTCATGGCAGGCTACTCATCCAATGTTATTACGGCGTCGCCTAGGCGAAGCCTAGTCGCCGACTAGGCATCCAGGTGGCCGGCCAGAGGCGCCATGGCCCGGCGCCTCGCCTGAAGAAAGTCGGGCGGCCGACTGGAGCGGGCTGGTGGTATTTGAGGGTGAGTCACGGGAAAGCTCAGTAGTCAGTTGGGAGGAGTTCTGGGACAAGGGATTCATGGGTGGAGGAAACCCCAGCAACTGCACCGCCGCCAGCAACCGCTCCTTTGCCTTCCAGGCTCCAGCGACCAGCGTGCAAACCGGTAATCCCCTTTGCCTCCTCCCTCGCCTCCCCTTCCCCCTTCTCATCGCCAGCATCGTCTGGGCCTTGCTCTTCTCCGGCTATGCATCGCCTGCGCCTCCGCCTTTGCATCGCCTGCGCCTCTGCCTCTGCCACTCTCCATCTAGCACCAGTCAGTGTGATGTATTGATGCGAGGAGCTGATCGAGCCGGTTTGATGTTGCTGCTGCTGTTGTTTGCTTTGAGCCTGAGGAATTATTGTCTCTAGCTTTGATCTAGTACTAGCACCAGTCCAATGTTATTTCGGCTGTGATAACCATGCACCAGTCAATGTTTGGACAGTAATGATTTGGATCATATGGAAGATGCTGTGGATGCTATATACAAGGTACTACACATCACTCCTCACTCCTGCTATATTTGAGCTTGAATTCTGATTTTGTACATATGAAACTTGAATTATATTTGAGCTTGAAATCTGAACTAGTTGGTCGCCTAACTGTCGTCTAGGCGTCCAGGCGCCCCGGAGGCGACTCGCCTCACCGGGGCGCCGTGATAACCATGTTCTCATCCCCATCAACAATCCTCAACACAGTTAGCAAAGGCTGGGATGCTCTTATGCATTCCTCCACAGCATGCCAAAACCACAAAGAAAGCAAAATATCACAAACTTTCTTCCCCGCTTCCGTGCGTGCTAATTTGGACCTCGTCCAATCCTCACTAACAAAGAGTAGTCACAAAACATCCTTATGCTTATATAAACTCTGCAAAGTAAGAAAAGAAGTGGCAAATCGAATGGATGCGGGTCTCACTAAATCCCTCCCTCCTGTCTTCTCCCTCATTGCATCGAGAAGCCTCTTGTGCCTATAAATGAAGGTAGTCACATGCTTGGCTTGATTGATGGCCTTTTTGAACTCACTTATCTTTTCGATGTCTTCCAACATAAGGTTGAGGCAATGTGCAGCATAAGGGGTCCAAAAGAGAGTAGGAAACCTCTCCTAAGAATTTTACCTGCAAAAGTGCATCATAAGGTAGATTGTTTTTTATTGCGAAAGGAAAGAAACTTATCCACAGCCTTAAAATTGGCACCATTATCGGTGACCACTTGAACGACGTTGTTTGCGCCTATCTCCATAATCTTCTTCTCAAGCGAATCTGCTAACATCCTTGCATCAGCCGACTGAGAGGATGCATCTATAGACTCCAAGAAAAAAGTCCCTTCCGGACAATTGACAAGAAAATTTATCAAGTGTGCCCCCGTCCTATCAGTCCATCCATCTGACATTAGTGTGCAGCCGTATTGTGTCCAACCAAACTCTTGCTTCTCTCTTAATGCTTTCATTTCATACTTTACCTTAGCAAGCAACAACACCCTTAACTCATGAAAACTAGGAGACTTGTACCCATGCTCAAATTGTCCAACGGACTCCATAATTTCAAAGCTCCTAGAATTTGTAGCATTGAATGGTATGCCACATTGATAAAAGAAATTAGCAACATGCATATCCACCCTCTCTTTTTCTTCCTTGGTCCTCATACATTGCTCCATAGAGGTTTGGGACAACTGCTTGGAATGCCTTTCCTCGACCACCTCTTCGGGTGTCTTTTTTATCATGGAAGAAACTGATTTGGTTAATTTGGCCACCGGTTTGAACATAATAGCAGATTACTTCCTCTTGGCAGCTGTCCCAGAACTTGGATGACAAGACGACGCCTTTGAGGGTGCTTGTTGATTAACCTCAATCTCTTGGACATCATCACCTTCACGTCCTCTTCATCATCATCTTAATTAACCATCTTGTTCCTTGCAATCTTCTTCATGTAATCTTGCATCTCTCGTTATTGTCGTGGTGGTTTTGGGACATTTTTGAACATCTCCAAAACATGCGGTAAGGTGCTGCTTCAACGTCTTGATGCCCGAATGCATTTGCTTTCCACGAAGTACACATTGCACCATATCCTTGTTCTTCAAGTCCGGCCAAAATCCATACTTCCACCCGGGATCCTTCGACTTGGCCTTTTGGTTTGGAAATTTGGATGGATCATATGCATCGGCAAGATCGCCAGCCTTGGCAATGGAGGCACTTGGAGCTTGATTAGCCATGTACCTGTACAAAGCCACACACAATTATTCACTTGGACTCTTGGAGCAGTTGAAGCATTAGCACTTTCAGCAACACAGGCAGCAACAGCAGTAGCATGAGTAGCAGTAGCAGGAACAATGGGAGCAGAGCACCAGTGGGAGCACCAGCAGCATGAGCAGTGACGACAATGGCGGCAGAAGCAGCAGCGGCCGAGGCGGAGGGGGAGGCGGATTACAATTAGGTGGAGGCGACGGAGGTGGTGGGCTTGGTGGCGGAGCTCTCTTCCCTCTCCTCTCCACATGCTATGGTTACCCGGCCTTTTGTCCCTTCATCCTGTGACTCGACTCCCCTCTAGCCTCCTCTATTATTTACTTGGCCTCCAACCAAACGGCCGCCATGACGCCTGGACGCGACACCTAGTCACGCCGCCGCGATGCCTAGACGTCCAGGCGGTCGCTTGATGCTCTCCGGTTGAGGCGCCGGGTCTTGGCGTCCCCCTCCGGACGCCGGGATGCCTAGGTGACGCTGTGATAACTGTGCATGCATTTTAGTCGTGCTGTTTCAGGGAGGCATTGAAAACAAGTATACATGCTACATGCAGGTTCTTTCTGAATCCAACATTTTCACTCTAGTTGGATTAACCCATTATCTACATGTGGTCCCAGGTATGTGCCGCTCAGTCGACTTCACATTGCACTTGATGATCAGAGCTATACACCAAGGTGTTCCTTCCCTTCTGTCTCACTATGCAAAGAAGTTGAAGCTACAGCTTCAAGTGCTGTCTACCATTGCAAAATTGGTGCTGTTGATGCTGCAGCGAAGGTTTCTGTTCTCTTCTATTTAATTTATTTGGTGCCTTCTACTTTTTCGCATTTTGTTTGATGGAGTTATTTGACATTGTCATCAAATGCAGATACGGTACCTAGATACCCGTAGGGCTTCTAATGATGAAGTTAAAAATTTTGAATACAAGCTTCTTGGGGAAGTAAGAATGCTGAGTGCTCTAAGGAAGCACAGATCCATAGTCGGCATATACGGTCACCAACTTTCTTCTAAATGGGTTCAAGCTGATAGTGATAAAGAGTACAGGGTATTGCAGTCTATAATTCTAATGGAGTATGTGAAAGGAGGTTCTCTGAAGGTAAATTCATTTGTCATGTTTATGAGTTTTCATGTGTTCGTTAAACATCTTCGTTGTTTAGATGTTCTCTCTGATAACTGGACTTGTTATTTTCTCATTAGGGCTATTTGACAAAACTACTGAAAGAGGGCAAGAAGCATGTACCTATTGACTTAGCATGGTACATTGCCCGAGAAGTTGCTTGTGCATTGTTGGAGCTGCACAATAAGCTAGTTATTCACCGGGATATAAAAAGTGAGAATGTTTTGGTTGATCTGGATTCAAAGAGAAGTCATGGCACACCAGTAGTCAAACTCTCTGATTTTGACAGATCCATTCCTTTGCATTCTCTGTCACATACATGCTGTATAGCTCACCTTGGCACATATCCACCCAATGTTTGTGTTGGGACACCTTGTTGGATGGCTCCAGAGGTTCTTCAGGCCGTGCGTGAAAAAAAACAATATGGACTGGTAAGCGTATATTTTAAAATTCTGCTTTTTTTTTTCTCAGCACAAATTTAATAGTAGTGTTGACTTTGCCTGCCAGCTGAGGAAACCATTGACATTTGCATTCTCAACAATCTGCATAGTGAACGGTCTAGTTATGTTTTTTTGTTGAGTATATCAACCAATATTTGGTAATTTTCATAGTTTTTTGAGTGAGGCATCATTTATTCATTTCTTGCAGTAGCAAATCTTGTGTGTTCATACATTTTTTTGTGGAGAACCATTATTGATGCTTCAAAGTATAACTCTGACTGTTGGAGCTATCCTGTATGTGTTAGTGTGCATGTATGCATGCATATTGTAATCCAGAGTAAATCCACTTGGATTTAGTAAATTAAGAACCACTTTAATTGATAAACAATGATAAAATCAACAAATAGGCCCCTACCTAGCTACTAGAGTATGTTAGTCAAATATTGATCCCCACCTCCCCAACAAACCCCCCCAAAAAAAGGCTGGATTGATGCAACTAAATATTTCTTTGATGCAGGAAGTGGATATCTGGTCATTTGGATGTTTTTTATTGGAGATGCTTACACTTCGGATACCCTACCAGGGACTACCGGATTCAGAAATATATGATCTCATAAAGGTGAGCCCTTTACATCAGAAGCAAGTTCTTGTTTTTGAAGTTGCTTGTGGTTACAAACAAACACATAACTATCTTCTGAATTCTGTCATCAGAGGAAGAAACAGAGGCCAAGGCTACCTCAAGAATTAGAAGCATTCTGGACATTGGATGAACCAAATACAAGGCTGAAGTTGGGGATCACATCTGATGCTCATGCAGAGAAACTAAGACTCCTAATAGAGCTTTTCTACCAGTGCACCAGAGGAATTGCATCCAAGCGTCCCAAAGCTGAGCAGATTTACCATTCGCTGTGCTCCCTACCCACATGTTATGACATGAGGTGAATCTCTGGACCCTGAATCAGATACCTGACGGTGAGGAAGCTGGCCAGGTCGGTCTAGGCAAGGACAGGTTAAACTGGGTGGCTATAGCAGCAGGTCACCAGATCTGTACTACTTCTGCCAGTTTAAGTTCTGACCAAGTATGCCGTCTATTTTACTGCTCTTGGTCTTCGTGTGGTCATGTGGTGACAAGGCAGAACATGAGAAGTGGAACCAAGACGATGGCAACTTTGGTCGCTGGAGCTCCTCAGTCCTGAGTCAGTTTTGTAGCAGCTGTGCATCCCGGCTCACCTGTTGTAGCAGTCTTCGTCTGATCATGTTTGCGTGTGTCATGTCATTTATTTATTTTCATTATTGCCATTATTATTTGGTGGCATCTAAGTTATTTATTTAGGTAATTCACAGCCCAAGGCATCTTTCTGGTGCATATGGTTTCTTTATTTGTATCAGTGTATGTACAAGTGTCGCTCCATCCGTGATCCATGTAACCCTCGAATGCTGAATTATGTAACAAACTGATACTATTTGTTTCACGAGGCTATTTATTCTGAGTTCCCTGCCATTTCTGCAATGTACCACATTACAGGCACCGTATTAGTCCCAGGTATACCGTGGTCACGACTCACAAGTAGACAGTTTCTGTATATACGGTCATCATTCATTGTGCGTAAATTGTTATGTAACAAAGACTATTTTTTTCACGATGTTATTTATGCTGATTTGCCCGGCCATTTTTGCAGCGCCTTGTTGGAAACTTACCAGTGTACATGTAGCTAGTCTTGTACCACATTACAGCCCTACTTGGTACCAGTCACAAATGAATGTCTTTTTGAGATAAACGTTAAGCTTTCTAAATTCTAGATACTAATATCTTTCAAAATATTTTGGTTAGATACATAAAAATCATATTTATAGATTTGTCTCGACAAATATTTTCATAATATTATAATTTTATTATATTATATAAATATATTACAATAGAAATTAATAATTAAATTTGTGTTTTAGCAATCGTATCAACATCTAAAACAGCATTCATTTTTGTGACCGGAGGGAGTGCACTACAAGTCGACAAGTGTTTCTTCGACGTGTATGTACTATGTACTATGCAGTGATATACTAGTGGTACGTTGTTCTAATTTCTAAACACAGTGAGGTTCCTTCACTGATCTGGAAAACTTGTCAGGAATTTGGTGGTTCTTGAACTGCAGTAGTTTAACAACGGGCTCGAAGAGGCCTGACCTTTGACTAGAGTATTTGCCTTCTCGAGGTGGAATTGTCTGCAAGCTAAGACACGATTGGTAGTTAATTCCTGTCGAGAGCCGAGACCATGTTCTCCTCCTCGGCGACGTGCCACGACAAGGCCGCGTTACCCTCCCGTGCTCCGTGGTCTCCTATCCTTGCCATGTGAAGCGTCGCGATTTCGATCGGAAGCGCTTTGACTTGGCGCTGATTGGCCGACTGGCACTGGCTGATTTCCGGCTGAAACGGCATCGCGTCTCGGATCCTCTCAGGGTCAGCGACAAGGCCGTGATAAACTATGAGCCGATCTTGACCGGGCATCCGGGCCGGACGCTTTGGCACCCACATGATCGATCCGTCTATATAAGCAGCAGATGGTGCTCTTCCGGTATTCTTATCCCCCCTCTCATTTCTAACAACATCTTCAGTGCCTTAACTCTCGTGAGCGGGGTGCGTGCGAGAGGTGATGTTTCGATTCCTGCCTTATTTGCGTGGGCTTAGCTTTTATCAAGAATTCGGTCGGTTTCACTGTAAGTAGTCCCGGAGCTTAAGCTTAAGTTTTCGGTGGCAGCTTTAAGCTGAAGCTGAAGCTTCGGAATGGCCGAGGTGGCCACTGTGGAAGGATACCAGCTGTGAGACCGGTTGTGAGTTCGGCTACACTGAAGTAGAGTGCCCAAGAGAAAGCGTGAAGCTGCCAGCATGATCTAACTTGCTGAGGGAGTAGGCAATGCCACTGTGCATGCAGTATCTGTGTCTTGTTCAGGGAAAAACCAGCTTGCTGGTTTTCAATGGGCATTCATGGTACGTGCATTGCAGTGTGATGTATGATGCTTCTATGTAATGGTTAGATCGTGCTGTGACAGTTTCACTCTTTCCCTGTTGGGCACACGAGGTGACGACTGACGAGAGATAGAAGTAAGGGGTACACACTGACAGAGGGCAGCACAACAACAGAGGTGAGGAGAGCACATCCATCCAACAATTGCGCACAGGTACAGTAGTACACATTCACTGATTCACCACTCCCCACGCTTCAAGCCATGCGTGTGCTCCGGCGTGCCTCCACCAGCTTCATCCTACGTCCTGCAGGGGAGGGAAAGCTTTTCTTAAATCTTCTCTTTCTTTTTCTGGACTCTTTTTTTCTTTCTTGAGAAGTCCTTTTCTTGTCTCTAGCTATGTGCAAAAACTCCAGTCCATACTATGCTACTGAGAAAGTTAGGTTGGTTAACAGAACAAAAGGCAATGTAGAGCTCTCCTAAAGGAGAAGAAACTGAATGTGTTTTGACTTGCAATTTACAACCCAATCCATGATGTACATGGCATCACCATCCAGTGAGAATGATTATCTGTGCATGTTTGGAGAGGAATTTTTTTGTAACGTTACAGCCCCAGAAATATGCTACATACAATCAATTATTATTATTTTTAAAAAAAGGCGGTTTAGTTAGAGAATGTTATCATGCACATTTTATGTGACAAACGTCCGTCCTCAACTCGCAACTTCACCACTAAGTACCGGACTCATGTAGCAGTAGTAAGCCAACTCCATGGTACACCTGTTGCCACAGTGAACTGTCAAAACCTAGTAACACATGTATTCCTACTTAGTACTTACTACATGCACAGCAGAAATTGATGCAGAATTAACATTGGTATGTGCTGAAACTTAGTCACTTGATGATCGAAGCTGTATATTGTTGTAGAAGTTGTAGGTTGGGTAACAGCGTCTCACCAGGTTTTGTAAAGTGTGTGTGTGATCTGTGATGTGAGTCGTACACTGAGTAGTCAGCACCCATTGCTGTCTTCAGAGAGACCAAGCTAGATTCTATACTGCTAATGTACTATTATGCCCAACAGACGCTCGTGCCGGCCCACCTATCTTCCTTCTCGGTCCCGGCCCAACTCGATGGCGTAGGCTCAAGGTTCGCTAGCCGATTCTAGGCAGCACAGCACGGCACGACTCGTAGGACGTACCTGCCCAAGCTGCCTTCTCCACCTCCACGGCCAGCAGGACGAGGACGTCTGGACGTGCCGACCGGAGGGCGCGAAGCAACGCGAAAGCCAGCCGGCTAAATCGCTCGCGCGCGCCGGTTCAAGCAACACACCCACCAACCGCGTCGACAGGCACCGTGCGCGCCCGGGCGAACGAACGGTGAATGGAGGTGGGTGAATGGGGTGGGCGGACGCGGAAGGTGGCTTGAGCGACGTGCCGCGCGCGGGGCCGGGCGGATGCGATGCGTTGTGGTGTGGGGCGGAGCGAGCGGGTGCGGGGCCGGGGGCCGGGGCAACGTGCGCGCGTCCGTCCGTCCGTCCGGGGGCAATGCGCACGTACTGCGCGGATCGATCGGGGGAAATCATCTACGTCTACTTTTTTTTTTAAATATAACCCCTATTTATAAATTTAGCCGCCTTCTTTTGCGAACAGCGCGACACACGACACGTATTTCCTGTCACACCCGAGGAGTGCAGAAGCTAATCGGCACTGTGGCAGACGGCCGAGCACGGCAACGCGAGCAAGCACGATAGGAGCTTGCTGCCGTGGCCGGGTAGCACGGAAGCTACTCTTGTTGGAGATAAGGATGTCAACACGAAGGTTCCCCGGCGGGGAATGTTGGAACATCCTCGTCCCCGATAGGAGTATAATCCCTCACTCCCTAGCCCCGGCCCTGGGATCGAGGGCCACTTTACCCTGTTCCTCGTCTCCGTTGGGGCATCGGGTTCCCGTGGGGAGCTATACCTCGATATCAATGACATATAGAATATGAGGGGGTCAGAGCATACCGGTGCTGGTCTTGGAGTCCGTGGTGAGGACGTCGCCGTCGTCGTAGTAGAGCTGTAGTGCCCATTCGATGCTCCTCGGTCCCTGAAGGTAAGGGCGTTGCCGGCGGAGGAGGGGCCCATGAGAGCGGCATCCATGGTAGGGGGAATCGACGGCTAGGGCAATTTATGGTGAAGGCGGAGGGAGTGGAGGGTGGCGAAGGGAGTCGACGACCGGGGCACATGACGGAGGAGGCGGAGGGAGCAGAGGCGGCGGAGGGAGTCGATGAGGGCAAGGCGGAGTAGGGGCAGGCGATGGGGGCGAGGCGAGCGGCCTGCAGGAGTGCGGGGAATGGATAGGGATTGAAATTTGGCGGGCAGGTGGGCGATCGAGACGAAGGAAATGGGGCTAGGTAACGGGTATGGGGACCGGTGGAGCGTTCCTGTACCCGTTTCCCTCGACGGGGACAAATTTCTCCTATTAACATCTCCGTGGGAAAAAAAACTCTCCATCCTCGCGCTCTAATAGGGGAATTCCCCTCTGAGGAACGGGGAATATAGCCCATTACCATCCCTAGTTGGAGATATGCCCTAGAGGCAATCATAGATATGATTATATTTTCTTATATTTATGATTTATTATCTTATTCCCTGAATAATGTTATTATTATTTATTAGGAAGTATGTAATCTTTTTTGTGAAACTCTATATATAATTTTGTGATGATTATTTTAAAGTGATTCCTAGTCGATAAACATACGATGACACATATGAATAAGCTAGCATATGTATTGGTTGATAACCATGTTTTATTGATCATAGATATGAAGATATCAAACCAATAATATAGACACATGTTAGATAATATAGAGTTGGATTGACCCATCTTGAGACACTGCGAAAACGTTGTAATCTTACTTGTCATCAGTTAGTCTCATATACAATGTGTATGTTATATTCTTAGACTTGAGATTGACGCATATACTCGAGATGTGTAATGACTTATTTATAGGTTTTCAAACGCTAATCCGTAACTGGGTAGTTATAAATGTGGCTTTTGAGTTTGTTTTGAAGCATGCTGCGAGGCATGGTCGATCAAGATGATATTTGCCCCTCTATACGATGAGAGAGATATCTCTAGGCCTCTCGAGTGGTTGGATTTCAAAAATGCATGGTCATGATACTCGCGGTTAAAGAGTTAACTGTAATCAGAGATTCCAAGTCACGTAATCCAAAAAGAGTGGTCGAACTAATTAAACAAGAATGGCACATACTCGTTTTGAGTTTGACCGATATCATGAGGCAAAGAAAAATATATATAACTAAGCATTGTTAAGGTTTATCCAATATGATCTTTACATATACTTGAAAGTCTACATGTCCTGTTAGGGACCGCTACCGATTAATGATCGAGCAAGAGTATTCGGGCTATATCCAAGTATACATAAACCTATAAGATCGCACGCTTAAACGGTTGGGATTTAATTCATATGGTAGTCTAAATTCTGATGGGCTTCGAGTTTCTAATGGGTTTTTAATGTAAAAACCCATTGTAGGGCGTCTATATAAAGGGAGGGGGTGATGGTTTTAGAGTTAAGAGACACCATAGGAATTCAAAATTTTCGAAACCCTAGCCGCCACACCTCATTCGTCCAAAACCGTGTAGCCGACATGTAACGTCCCTGTCCCGTACATGTGGACATCTTAGAGGCGTTGCTGCAAAGCTTCAACGCTAGGGTCCTGTTTGAGAACTTTAAGCTAACTTCAGCTCTTAAAAGGTCAGTAAGCCACCCTAAACAGCTCAGCTTTTAAGTGGTTTTTAGCATAAATTAGAAGCCATTTATAACTAGCAAAAGTCACAAACTAAAAGCTGGGTTGGACTTGTTTTTGCAGTTTATTGTTGAGAAAAATTAGCTATTTGTCAAACGGTCTCTTATAAAAATTTGCAGCCGTTTTTCAGCCCAGAAAATCAAAAAACAGTTTTTTTTAGAAAAGTTATCGTTCCCCTAAACAGGCTCTCGGACGATCCGCAACCTGTGACGGTCACAGAGATCTGTTAGAGGAAGCGCGAGGGTAGCATGACTACAATCGCACCAATGCGCTACATCGACTACTTCCGCTACGGATTTACGTGTCTAATGGTAATTCTATAATCTATAAATTACATCATTTCTTTGGTTACACAGTAGAAAATTTTGAATTTATGCTAAAGTAGCCTACCTGTTCTCCTTCAACCTTGTCGCAGTAGGCCACGCTGTTCCTATGGTTGGTCGAGCTTCACCGGCTTTCGTGCTCTCTGGACCCTCTACGTCTTAGTAGGAAGACATATATAAAGTAGCGTAGGAGGCTAGATTGGGACGCACGCGCATATGGTGGTAGCTGGCCTGGCGGGTCGATCGGCATCGACGCTGATGCTCCCGTCTAATGCGTGGGTATCAATCAGGTCGCGATCAAGGTTTACAAAGACGATGAAAATCGGTCGGTTTTCGCGAAAACCGACCTTGCCGAGTCGGTTTGACAACAAAAACCGAACGGTAAACCAAGGAGTTCAAATGTAAATTTAAAAGATTTGAAGAAACTTAGGAAAAGTATTAAAAAAATTTAAAATTTTTTGTGTGAGGTCCTGAGGAAATGATAATTATTTTATAAAATTTTTAGATGGTTATCAAACATGTGTATTTTAAAAAAAAAATTGACAATGACACTGACACAATATATGCTCTTCGGTTTTTTATTTTCTAGAGGCACAAAATGAAGTCTAATATTTCTTAAACTTTTTATGTGATGTTATAAAATAATTAAAATTATGTTTTAAAATTTTTAGATGATGATCAGATATGTGTATTTTTTAAAAATTCTGAAAGTGTTATTATCATTTTATATGCTCTTTGTTTTTAATTTTATATGGGTACTAAATGAAGTCTAATATTTATGAAAATTTTATTACATAATCCTTTCGCACTATTTATGGTTACATTAAAATTTTAGAATATAAAAAAAATCTGACAGTGTCTTTGTTTCTTTCCATTAATTGCTGTTTTGGATATTTTTAGAAGAAATAAATGATTTCAAAAATTGTTTAAATTTCTCTGAGGTGTTTAATAGATAAATTGGGATTTTTTTTAAAATTTTTAAATTTTTCTTTGCATTTTTACCATTTTTTCTTTTGTCGTCGGTTTTAACGAAAACCGACCGGTTTTCGGTTTTTTTGAATCGCTTTGATCATCTGTTTGACTTTCGCAATCCAATCGATTTTTACTGAATTTTAATCGGTTTTCACGAAAATTCGATACCGACTATATACCGATTTTCGACGCAAAACAAAATGTGAACCCTAGTCGCAATTCACGGGCCCGCCCGTGCTTCGCGTGGCTGCTCTTTTTCTAGTACGTGTATGGGTCGCGTCGGATGCCGCGTTCCGGTGCCTAGTCCGTTTCCCGTCACCGTCACTCCTCTACTGGCCTTCCATACTACTGCTCCCTCCAGCAGCAACAAATACGGCTTGGTCGTCTCGTCTGTGCGTACTGTACTGATTTAAAGGTGTGTACCAACTATTGGTCAATGTTTCTCGAAGGAAATTTAACGGGACGACCGATCCCTACACTTCAAAAAAAGAAAAAGAATTGTGTGATTTAGGTCATGTCAGAAATGACGGTTTGCTGGTAGAATAAAATGGAAGGCGTGCAAAACGCCGTCGTGCAATCGTTTCAAGCCTTCAAGAACATCAATGTTTCCCTTGCCGTTTAAGTCTAGAGGAGTATCTGACAATGAAATGGAGTACGATAGCATAATAATAATTGGAACAGTTGATTATTTGTCACAAAATTGATGTGCATTTGATGATTTGTCACGTCCTGTCTCACTGACATTTGGGCCTTAGAGCCACATGTCAGTGAGACATGTCGTGATAGAATATCAATTCCAACAACTTAGGTACGGCAAATAATCAATTATCCCATAAAAATAATATACCAAACAGGTCCTGAACTGAACTCAACTCAACTAAAAAAAAGGGGAACGAAATATATAAACGAGAACGACAAGGCTTTTACGTCCGATGGAAAAGACTGTATCAAACGCCTCGCCCAGACTTAACTACTATCACACAAATACCATCTTTATCCTCTCCATAGCTATTTCTCTTCAGCTCCCTGTCCATTTCTTCTCACATGTGCTCTTGCTCCCTTTCTCTCTCTCTTTAGTTTGCACTCGAGGAAAGCCATGCGCCATGGTTAGTGCTCGCATGGAGGTTTCCTATTATGTGAAGAGACTAGAGTATGTCGGACTTCTCGCTGCCGTGGTCGGATGTCCTTGGATTTGGTTGAGCCGAGGCAAGAGAAGCTAGGGTGAGCAGTGTTACCTTTGTGTTGACACCAAAAACTTGAAGTAGAGTTCTTGGCTGCAGCACATCAGACGAACACCTGGTTCAGAGCGTGCCAACCGATTTGACCTGTAATCGGTAAGGAAAGTATAAAATTCACTCAAAGCCGATTTCGTGAGGCAATTAGCTTAGATTTAACCAGCTAAAAGCCGATTAGATTAAAGGTAACAATAAATCTAATTAGCCGATTAAGGCTAATTAGAGGATAAAGGTAAATTGACTCCGATGAAGGTGATGTGCAACAAAGTCAGAGAAAATCGAACCTGATTGGTGTAACAAAAGATGATCAATGATCGGCGATGCACAACTTTATTGATCAAATCGAGTTACAGGATAATCTAGATTACAAAACTACTCCTAGTCGATAGAAAAGTAGATGAAAAGTACACGCAAGTTGATTGATTGTGTTCCTTTTCTTTAGCTTGCCATCGTCCGCCTTTTATACCCACCGGCCAATAGAATCACGGTACAACATGTTTTGAGAGTAATATCTGTATCGGTCTCTATTTTGAGGATGTTTTCCTTAACGATCTGTCTTGTTTTCAAATATCTTGATCCGTTATCCTAATCATATCTTGTTAACCCTGGACTACCGATTTTAACCATACTTGTCAAATCTTGGTGCAAACACCTTGCCTGCTAGATCCTGAGTCTAATGATGAATTGGGTGACTCCTCCCCATCCTTCCCTATTCTCATCTCAAATGTTAACTCTAGGCAAGTCAAATTGTTACTGTAGCTGTTCCTAAATATTGTATTACAAGATATCAAATATTGCAAATATTTTGATGATTTTTTGTTATTGCAGTAAGGTTTAATTTTTGTTGCAATAGGTTCTTGTATTTGTTACCCCATAGCTCAATTTTGTTGCACATTTTTTGTTTTTACTTTCTTGTTTGTTACAAGCTAAGAAATTAATTGTTTCATTTTTAAGACTCCTTTGTTGCATCAGATTGAATTTGTTGTCTCATCCTCATCCATTCACCACCGACCAATCATACGTCTCTCAATCCCTATTCTCATATCTAGCTGCTCTCCCTTCGGTGGCTCGTTAGACTCTGACCGGAAGCTAGCCACTGTGGCACCATGCTCCTCTTGCTCTTTCCTCTATCCCTTGCTCTCACTAGATGTGTTGTGGCGGCCGATGACCGAATGAGCGAGGCGGTGTGTCCACTTCTAGATCCTCCTTTTCCCTCCAGCGTGACCCGTACCAATCGACGGTTTGGAGGAGCAGGGATCAAACGGCTAAAAGATAGCTATAAATGATATCCAACGATAAAAAGGAGCGTACATGGAAAGTCCTGGCAGAGCTCGACACCTCGACCCATACATGAAGCAACTCAAGTTACGGAAAACGACCATTGTTGAAGAGTCCTTGTCCATCCACGTTCTTTTCGATTGACATCTTCCGTAGCAACACGTTTGTTAGTACAGGCTAGGACCAATAGTGTCACGGATGGTCCTTTCCCCTCTAAACAAAGCTTATTGCAAACAAACATGATATCTACTAGTAGTACTTAAAACGCACCCACAGTAATAATGATCAGAAAGGAGCAAAGGCCGACTAATATCTATTCGGCATTTGGGCTTGCCACTCTAAAAGCAGCCAATAATTCAAAGAACTGTGGAGATCCTCTGCATCTAAACACTGGATGGCGCTGCGCATCTAATAGTACGCACAATTGAGACCCTTTCTCAAGCGCTACATCCAGTGAGAGATTTCTTTTTCCATAAAATTTCCACGTTCCAAATGTTAAGGAACCTCGCTATCGAATAGTCCGGGGTTCCCCAACAGATCTGAATTGGAGAACAGAGAGAGAGACACGTGTTTAGAGAGAGCAACAGCGGAAATTCTTTATTGCTAATGATTTCTTGTACATAGGGGGACCCCCTCCTCCTTTTATAGCGCTCTCCTAGGGTTTAGTCTTAAGGGACCAGCATGGGCCTTCATGGGCCTTTAGGGTTTCTCAACACTCCCCCTTGGGCCCTTTGCCGCGAGATGCATATGCCTCATTAAAACTCCAGAAAAACCCAGTGGGAAAAATACTTGGAGAAAGAGTACATAGCATACGCTTACTATGTTGCACGAATTGCCTCGTTAAAAACCTTATGCAAGAAAACTTCGTAAAAAACTTGCTAAGGAAAAAGAGTACAATTCTCCCAACTTCAATTGCTAATCTTCGAGATTCATGTTGGGTATTGATAATTCATCTTCAAGATTTATGTGGGAGTATGTGAAATATCTCCCCCTGAAATCTGCACTTCTCTAAGTCTCATCATCCCAATTCCTTTCACGCACCATTCAAAGGTAGATGCTGGGAGTGATTTTGTGAACAAATCTGCAAGATTTTCACATGACTTAGTATGCAATATCTTGATTTCGTTCATCTTATGCAATTCGTGAGCATAGAAGAACTTGGGGTTGATATGCTTCGTGAGGTTACTCTTCACATAACCCATCTGTGCTTGGGCAACACAAGCTGCATTATCTTCATAAATTATTGTGGGAGTTTGCTCAATGTTCAAGCCACATGACTTCTGGATGTGGTGAACCATTCTTCTGAGCCATGCACATTCACGAGATGCTTCATACAAAGCGATGATTTCCGAGTGGTTTGTCGACGTCGAGACAAGAGTCTGCTTGGACGACTTCCAAGAAATTGATGTTCCTCCACATAGGAAAACATAGCCAGTTTGGGACTTGCCAGTATGCGGGTCTGATAATTACCCAGCATCGGCGTAGCCAACCAAATTCAATTCATTGTTTCTTCTAAAAACAGACCGAGGTCTTTGCTTCCTTCGAGGTAGCGGAAGATATCCTTGATCCCTTTCCAATGCCTTTTGGTGGGTTCTGCACTGTACTGAGCTAGCAAATTCACAGCGAATGCAATGTCCGGTCTAGTGCTATTTGTAAGGTACATGAGCGCTCCAATTGCACTCAGATATGGGAATTCCGCTCCCAGGACTTCCTCCCCCTCTTCCCTGGGTCTGTATGGGTCTAGGTCTGCTTGGAGTGACCTTCCGACCATTGGAGTCTTCGCAGGATATGCCTTTTCAAATCCAAATCTTTCCAACACTTTCTGTGTGTAGGTTGATTAATGTACCAAGATTCCTCCTTGGACATGTTCAAGCTTCAAGCCTAAACAAAATTTGGTTTTACCCAAATCCTTCATTTCAAACTCAGACTTCAAGTATGAGCATGCCTCTTCAATTTCTTCATCCGTCCCAATGATGTTCAAGTCATCTACATAGACGGAGATTATACAGAATCCATTCGGGGATCATTGATAAACACACATGGACAATCTTCGCTGTTTGTGTAGCCTTTCTTGCAGAGAAAGTCACTCAAGCGATTGTACCACATTCTTCCCGATCGCTTCAAATTATACAATGATTTCTCCAATTTCACACTGCATGTGTTTCTATTTGCTCCGTCTTGGTTCGAGATAGGAATTCCTTCTGGTACTTTCATGTATATCTCCGAATCCAAGTTTCCATACAAATATGTTTGTGACAACATCCATTAGCTTCAATCTCAACTTCAAGTTGACCGCCATTGAGATCAAATATCTAAAGGTAATTCCTCCATGACCGAGAATAGGTTTCTTCATAATCAACTCCCGGACGTTGAGTGAAACCTTGAGCTACAAGCCTTGCTTTGTACCTTACAACTTCGTTGTTTTCATTTCTCTTCCGAACAAAGACCCATTTGTGACCTACGGGTTTATATGGGGAGGTGTGCGGCATACGAACCTAAACACCTCTCTCTTGTTCGGAGAGACTAACTCTGCAGTTGATTGCCTTTTTCCATTCTTCCCAATCTAGCCTTTTCTTGCACTCTGCTAGAGATGCGGGCTCGGGTCATGACCAATGATCGAGGCAATCTTCTTTGCGAAGTATGCATCAACGCTTGGTCGTTGCTCTATGCAGGATTCTCCGTTATTACAAAGTTTATGGCCATTTCTTCATGGGGTGGTTCATGCACTTCTACTTGCTCTTCATCGCTTTTCCTATCGCAGAGCAAGTTCCTTTAGCTTTCATCGCCTATGTGTGCGCACACATTATTTTCTGCGCTTCCTTCATGGAAGATTCAAGTCCGAATTGCCTTTCTGTTGGCTTCTTTCCAGTGCAGTCTCAACCGCTCCCTTCTTTCCTTGGGGTATTTTCGTGATTGGTTGTGGTAAGTCCTCTTGCCCGCTTTTCTCCAGACGTCTCCGGTACTTTGGGTTTGAGGAGCCGGTTTCTGTTCTTTTTCTTTGAGGCCTCAAGCAGGTTGAGGATACCTTCTATTTTCTTTGGTATTTCCACCCTCTCGGTGCATTCCTTGCGGGTACATGCGACTTAACCACGCCCTTCGGATCATAAAATGATCAAGGCGGTTCATTTGCTAAATTCGCAAATCAATTATCTTCGGACTTCTTGATTTGCTTCATTAGTGCGGGGTCATGTGCGGGGATCCCAGTGGAATGCCATATGATTTCCGGCATTTTTCATCCAAAGGTTGATTTCTCCTCTAATGACGGAAACGATCCTCGTCAAAGATGCAATCGTGAATCGGGTCAGATGCAAGTCTCCATCATGGGTTCCAAATACCGATGGATGCACTCTCATAACCAACGATATCCCGACTTGCGGAGAGGCCCATTGCAGTCATCCGAGGGTGGTATAGGTACATATACCATACACCCAAATTTTCTAAGATGGGAGATCTTCGGGATGATCCTGCACAAGCCGCATAGGAGAATGGATATTGTAGGCCGACGGTCTAAAATTGATAAGAACTCGCTGCGTGCAGATCGCGTGTCCCCAACAAGTGTTGGGCAAGTTACAACTCGCAAAAGCGGTCCGCAATGAACTTAATCCTCTTTATTAGTGCTTCGCTAGTCCATTCTGCGTATGGACGTGCGGTATGCAGAGTGCTCAATCGCTATCCTGTTCTTTGTGCAATAATCATCAAATGCCTTTGAAGTAAATTCTCCTGTATTGTCCATTCTAATGGACTTCACGCGATGATCGGGGAAAGCATTCTTAATTCTTATGATCTGCGAGATCACTTTGCAAAAGCATGGTTTCTTGTTGACAACAAGCATACATGCGACCATTTCGAGGAAGCATCGATGAGCACCATAAAGTATCGAACGGCTCCCGACAGGGGTGAATCGGACCACAAATATCCCCGAATGCGTTCCAGAATGCAGGATTTCATTTGCACTTTCATGACAGAGGGTCTAGTTATTAATTTCCGGTGGCACATGCAGGCACACAAAATCTTAATGATTCGGAAATTTTAACATTAATGCCATGACCTTGTGAGTTGTTCACTATATTTCTCATCATTCTAAGACCAGATGGCCTAATCTACCATGCCATAAAGAAAATAACTCGAGCTTCTAAAAGCAGTTTTCAAGGAAGTATACACTTGGTGCATGAATATTCGTGTAGTACAACCTGATTCATATGAGGACATTTTTCTAATACCATTTTTCCACATACCGCGTGCTTCACAATGCACAAGTATTCTTTGCCATTTTCTTCATTGGTTTCTACGTGAAAACCATTGGCGCGGATGTCTTTAAAGTTTAAGAGAGTGCGAGTTGATTCAGGTACAAAGGGCTTCTTCAATTACGAGTTGTACCCATAGGCAATATAATTGTGGCTCTTCCCGAGCCGATTACATATGAGTCGCTTCCTGCGATCGTAGTAATCTTTCCAGCGTTCTTCGTGATCGACTGGAAATACTTAGACTCTCTTAAGATGGTATTTGTTGTGCCACTGTCAACAATGCATATCTCTTCCATTTGGGCGCTACACGATTTCTTTTCAATTCTGATCTCCGTAGAGCAATTCGTGCTGATAACGTGTTAAGGAACCTCGCTATCGAATATTCCGGTTCCCAACGATCCGAATTGAGAACGAAGAGAGAGAGACACGTGTTTAGGGAGAGCAACAGTGGAAATTCTTTATTGCTAATGATTTTTTGTACATAGGGGGACCCCCTCCTCCTTTTATAACGCTCTCCTAGGGTTTAGGCTTAAGGGACTAGCATGGGCCTTCATGGGCCTTTAGGGTTTCCCAACACCAAACACCTCTTCAGTAACTTAAAAGTAGCTTTTGCTAGAAGCAAAACTCTTATAGGCTATAGCAATGTATAGACCAGTTCAGATATAATATTTATTAAAGAAAGATTAGTAAAATATCATCAGAAATCACTAAGACGTCAATCAAGTGGCATCTTTTAGATGCGAAAACGTTCGAAACAAAATTATCTTAGTTCACTGTTATGGCCTATTCACACATCTAAGAACATGTCATGCGTCGCATTTAAAATTTAAACCCACTTAAACGGCCATAACTTCCGTACCGTAGACAATCCAACCTTAACAAAAGATACAAAAGTTGAAACGCCAGTGCAAATCCGACCTTCTGACGGCCCCCTAAACAACCCCAACCCCAACAAGAGCGCAGTAACGCAGATCCCCTTCCATGGCCATCCTCATCAGCCCGCATTAACGGAGCCCCACCTTCCCCACTCCCTTGTCTACGTTCACCGCGCCCATGGCCTCCGCACCGCACCCTCCCCGCGATCCCATCCAGGTTCATCCCTTCCATTTTATAATCCGACGCAACCACTGGGAAGGTCAGGTGGTGGGTACGAAAACGAAACACCGCATTATAAGTGGGATGAGGCGGGAGGAGGAGGAGGAGGGAGACCAAATCGAGGAGCAGCCATGGCGACGCAGGCCGCCTTCCTCGCGAAATTCCCGCAGCTCGCGCAGCCGAGTGGCGACCGCGCGGGGGCGCGGGCGCGGGTGGCGGTGAGAAGCCCCAAGGTCGCGGCGGCGCGCGGGGTGCGGTGCCAGGCCAGCCTGATCGAGCCCGACGGGGGCAGGCTGGTGGAGCTGGTGGCGCCCGAGGAGGGCGGGCGGCGCGTGGCGCTGCGGCGGGAGGCGGCGGCGCTGCCGCACCGTGTGCGGCTGGGCCGGGTGGAGACGGAGTGGGTGCACGTGCTCAGCGAGGGGTGGGCGAGCCCGCTGCGCGGCTTCATGCGCGAGAGCGAGTTCCTCCAAGCACTTCATTTCAACGCCATCCGCGGCGACGATGGGAAGCTGGTCAACATGTCCGTGCCCATCGTGCTCGCCGTCGATGACGCCCAGCGCCGCGCCATCGAGGCTTCCGGCGCTCGCCGCGTCGCGCTCGTCGACGCAAGCGACCGCCCCGTCGCTGTCCTCAGCGAGTAAGACCAATCCCCTTCTAGTTTCTTTCTCGTATTGACGTTCTGGCCTTTCCATATGCCGTATACATACAATTGTACTCTTAGAGCTACTGAATCGCTTCATTAAGAAAATACAATTGCTGAATCGCTTTATTAAAAAAAATAGAATTGCTGAATTACATGAATGGGCTGTAGGATCAGTGCCGGTTCGTCTTGGTTGCTTCTCATAGATTCGTGCGACGCCTTTGGACTTGGACCCCAAAGATAGAAATTTTGCCGTTTGGGTTGGAATTGTGGGGCTATATTGTGCTTAATCAGGTTCGTAGGTGGTTTCCTGAACTGGAAACAAATACAAATTTATTGTGTTGTGCACTTCCCGCATTTCATGAGCTATAATAGAGCTTGTCCCACTCGGGCACATGCTCGAGGTCTTTTGTAAACTTGTAGTGGTAGTTCAAATTACGCTTAACCAAGAACCTGGTCAATGAGAGGACACCTCATGATACAGAGGTAACTGTGGTGGTAGGCAATTTTTATCCTCGAGTGGGTATATGTTGAGGGTCAAAATAATTTTGATGGTAGGAAGTTTCCTCTTTTGTCGAATGGACTACGATAATGAGAACCTTTCATACTACATCAGGATTTTTGTATGTGTTGGTCATTATCAACTGATTCACGGTATGTAACTCCAATAGATGTACCCTGAGACCTCGGTCGTATTAAACTAAATCTTGGATCATTTCCTCGAATAGATATTTCATTTTGTTGTCTATTCGCCTTGTTATCCTAGTATGTTAGTTTTATCCATACACCGCAGATGCATGATACTATGTCATTACGTCACCACGGTTTCACTTGTATTCGTCATTTGTTTATGAACTTTTATATACATCAAACGTTTGGAAAGAAAATGGAATGTCGGTGTATAGGTGTCGTTACAAGACGAGTAAAGTGATGTAATGACATCAACGGTATACGCCTCTGTATCTACCTAATCTCAAATAATGACAAGACGCATGTACTTGATGTGGATGTCATATCTGGCTGTTAACAAAAAATATTGTATTCTGTTGAAAACGAACATACATAATAAGGATTCAGTACTCTTTTTTCTTAACAACATTAAATTTTCTACAATTCCTACTGTAACACCCTTTTCTTCTTCTTTCAGCATTGAGATCTACAAGCATAATAAGGAAGAAAGAATTGCGCGGACTTGGGGAACAATTGCACGTGGACTGCCTTATGTAGAAGAGGCGATTACAAATGCTGGTGATTGGTTGATTGGTGGGGACTTGGAGGTTATAGAACCAATCAAATATAATGATGGGCTTGATCATTATCGCTTGTCTCCGGCGCAGCTGCGTGAAGAGTTTGCCAGGCGCAATGCTGATGCAGTATTTGCCTTTCAGCTTCGCAATCCTGTACACAACGGGCATGCTTTACTCATGACTGATACACGCCAACGCCTTCTTGAGATGGGTTACAAAAACCCTGTTCTTCTTCTCCATCCATTGGGAGGATTCACAAAAGCAGATGATGTGCCTCTTAGTTGGAGAATGAAGCAGCATGAGAAGGTATTTGACTATAACAATTCTACCATCCTATCGTCTCAAAATTTTTTTCCCAACTCTTATATGGTGACAACTATGTCCTTGAAGGCTGAAATGGAGGTTAATTAGAGTCCAGGACAAGATGAAAGATGCCTTGTCCTATTTGATATCATTTATTCTGGTCTGATTTTTGCACTGTTGTGACATTTTTCTTGATTCTGGTAGGTTCTTGAGGAAGGTGTCCTCAACCCAGAGTCAACCGTGGTTGCAATCTTCCCCTCTCCAATGCATTATGCTGGGCCAACTGAGGTGCAATGGCACGCTAAGGCTCGTATTAATGCTGGTGCAAACTTCTATATTGTTGGAAGAGATCCTGCTGGTATGAGCCATCCAATTGAAAAAAGGGACCTTTATGATGCTGATCATGGGAAAAAGGTACTGAGGATGGCTCCTGGGCTTGAGAGGCTCAATATCCTTCCTTTCAAGGTGTGTCATCCTTCCAGACCAGATATCTCATTTGCATGTAGATACAGCATATTGTATTTGTCAATTTGCTGTGCATCTTTGCACATTTCGATCTCAACATCAACCATCGTCATCCAATTTTCAAATATGATGACCTTGATTTATTCTGGTTGCTTGGCATGTCTCTTGATTCTTATTTTGGATCAGGTGGCTGCATATGACACAAAGCAAAAGAAAATGGATTTCTTTGAGCCATTAAGGAAAGATGATTTCCTGTTCATTTCTGGCACAAAGGTAACTCATCTCAGTGTTGTTGGCACATAAATAATTTTGGCACTTTTGTAGCGATGTCCTAACAAACTTGCCTCCGTATACAGATGCGCACTCTTGCCAAGAACCGCGCGAGCCCCCCAGATGGTTTTATGTGCCCGGGTGGCTGGAAAGTCCTTGTTGAATACTATGACAGCTTGACACCATCAGAGAGCAGCAACAAACTGCGAGAGCCAGTTGCAGCCTAGAAGCTGAAAGATGCTTCAGATAAGGAATAACATTGTATCTAGCACTACAAACGGTTCTTTGCGACAGAGAACCAATGATATATGATTGTATACTGGTTGTAAGACTAATATTTGGGCTTGTTCCAACATTCCCGCGTGGTTTGTACTGCGTCCTATCTGTTGGTAGTGTTGCACCTGGAGCCCATCATGTGTGCTTGGTGTCAATAAGGATGGGTTTCGTATCCTCTGCCAGATCTGTAAATATACAGTGTGATCGCAATGTATGTATATGTATACTTCTTATTATAGTGGAGAGGATTGCCGAGCCTATAGACATGCTACGTCAGCGTATTCGTGAAAGATCCTCCGGAAAATGCGAAATCACGTTTGGGTCCTCATATACTTATCATAGTGGAGAGGATTGCCGAGCCTAGAGACACGCCACGTCAGTGTATTCGCGAAAGATCCTTCGAAAATGCGAAATCACGTTTGGGTCCTCAGTTGGTTTTTAGCAAGAAAGACCTGGAAAAAACCGAAATTACGTCTGAGTCCCTCTGTGGTTTACATTTAGGTCCTCCTAGTGGTTTTTTGCATAACGGACCCTGTGAAAAATAAAATTACGTTTAGATCCTTCTGTGGTTTACGTTTTGCTCCTCTCGGCTTTTAGAGGTGGACTCAAATAAAAATACGTCTCGACAAAAAAAACACAGATTCTTCGAGATTTATAGCAGCCCACAGATTCGCCGACAGGTCCTAGCGACTTTTTTTATTAACAAAAAAATAAACACGAAAACCGAAATTATGTAAAAAAGAAGTCTTGGTTTTCTTTTTAAAAAAAACATATTCGCCGAAGGTTTATAGCATTCCATAAATTCGTCGACGGGTCCTAACGACTCATTTTTTAAAAAACATGAAAACCGAAAATACGATCGGATTTCCCAAATTTTGCACATTGCATCGTAACGCACCGAAATTTCATACAACGCAGCGATAGCGCGTAACCCTGGCTAGTTTATCTAGTGCCTCATATGGTTGGCTGGTTGCTAAGATATCTTCATAAAGCAAAGTAGGTTTCATCTTCAAATTTCCCATCTACTTATTGTTCGAGCCAGGAGTGATGATCACGAACTTGTTTGATTATGGGAGTCTTCAACATTTATTTAGGCCCTATTTGGAGGGTTTAAAGCCAGTTTTAGTTTCTGAAAATCCCAAAAGTCGTATATAACTAACAAAATCCCAAACCTGGGTTGGACCTGCTTTTACATCTTATTGCTGAGGAAAATTATCTATTTATTAAACGGTCTCTTATAAAAAACTACAGTTGTTTTTCAACTCAGAAAGTCAAAAAGCAGCTTTTTAGAAAAGCTACAACTCCCCAAATAAACCCTTAAGAGCAAGTACAATAGCAAAGCCAACTACTGGCTAATAGTAAGCTAAAAATCAGTTTGTACAGTAACTGTCTTTAAAGTTTGTCTCTAGATATTGTGCAATAACTATCTTTTCTCTCTTGTACATAAATGATCTACCTATGCTCTCGTGCAAAGCTGGCTACTAAATAAGAGCCAGCTCTCTTCTCTCTCCTCTTTTCTCACTCCTCCACATAGACCAAAGCTGATGCGTACATGTTAAGAGCCAGTTGACATGGCTTTATTGTACATGCCTTAATTCTATCAACAAGCATAAGCCGTTATAGGGCCAACCTGGCATTTTGGAAGCCACAACTTGTTCATGGATGGATGGTTTTACGTTAATGGTGTTATTTTTCACTAAAGCACATGATGTAGAGGCCAACAAAAGGAGATGGATATATTCAAGGTTCAGAAGAAATTAAATTTATATGATGGACAACGTAAAGATTGTAACATAGCTTCCAAGAACCAAAGAACATGGATATATGGCCTTCTAAATATATGTGACTATTTCTAATACGTAGACAGCTCCTAAAATAAAATCGCAACTTTACAATAGTTTCAAAAATAGAATATCACAATATTACAATACTGGAGAAACTGAAATTTACAGTGGAGGCGATGCCTCCAATCTGAGAACCAGTGGTTTCACATCTATCACTAGCATTTGTTCCCCCAAGATATCTTAGGTTCAGCATTTTTCATCATGAGCACAAATTCATCATAGTTCACCTGCCCATCGCCATCGGTATCCGCCTCCTTGATCATCTGCTCAACTTCCTCGTCGGTCATCTTCTCCCCAAGATTGATCATCACTGCCCTCAGCTGCACACATGGACAAGAAGAAAGTAAGCAGTGCTTCAAAATAGCTTGGTAACGATCTGAACTGGTTAAGGAAGTAAACCACCTCAGTAGGGGAGATAAACCCATTCTGGTCCTTGTCTAGGACCTCGAAAGCTTCCTTCAGCTCTTCATCGCCATCTCCATCCTGCAATACACATGGAAAGCAACGACACAATCAGAATATCAGATATGGACAAATCTAGTTTGGCAAAAGGGAAAGCATATTGAGTTGCATACACCAGCCAGTACAATTCACTTATACTTCAACACTCTCCCCTCACGTATAGGCTCCTTAGACTTATGATGTGGAATAGAAGTAGGTTGCAATTATTAAAAGATCTTTTGACTTTGATACTATATTAAGGGCATGTTTGTTTTAGCTTTTGATTCTGACCCCAAAAGCAGAATAAAAAACAAACAACCAGATTCTAGAATCCGATTCTCAAAATCTAGCCCACCTATATACACTAGAATCAACAATCCTCTTCATATGTGCTTTTGGATTTCAGCTTTTAGAGAATCAGCTTCTCTACAGCCACAATCCAGAATCAGCTTTTAGAGAATCCTAAACTAAAACAAATAGGTCCTAAATTGCATGCACTAGCCAATTCACCTAAAATCCTAAGCTGATAAAGAAAGACAGACAATTCACTTATACTTCAACAAAGCAATATTATAAGCCATCAGTTGAGTGTCCATCAAAGTGCAGAGCTTCACCTTCATCTTCCTGGCAATAAGGCTCAAGAACTCCTGAAAATCTATGGTCCCATTTCCATCTGTATCGACTTCGCTCATCATGTCGTTGAGCTCCTGATCGGTCGGCTCAAGGCCGAGGGAACGAATCACTGCAGCCAGCTCTTCCAAAGTGATGCATCCTGCATATGACAAAGGTTTACATCTCACATGTCAACTGATGACAATAATCCTCCGATCCAGTGCTGTTGCTAGCACATAGGTTTTTGCAGCGACGAAACTAGAAAAAATTCTATAAACGTGTACACTTCACAAGTACAACTTTATAGTCTTGCACAATAATTTTGTAACATCATAAATCTAACACATATATTTAAAATTTACTAAAAGTACAATACAAATAGTTCTAAGATCTTAAAAATCCAAAACCATTAAAATTGAAACCAATTCAATCAACAAATTTAGTCTATTGAAAAGTGATTTTGTATCGTTTTTTAAATTTTTGGGGATGCGGAGGCATACCCGACACCACCCTGGATCTCTGCATATCCGAAAAGGACCAAGACGACACCATGTGGAAAGCACGGTCAGAAGTTTTGACTTAAGATAGAGACGTCTCAGGTTACCAACATGATGAACTGCTACCTTAACTATGTGCGGATCATAAGTTACATGACAAGTGTATATCACCACAGACATCAAAGAACAGCCTTGATTCTAGAAGGACATGTCATGGATTACTTAAGGAACTTGACCATTGGATAAACGTGTCGACAACTTTCCTAAAGAAATTAGGTGGATAACCCACGGCAAAGATTTAAGGGCCCTCAAGAGCACAAGTGAGCCAATAGCAAGCACCTTTTTTTTTGTCACAAACTGAAGGCTTCATTGACCAAGAGAATCTCTAAAATTAGTCGTACAGCAAATCCCTATCATCGGAAAGTGTAGAACTTTCTAGGAAACTCCTCCTAAGAACATAAGAATTCCAATTCCATCTACTGCTCGACAGCACATAAAGTTAAACAAGAACAGATACATTAAAAAAAGACCTGAACCATCTTATGATTCAGATTATGGCTGCCTACTTTATAATGAGGAGTTTTCAGTATAGATATTTATGTCTCAATAACGAGTAATGCAATAAGAACTCCACGCAATAGGTTCTGCAGTTGTTATAAGATCCCTTTTTCGACCCCATGCTTATATCTTAATCTGCAACAGCTAAGAACAATGGAAACAAGATCACTATGAAACACTAACGTTGCTTCCAAAAGCCAGCTATAACTGATCAAGATAAAACAAAGAGACGATCTCAACAAACACCGCATCAAAACTTAAGCATGGGGAGAGGAGAAACCGTCGCCGTTCTTGTCGAAGAGCGAGAAGGCCTCCTGGAGCGCAACCATCTGCTCGCTCGTCAGTCCTTCCATGCCGACTTTGCCACTGCCACCCTCACAGCTACACTCCCACACCACAAGAAGAACGTTACGAGGAGAGTGAAGAGAGGAGGGGAAGAATTCACGGGAGCAAGAATAAGTACAGCGAGCGAGAGTAGAGGAGGGAAGCAGGGTGGAAGTATCCTATCAAGGGGACAAGAGGGTAAATAAAGAAGGCATCGTTGTGCTTGGAGACAGAGACGCGCACACACTGGCGGTGCACTTTATGGAAAAACTGGCTGCTCTCATGGTTTTCCTAATCGTTTCCTTCTCTTCTGCTCAGGACGGCGACCCACAATCTAACCAGCGAAACATTTACAACTCAACCAAAAAAATAATAAAACATGTATAATACAAAGTCTCAGAAATGAAAAAAGAAGCGCATACAAGTATGCAACTCATGCCACGCAAGGCCTTGCTGGCTTGATGGGTGGTAAAAAGGATGTGAATTGCAGCAAGAGAATGTGATGCGACGATACCTGTGTGAAGATCCCCTTTGATTATTCCAGCGGTGCGCCTGCATTGTCCCAAGGGTTGCAACTTGCAAGTGCAGAGTTAGTGTCTGATGATAAACAAAAGGGGACAGTTTGTTTGGTTATTGATTCTAAGAATTGACTTGAGACAGAATGGCACAACCTTGCATCAGGTAGCTCGGACTTCGGGAGTAGACCACCACCCCTGCAGGAATTAAGATAGTCAAATTAAACTGACTTCTCCCTCATACCTAAGCTGGATCCAGTCAGCTTCCTGGGTATAATAATGACAAAACAAATAAAATGGAGTTCTGGATGTATGAAGGATGTTGACTACTGAGAAAGTCACTGGAAAAATGCTCAAAACACATTGTGAAATGAAATTAGTTGTACGTCATTGATTACTGCATCTGCTTATGATAAGGCATACAGGCAGGCACATAAAGACATGTATTGCAACAGCATCAATATTCAACAGTCGTAAGACTTAAAATCAACACTCACGGGGCATAATTTATGTTAGCGATATGCTCTTAGGGGAATCATAGAGATGATTATATCATGTCTATATTTATAAAACAATATGATTATTTTATCCCTTGAATAAATATCGTTAGTATCGATCAATAAGTATGTAACTTGTTCGTGAAACTCCTTATTCATGTTTTGATATTATTCTGAATTGTTTCTGACCTTATATCATCATGTGGGACAATTGTGATTTATAGATCAGCACATGTATTGATTGATGATCATGTTTCATGGATCACGGATATAGAGATATCAAATCAATAATGTGGACACATGGTGGAAATCATGTTGGAGTAACCCACCATGAGAATTGTTATATTCTTAAGTGTCGTCAGTTGGTCTCATACACAGTGTATGTGGGATGACCTGAGATCGTCGTAGTTTTCTACATGTGTAATAGTATACTTAGAGGTTGTCAAACGCTACTCTATAATTGGGTAGTCGTTAAAATAGCTTTCGGGTTTACTATAAAATATGTGGAGAAATGTGAGCGATCAAGATGGAATTTGCCCTTTCTATATAACGAGAGAGATATCTCTGAGCCCCCGATGTAGTTGGATTAAGAAAGTGTATGGCTATGCCAAATGTGATTGAGGAGTCAATTACATCTAAGTAATCTACTACAGAACAAGTGAATGATTGAGCTATCATAAGATGGCACATTTGTCGCATTGAATTCGATATGGTATTGTGAGGCAAAGAGATCGGTACATGAGCACTATATAGGTTCGTCCAATATGATCTTTGTGTATATTTGGGAGTTGTTATGTTCTGCCAGGGCGTTGCCGACTTATGGGCCGAAAGGAGTTTTTGAGCTATGGCCGAATATGCATGAACCTACAGGGTCACACACTTAACAGGTTGAAATACATCGGTTCGGACTGGATCTGTGACTAATATGCTAAGTGGGTTTTGCACCTTGATTAGGCCCATAACGTAGAGTTCCATCGAGAAGCTATATAAATGGAGTTTGTGATGGCTAGGATACGACAATTGTTGTACCCTAGCGTGCGCACTAGTACTAGCAAGGGCAAATTCCATTGCCGTCATCGCTCAGGCCCCTACCGTGCGCACTAGTACTAGCACACCGACACACAACATTCCTTCCTTGAACATGTGGACTTCGGTAGAGACGTTACTGCTACTTCAATACTAATCAGGATGACTGTTCGTGACGTTTGACCACCGTTGAAAGACAATCGAACACTGTTTGAGGACATGCACTACGTTAAATCGGACTACTTCAACTCTTCTTTCGCTGCACTATGCGTCTAGTGGTAACGATCCATGATCTCTTACTAATTTACGCGGTATAATTTTTAACTTACGCTAGCGTAGCTTACCTGTATCCCATCAATTTAAGCTTACAAACAGGCAGTAGAATTGCAGAACAGCAAAAGACAAGGTCGTGTAACGGCTTCTCCAACGTTGGAGAAGATACTTCACTTTGTTCGCTCTGACAGAATCTCTCTCATTTCGATCAGTTTCGAAGAGCAACCCAACGACAAATTTGACAGCTCTGAGCTTGAAACCGTCCAGAGGACTACAAGCGAAATTAGAACAAAAAAAAGCAACTTAAGAAGAAACGCTGATGTAAACAACTGGAACAGCAGACTAGCAAAATGAAACAAAAACAGCCAACTTAAGTTTGCATCAAGGTCTAGTACCCCAAAGTAAACAACCGACCACAAATTCAATGTTCGAATAACCAAAGAAGTACCAGGGAAGCATTACACAGACAGACTACTTCAATCTGGAAACTAACTAAAACCTACAAGATAACCAGGATTTGTCTCACACAGGAGTGCTGAAAAGTCCAGTTTAAACTAAGATACTCATTTCCTAATCTTCACTCTTTGGAAGATTTGTTGATCAGGGACTTGTGGATGTGCGGGATCACACCTCCACCAGCAATGGTACCCTTGATTAGGGTATCAAGCTCTTCATCTCCACGGATGGCCAGCTGAAGGTGGCGAGGGGTGATACGCTTGACCTTCAGATCCTTGCTAGCATTCCCAGCCAGTTCCAGAACCTCGGCTGTCAGGTACTCCAGAATAGCAGCAGAGTAGACTGCTGCAGTAGCACCAACACGGCCATTCGCCTGAGTCCTTTGCTTCAACTGGCGATGGATACGGCCAACAGGGAACTGAAAATATAGCATAGCAAGAATTAGTAAAGGGAGCATATCTCAGAATTCAATATAATAAAACTCCTCTGCACAAAGACGACATAGCAATAACCACATCCATCATTTGTATTTGCACCCTCAATCAAAACCATCTAAACAGCCAGAGTTAAGTGTCTCAGTAGGCCACACAAACTAACAAGAATTTAGCGCATCATCAGATTAATAGCACCTAATCATTGAAGCTGCAAAGTCAATAAGAAAGGTTTCATAAGTTTGAAGGCTCATGGGCAAATTGACTCGTTAACAAGCTTGAGGTGAACTGTGAAAAAGATGCGACACCAGAAAGCACGAACAAAGCAGTCGATCGGTCTCACAGACCAATCACCAAACCTATGTTAAGTAGGACCTGTTAAGAAAGTATGGCACATTCTGACAAACAGATTCTGCGTGTTTGAACTCTGAAGTGGATTGTGACTATTTGTGAGAATGATGGTCTGCCAGCCTCCTGCCTTCGGTGTTGCCTCCCACAGTGGCTAAAGTAGCCACCTGTGGTACCAATAGCTGAGAATCAGCTTCCCCTTTACAACATCTACCTGGTAAAGAGCGGCACCCCTGCTGCCCCAACATCCATCCACCTCCACTGCGACCTCAGCTTTTACACGACCACTGCCGTCTTCTCCATCACCAACTTCCCTCACCACCCCATCAACACCCATCTCTTAGGCCGCACAACAAACTGTATCACAAAATCTAAAATACGGCACCCAGATGTATATCACCCTCTTCTCTCTTGTTTAATTTCGAAACCTCTGACGAAGAACAGCAGCCTAACCTACCAAAACATGCAGTTCCGCAAACCACTCGCGCCCCAGTCGAACAAACCATATCATTTAAGCACCAAGTCCACAGAACACAACTAAACAGGCCAAATGCTTCTCCAGATCTACTAAAACCTCCGCGCAACACTGAAAGTTCTCAACGAAGCCAAAAAGCGCCTCCAATCCACAGACGAATCTAACGCATGTCCAAAACACACTAAGCACGCAGCATACAAGCACCTCGCTGCCGCTACCGATACGGGACCTAAAGCGCGCAAACCACGCAACTCGCGCCCATAACGAGCGCGCGCGCGCGCGCAGACTTCAAATCCAGACTAAATCTAAACCCGCGCGCGAAGCAAGCGGAACCAACTAAAAAGCAGAGCAAGCGAGCGAGCTCACCTGGAGACCGGCGCGGGAGGAGCGGGAGATCGGGGCCTTCTTCCCCTTGTCCTTCTCCGCCGACTTGGCCGCCGTCGTCTTCGCGGCGAGCAAACCCTTGCCTCCCTTCCCAGCCATCTCCTCCGCGCCGCTCGAAACGCGACCGACGAAAACCCTGCACGCGGGACCAAATCCGACGAGGCGGGCACCGAATCAGAGCAGGTCGGGGCGCGAATCGGGCGGATCTCGCGGCCGATTCCAGAAATCTCTAGGGGAATTGGAGGAATTCGGATAAGATGGGCGGGGAAACCCTTACCTTCGCGAGTTTTTTGGCTTCCCTTCTCCTCGCGCGACGCGAACGAAAGCTAGATATTTTTTCCGTTTCCGCGGAGGGGCTAGGTGGGGATCTTATGCAAAAAGCAACATTTACAAAGTGTCCCTTAAATTATGCGAGTATTATTACATTTGGTAGTGTTGAACAAAAGACTGCAACCGAGGGTAGATGTTTAATTTGTAAGTAGACGAGGTCTCTTTCTACCATTTCCGGTCGTGCGTTCGTGCTCGCGGCTTGGGCCAAGCGAAATGGCCCCAATTTCCATAACTACCCTCAAAATAAATTACTCGGCCGGGCACTCGACAGATTTCACGAGGGCATCTTCGAAAGATGGATAAATGGCGGGATATCGCTGGTTTTGGGCGCAGTTACCAAACTGCCCTTCCCGGGTCGTTGACCTGTAAAGTGGCAAACTTACGAACTCTAGTCTTATTATGCCATGAGGGCATGAGGCTTACTCGGTTTATACAGTGTATTAATTAAATTCTGTAGTTCATCGGGTTTAATATAATTCTATAATCTTATTTAGAAAATTTTTAAATCCTAAATAATCCTTCCTACATGTGCAAATTTTGTGCCCTCATTCCAACGCATTCATATACATATGTGTCTCTTGTGGCACGAAAAATGAGATGTGATAGAGGCAAGTGTTTGAAATAGGCATAATATTTTTATTCAGATTTATATTAAGACAAATATAACAAAAGACTATAAATACATAAAACAACAAGTAACAGGAGTCGATCCATCACACAGCTCACCATAACAGTACAGCAATTCAGAGCCACGAGACACACTACGACGCTGAATTCACAAGTCACACGAAAATACGCGAATGCGCGCGTGTGTGTTTAGCTACTGTCTACTCTTGGTCATTCTCATGCCAAGTGTCATTATTCAAGAAGTGGCAAGGACTTCATCATTTAAGTTATCTTTCCTCCACTTTGTTAGATAATATAGTACTAAATCATGCATACTTTAAAATTAAAGAAAATAAGCCACCATAGGCCAATTTCTGATAGCAAGTCCCTTAAATATGTCACATTAACATCAGTATCTTCCTCAAAGTAAAGTATATCTTGTGTGTGTGAAACGCATGCAAATACACTTCGAATTTGAAATGGATTTCGCGCTTGCGCAATATCTATGTACACATCTAGGTCCCTCGATTCTGCCGTATTTACATTTGTTTCTCTTATGATGTAACCAAGAAACCAAACAAAGCAAATAGATTTCTAAGCAGCCATGCCCTTTTACATCGCATTAATATATGTATCTCTTTTAGCATGAGTGTATCAAATGTAATAAACAAATTTAAATATTTTGGTTTATCACGTATTTTTTTAGCTTTCTCCCCTTGTCTAGGGGTGATGGAAAAGAATATATTAGATCTATAGACTAGCTGGATAGATTAGATCAATGTTACTTATAGAAAAAAGTGGGATGGACAACAGAACACAACCTCTAAATAGGCTCATTTCAACCATTTCTCATCTCTAATTCATATGTAATATCCTACCCTATTATCACCATTGTGCCACACCCGCATACACTTAGCAGGAAGGCTAGCTAAGTGTTCATAACACATGAACAAGAAATATATAGGAATTACATGTTACCTCGACTTACTGAATCATACATGGATTTGAAATAATGGAATTAATAACATTTATGCAACCTTATGGGTTCTTGTGAAAATTCTTCAAAACCGAAATAAATTTGTCTTTGTGCAAATCCCCACATTCCACCGCGTTTACATCTATATCTGTTTTGGTGTGAAATATCAAGTAAATTTTTTAGCAAGCAAGTCCCTTGGTTTCGTTACATCGATACCTATCTTCTTTTGGTGTGAGTAGAGGTAGGCGTCGTGCCGTGTCGGGTCGGTCCGGCACGGGCCCATCGTGTTTCGTGCCTAAACCAGGCCGGGCCGCGACGGCTCATCGTGCCGTGCCAGCACGGCTCGCCTTCAGCGAGCTCAGGCATGGTCCATTTGCGCTTCGTGCCGTGTCGGCCTAGGTCTGGCCCATTACACTATTGCAACAAGAGGAAAAGACCCGAAGACGCACGGAGTTGAGGCAATAGACACAAATATTGGAGGAGAAGAAGTAAATTTTATTCAATCTTGAACTTGTACAAAGTGACATTGCAGTGCTTACGTGCGTACACAATGCTCTTTAGTACAAAGACCTGTATATTACAAGAAGCTACTCTCTTGCCCATCTCTCTCAGCTCTCTCTCTCCTATTGCTCACTCTCTCAACTCTCCCTCTCTCTCTTCCATCTCTCTCAATCTCTCTTGCATGTCTCTCTCACTCTCTCTCACCCATTGCCCCCCTCTCTCAGCTCTCTCTCGCCCATCGCTCTCTCTCTCTCGATGAGCGAGCAAGGCAGTGAGAGGAGTGGAGAGAGTGAGGAGTGCCATCGCCCGAGGAGAGAGAGACAAGCGAGAAGAGCGAAGAGAGCTATGCGCGGTGCCGATCGAGGAGAGGGAGAGAGAGGGACTGAGCCAGAGAGAGTGGCAGAGAGTCAGAGGGGATGAGCAATGGTTGGAGATGAGTTAGAGAGTGACATAGAGAGTCGAAAATGTAGGTGTTCAGCATGTTCCTTGTTTGCGAACTTCTAAAGTACTTAGTAGGGCGGATAGCTTCGAAGATCCCATTTTTTTAGTACCTCTGCTTTCTCCCTTTTTTCCTCTCTCTTTTTTTCACCTGTTTCCCCCCTTTTCCCCATTTTTTCTTTCCCTTTTTTCCCTCTTTTTTCCTTTCCCCTTCCTTTTCCCTTTCTGCTCTTTCCCCCTATTTTTCCCATTTCCCCCAACCAGTGCCTTTCCCGCCGCTATTTTTTCCCATTTCCCCGGTTCCCGTGTGCCTATCTCCTTGGCTCCTCCCCTCCCCACCGCTGCCTCCCTCCTCCCCTCCCCTCGCGTCTCCTCACTGGCACGCCTCACATTCGCCCCACCGCGGCAGCAGCCACCTCCCTCCGCGTCGCGCGCCATGTCCGAGGAGGACGACGACCAGCCCCCCGCGCCTCCCCTCTCTCCTCCTCCCTCCTCGTCGCCCCTTGGCCTCCCCTCCCTGCCTGGCCTCCTCCCTCCCCGCGACCCCTCCCCTCCCTCCTCGCAGTCCTCGGCTTCTCCTACCGCCCCACCGTCGCTCGGCCTCCCCTCCCCGCCGCTTCCCTCCTCCACCAGGGACGTGGCGCGCGAGGCGGCGGCGCGACGTGTGTGGCTTGGCCCGGTTGGCAAGACGGCGCACGGCCCGTCAGGGAGGCGAGGAGGCAGGCACGGCGGCGCGCCACGCCGAGGCATCGTGTCATGGTGTGGGAGCCGAGGTGGGGCCTCGATGGAGTCTCGTGGCGGGGAGACACGACCACAATGGAGGAGGCGCAGGTGCGGCGCGCGCGGGCCATGGCGACACGGCGGGCGTGGGGACAAGCCACGGACACCATGACGGGCGCAGAGCCGAGGCGGCCACGACCTCGGCGGGCGGTCGGCAACGGCCTCGGCGGGTGAGGCCTCGGCACCGGCGCCGCCCTCCTCTCCGGCGCAGACACGGTGGCGCGGACTCGGTGCGGCCACCGTAGGTACAACCCCTCCCTCCCCACGCCGCTCCTCCGCGGCGGTGCGCCGTGCCTCCGTGCCGGCACACACCTAACCCAAATGGCCGTGCTGGGCTAGATCACCCATCGTGCCCAGTTCTCGGGCCCTGCACGGCCCATTCTACAGTTGCGTGCCAGACGCGCACGACTCTGTGTTGTGCCGGGCTTTGAGTCAGGCCATCCCGTCGTGCCTCGGGTTGGCCCAAAAGAGCATGGCCCGAGTACTCACCTCTAGGTGTGAGTTACATGCAGATACTTTGAATTTGAAATGTCATACTCGCATGTCCAATCTCGTATGCATATTCAAGTCCCTTGTTTTCATTGTATGTACATCAGTATCTCTTATGACGTCAACGTACCAACACAAATTAAATAAATTTCTAAGCGGCTAGCCCCGTAGTTCCATTACATTAACATCCATATCTCTTTTGTCGGAGTTATCAAATATGCTCCTTCAAGTCATAAATAGTTGTCGTTTTAAATATAGGTGTAGTTAAACTTTGAAAACTTTGACTGTCAATATCTTTTTAAATATTTAAATTGGATGCATGAAAATCATATGCGTAGATTTGTCTCGAAAAATAATTTCATAATATTATAATTTTATTTGGTTTTCTAAATGTATTATCATAGAAATTAGTAGTCAAAACTATGTTTTGAAAACCGTGTTGATGGCCAAAATGATAACTATTTTTGATTGGAGGGGAGTAATAAACAAAGATCTATGAGTATTGCTTCTATGCCTTTCCTCACAATACAAATTGCACAAATTTTAAAGCAAGCAAAGAAATAAGTAATCACATCTTCCCTTCATTCATACTTTAATATTTGTACAACTTTAAAAAAGAAAAGCATAGAAGCACCTCGTTTCCCGGTTCTCCTATTTTATGGAGGGCTAGAGGCATGGAAATGAGTTGGACAATCCATAGACCAGTTGGATATGTTAGGGGTGTGTTTGCTTTGTATGCCAAAATTTGGCTAATACCAGAGAGTAGACAACTGGGCGCAGCCTCCAAGAGTCCAAGTAGGCTCCTTTGATCCATATTCTTATCTTTGATTCACGTCTAACATGGTTACAAATTTCATTTTCAGACTACATCTCGAGGGTGGACGAAATCAAAAATTTTGGCGAGATTTCAGAATTTTGGTCAAAATCCAGCTGAAATAGAAAAACCAAATTTGAATCTGGTATTTTGGCGGATGGCAAAACCGAAATTTCCACCATTTTCAATCCCCTGTGAAATGGTCTTTCGATGCTAGAAAAAATGAGAAACATATGGAAAAAACATGCAAGCATTTATCTACATTTTCTATCTATTTGAATGCAAAATAGTAAGCACATAAAATACCCTAAATTTAGACATTTCGACAGCATTTCACCTAATTTTTAGATTCTAACACTTCAATTTGGCAACAATCAATATATACTATGATCATAAATGATAAACATGAAATAAATTTGACACGTATGACATTCACATTCACCAACATCATATTGTTGTGTCCATCCTATTGCATGACAATTGACAATTCATAAACACCTTTGAAATCCTGTTACATTACAACTTTAAAATCATGCCATGCATTTCATCCATCACAATTGTTTTGAACATAATAAACGAGAGAAATACCTATCGAAGCATGGATGACGCCACAGCCCACTGGTCGGCGCGAACCACCTGCAAGAGGCATAATTAAAGGAGTATGAACATGTATTGCACGAAGATGTGCTACATAAGTAAAAGTATATTGTGGACAACGATGCATTGACGTACCTACAAGTAGTAGTACATGCATAGTCGGATAAGAGTGGATATTAATTTTTTCATATTCTAACCTATATTCTTTTCTGGATTCGAAACCGAATACGGGCTAGCTGGATACAGATACGAATTCGGGTTATTCGGCATACAGATACAGGACAGATATGTGATGGATTCGGATCGGACACGAATAAAAATATACGGATAATACACACATATATAGAGTAATATATGTTGAATTAAAATCATACGAGTACATGACCATAGTAGCAAGTTATATATCAATCAAACACAATAGACATCATAGAAAGAATATGCTACTTGAGGATCAATGTAACCAGCTAATTGTCAATATAAATGGGTTGCTATGAAAAAAGTGATGAAAATGGGCTGGGCTTTACTGATATCCGAATAGAAAAAAAATCAGATATCAAGATCCCGCCCGTATTTACCAAAATTGGCTGCTTCAAATCCGATCCCGAATCCAAATTCAAGTATCTGGATCTCATCCCGGATCCGACCAGATAGTCAAATCCGATCCCGAATCTGATCCTAACCGGATCTAGTCACGGATGGGCGGGAAATATCTGGCCTGTTTTCACCCCTACAAGCGGCATCGAGGGCGAGCACATCCCCATAAAGAATGCAGGTAGACTACCCATCGATGCACAAAATGATCACTATTCTAGCCCCCTTGCTCTCTCGTTTTCTCCAAAAATAGCCCCCTCTTGATTTTTTTTGCAAATATAGCCCCCTACCCATCGCGTAAGGTACCTTCCGTGTTTCCCTACCGTTGAAGGACCTCCCACGCTCCCCTCCGCGGCACGCCTGTTCCCACATGCCACGCGCCACTATCGCTCACTCCACACCTGCTCCCACACCCTAGCTCTGCGGCTAAGCCTACTTCCACACCGTTGGCCTCCTGCGCTCCGGTTCATCGACATCTCGACCTGCTATGCTTTGGTGGCGCGGGAGGCGACACTTGTCATCCGCCGCACCTTCTGTAATGGAAGAGGAGGATAGATTTGCAAATTTTATCAGGAGGGGGCTATTTTTGCAAAAACAAAAGATAGGAAGAGTGCTAGAATAGTGATCACTTCTCAATGCACAGGCCCAAGCTCAAAGAGAGCCACCCACCAAATTGCGAGCACACAACTGTTAGACCAAGAGCAATCTCGGCCCTACCCTCTTGTCATTGGTGGCCATTAGAGCATGTACAATGATGCACGTTAGCTGTGTGCAAGCCAATGCTACGTAGGATTTTAGGTGATGTGAAAGAGAGGAGAGAAAAATATTATTTGTTATTTAATAAACGGTCTTATAGACAGCTTTAGATTATTTGTATCATTGTATAGATAGTCTATTAATTATATAAGAGGTTGTTACAGATAACTATATAGACAATTCATTATATGAGTTGTCTTTAAGTCTGTCTATAGATGACATAGAGGTGTATTACAGATAAATATTGTTTATATCATTGTACATGCCCTTAGCGCGGCTCAAATGGGCGCAAAGCCCGCTTAAGCCACGTGCTCTTTGGGATGCCCTCCACAATCAATCAGACGGTTAGTAATGTCTCGGTGCAACAACAACTCACCGTGGATGTGGCTCACACGCCATCAAGGCATGGGTGCAGCAGCATAGGGCAACGAACTCACAACTAGGGATGGCAATTGTGCCTAATTACCAACAGGTAAATACCCTAATGGAGGCAGGTATGGGAGTCTTTCATTCCCCACAGGTATAGAAATAGGGGCAATTCTTTGCCCACCGGGTAAATGGGCATAGGTATGGGTAAGCTCTACTTATACCCATTATACCTGTTTACCCGTGAATTGACAAGTGGGCCCATAGGAAATGCACTAAAAGAAACACTAAGACTCCTGCCATGTCCCCAATTCAACCCAAAACACCAGCCCACCGCCTTTCTCCCCATCTGGCTGTCCCCAATCTCCCCAAATACCCAGATCTCCCCATTCCTATGATCTCCTGCCCCGTCATCATCGACCGTCTCCTATCGTCCCTAGATCCGCCTGCCTCCTACCGTCCTGCGGTCTCCGATCGCCCGTCGCCTGTCAACGTCGCCCTCCCTACCTCGAGCCGCCTCTGGTCACCTACCTCCTACAGTCTTGCCCTGTCACCCTCCGGCCTCCCTACCCCAAGTTGCCTTTGGTCTCACTCCCTACCCTAAGTCGCCTTCGGTCGCCAACTCGCCCGCCCTGCCCCTGCCACCAGCCACCCTGCCTCCTACTGCCCGCCCTTCTACATCCTGCTACCCCAAGGCAAGGTACACAACAGTCCTACTCAAAGAAAGATTAAAGTGACATACTGATTACTTTCCCTTCTACATAGCATATGGTTGGCACTTCCATTAATGTTGGTAAAGACACGAATAGTATACTTGTATAGCTGTGGTTCAAGAGTTCGAGACAACACTGATATATAGTGATGTGCTAACTAATTGTGCAAAATTATGACATCAGATATGCTCATTTTTATAGTTTCTACTTGCTATTTTGTTTATGCATTTCATTTGAGGTTGATGCATTTCTAGAATAATAGGGTATATGCATACCTTGAACTGGAGTGTTGATGTTGGCGGGTAAATGGGTATACCCGAGGGCAACGGGTACCCGCGGATGACGGGTATAAACGATATTCTTCGCCCGCTACTCTTCGCGGGTATGTCCACTAGGAAGATTTCGGATGACGGACACGGGTATGAACGAGTAATACTCCCTACTCACACATGCAAAGCAATGCTCCAAGCCTCCCAACACCGAGGGTGGTGTGTCTCTCTCCCGTTGTGCCCGTGTCGCCCGAAAATGCTCACGTCGCTCACTCGCTCTCCCACTGCTACCACGTCGATCGAAAAACGCCAAAGCGACGTGGGAGAAGCAATCGGCACTTCGGCAGTAGGTTCAAAAAAGGATCGCAGTAGGCAACAACAAGATGAGTCAAAAAAGGACCGCCCTGTAGGCTGCAACACAGTGTTGTTCTCGTTTTGCAGTGTGTAGTGTTGGTTTTGAGTCTGTTATATCCAATTGTTCAGCAAGCTGGTGAGTCTTGAAGCTACAATAATGGCCATGCCCATGCGCATATAATAACCTATCATATAGCACAATGAATAGACTTGGACATTCGGTTAATTCGGTTTTTTCGGTTCGATTATTTTGATTTTTAAAAATTTTGGTTTCTAGACTCTCATAACCGAACCAAAACCGATCTGTGCTGAAAACCGAACCGAATTAACCTAACTAAATCGGTTCAGTTAATATGGTTTTCGGTTAACCGAAAAATCGTGAAGCCAGCAAGCGTCCAGTTCTAGGTTAATATCATCATAGGACCATACACAGACCCATACATCAACACAAAATCAGAATCAGAATCTCAATTTCACTCTCATTCATCAACACAAAATCTCATCATAAGACCATACACATACCCATACATGTATTGCTCCAGTGTAGGGCAGGGCGAAGCCGGAGCTGAGGGGCTGGACGGAGAGACGCCGCGAGCCCGCGACCTAGGGTTGGGAGCTTGGGAAGCCGCCGAATGGGGATCAGGGGATGAATCAGGTTGGGCAATGGGGGAAGCCTCAAGCGGTCAAGCCGCCGAATGGGGAATCGGGATTCGGGAGTTCGAGATCGGGTTTTTGTCTCTCGCCTACGCTATTCGGGCTGTTCGGTTAATCGGTTTCCAGATCACCAAAACCAAACGGAGTACAGTACACCGAATATCGAAAAATTGAATTTTTTGATTTATTCGGTTCGGTTTCGGCTAAATAATACCCACCCCTAGCAATGAATTCGAGCGCGGCCAGCACATCCATGTTACTTTTTTTTAAAAACACTCTCCAAGAATCCCAAAAAATCAAGGACATATCCTCCTATCGATTTTTTTTCAAAAAGGACCTTATAGTTTCGTAAATTTGCTGACGACTCCTAACCAGCCAATTTTACAAAAATCCCCTGAGAAAACCAAAATTACGTTTAAGTCCTCTCATCGTTTTTTAAAAAGAACCTCTAGACCAAATATCATAAGCTATCATATAGCGCAATGATTTCGAGCGCAACCGGCACGTACACGTCACTTTTCTGCGAAAACACCCTCCGAGAATCCCAAAATCGCGGACAAATCCTCCTATAGATTTTTTTTAAAAAAAGGACCTCATAGTTTCGCAAATTCGCCGATAGCTCCTAGCCAACCAATTTTATAAAGAATCCCCTGAGAAAACCAAAATTATGTTGAAGTCTTCTCATCGGTTTTTTTTCAAAAAGAACCTTTGGACCAGATATCATATAACGCAATGAATTCGAGCAGAGCTAGCTCGTCCACATCACTTTTTTGCGAAAACACCCTCCGACAACCCCAAAATCATGAACAAGTCCTCCCACCGATTTTTTTGCAAAAAGGACCTTATGGTTCCGCAAGTTCACCGATGACTCCTAGCTAGCCAATTTTATAAAAATCCCCCGAGAAAACCGAAATTATGCTGAAGTTCTCTCACCGGTTTTTTTTCAAAAAGAACCACTGGACCAAATAAAATGTATAAAGGTTCTTCAATCGGGTTTTTTCCAAAAGGAACCCGTTGTTTCGCAAATTCACGGATGGCTCCTAAAACCTCCATACCGAATAAATCATGGATAGGTCCTTCCATCGATTTTTTTGTAAAAGGACCCTATTTTTCGCAAATTCATCGACGGCTCATAAAAAGCCCTTTTTATAAAAATCCCCCTGAGAAAATGAAATTGTTGCAATCCTCTCACCGTTTTTTTGCAAAAATAACCTCCAGACCAAAATTTACACGACGCAATGAGCACACGACTCTACCTAGTATACTGCAAACAAGGACAACGCGGTGTTGTAGGCTGGCCTTCCTTCACTCATGTTGTTGCTTAGTGGCTAGAGGTGGGTGTCATGCCGGGTCGACACGGAATGGTACGGGCCTATTGGGCCACGTGCCTAAACTATGCCGTGCTAGCCTGGCTCATCTTCGACGAGCCCAGGCACAACCCATTTGCGATTCGTGCCGTGCCAGTCCAAGCTCAGCCTATTTGCACTATTGCGACGAGGGAAAGAAGCCAGAGACGCATGGAGCTGAGGCGGTGGACACAAATATTTAGGGAAAAAACTAAATTTTATTCATTCTTGAATAGGTACAAAGTTACTGCCTCATTAAAAACCTTACACTCGGTGTGGGTACCCCAGTGCGAAGCGGCTCGATGCGTGTGCTCGGTGTCAATGAGCATATACTCTCCAGTCTTCATTCTCCACCTTTTAGCATCTCCGTTATCTCCCCTTTCTCCGCATACAAGGACCGCAAAAGGCGCTGGCCGTAGGACGAGCCACAACATGACGCAATGTCGCGGCAGAGTGTCTACCGCGTACCGTGCCTACTTCGGGCTTGTTTCGTGCCATATCGGTCCAAGCACAGCCCATGCAGACGTGCCGTGCCGCCCATCGTGCCCGACTGCGAGGTCCAACACGGCCCTATCATTCGTGTTGTACCGACCCGGCCTATGCGCATTCATGCCATGCCATGGGCTGGCCTAAAAAAGCCCAGCCCAATGCCTAGGTCTACTTAGAGCTACCCTTTTAATATGAACGGAAAAATTCAAGATATATCACTACATTCGTTGGCACTTCATAAAATGCCACTCGTTGTCTTATGTAGCAAGACAATAAGCGACATTTTCTGAAGTGCCATCGAATGGAGTGGTATATCTTGAGTTTCCCCTTTATGAACAAACCTAATTTAAGCATGCATATACTTCAAGCACAGTGGAGGTGGAAGGAGGGGTGGGGGAGGGGAGGCGGCATCGGATCGTGTGCTAGGAAAGGAATAGATGGAAATGGGGAGGGGAAGGAGCTGAACTGAGATGGACAACTTCATCGAAAATGGTTCCTATGCAATATCCATGGGATTGCAACTTAAGCAGTCCCCAGTCCTCAACGAAGTCCGATCGAGTCAACGAACAGTCCAGATCGTACAACAGTCGTTGCTACATGTAAAAAAATTGGCGTAATATTTCTAAACAGTATTCCTAGAAGATCTGGACCGTCGCTTTTTTATCCAATGGTTCACATGCAACTGCTTAAGTTGCAATCCCAATAAGACTACATTGGATCTCTTTCCCAATTTCATCAGAGGGTTGCAAGAAAAATGTATCAGGAAACATGCCTTACAAGCTAGTGAGGATGTTATTATAGGGGATTTTGTTCAGAAGGACCAACGAAATGTCCTACCCGCGCCGATCAATATGTCACTCTAGGGATGAAAACGGAAACGGAATTTTTGACCGTTCCGAAGAAAAACGAAAATTGAAGCCTTTTTTCGGAAACGGAAAATGTTGGTACGGAAACATAAATTTTTTGTCGGAAACGGGAGAGCCATTTTCGACGAAAACGAAAATTTCGTATAAGTAAAACCGAAAATTCCGTCAGAAACTTGGCCCACTTGGCCCGAAAAGGAGAATGGAGAATTAATATTTATTTTCGAATTAAAATAATTTCAGAAATACAAATGGCTTTATAGAAAATATCAAATAGAGTTCAAAAATTCTGAAAAATTTCTCAAAAATACTTTGGAATTTGTACCTAGGAAAATTATTTCTAGCATAATTTTGGTTACATTTTTCATGAATAAATTAATTTTATAAATCCAAAAATAGCAAAATGGCATTTATAAACTCCAGAAAATCTAAAATAAATCTCAGAAAATCATAAATGAACATTGAACAATAATATATAAATTTTAGGGCATTACACCTTTATAGTTGGAGGAGCAAGAGAATGTCGATGATAATGATATGGAGGAGGACATGATGGTCTGATTTGGGGGACAAATAACAAGCCTTCAGCTGACAAACTTAAGAAAAACTTTTAGTGAGATCAGTGAACATAACATTGTTCTTGTATCCGCCTTGGAGGTGGAATGAATTACATTATTTTTGCGATCATATATGTTGTAATCATGTACTATGTTCTTGTGGAATTTTCTACTTTCGTTTCCGTATCTGTTTCCGGGTTTCCGATTTCGTTACCGGTAAAAATGTGAAAACAGAAACGAAACAACTATTTACCGATCATTTCCGTTTCGTTTTCATCCTAGTCACCCCAGAGGGGATAACACAGGATATATTCTCTTCCTGTTTTTTCTAGTACAAGTTCAGTTCACATCAGGATTAGCCTATGGACCTGATTGAGTTCTGTGTCACGTCGCTGTTGATTAGTAAAACCTTAAATCCCAGTACAAAATAAGCACATGCAACACTTCATTCAACTAATCAGAGATGACTCAATTGGAAGAAATATATTGGTATGTCAAACAGTATAGCTTACAGAAGAAGTGCAGATTTCTTCTCAATAATGCAGGTAGAGCATATTGCACCGATCAATCTTTTTCTCGATTATCCAATGTTCTCTATGTAAATAAGGAATTAGGAGAAGTGAAACAAGAGAGGGAGATTTAGGCCCCCAAGGTCACTGTTTTCAGGTCAGCATCAGGTTCTCTCCCATGGCATATTTTTATTGGTTTACAAAAATTGTACTTTTCACTGAACCGAAAACTGTGATATTCAAGTCACCAAGGGCGCAGAAATAATTTTCACAAAATGAACGCGAGGAAATAGGCGGTTCTTGTAAGAAAGAAGTCTGCGACCAAAAAAATATCAGATTTTGAGTAATACACAAGAGACACCTAACATCTGAAGCAGGAGCATCAACAGCCAAAACTACTAGCACCTACTGATTTTATCACTCCTTTCCTTTCCATATTCTCCCTCACTTTATTGCTGTAGTTCCACTGACCTCCAGCAGCATACAAGTTGGAAAGCAAAACATATCCACTTTCTTCTGTAGGTTCAAGAAGAAGAAGTTCTTTTGAAGCAATCTCTGCAACTTCAGTATTTTGACAAGCTGAACTCGCACTTAAAATGGAACCCCATATAGACCGACTTGGCTTCATCGGCATCTTCCTAGCCAAACCTACTGCATCAGACAACCTACCTGATCGTGCAAGGAGATCGATTATACAACCAAAGTGTTCTATTCCTGGTTCAATGTTGAACATTTGCTTCAAATTATAAAAAATCCTGCACCCTTCATCTAACAGGCCAGAATGACTACAAGCACTGAGAACAGCGACCAATGTCACACCATTAGGTGTTACACCCTTTGTTTGCATCTTCCAGAATAAATCCAATGCTTTGGCCCCATGGCCATGAAATGCAAGGCCAGATATCATAGCCGTCCACAAGGTATCATCTTTGCCCAAGGCCTTCTCAAACACAGCAAAGGCTAACTTGACATTTCCACATTTGCAATACATGTCTACAAGAGCAGAAGCCAAGAAAGCATCTTGAGTCCCATGTTTTTTAACCACCCAACCATGGACACTCTTTCCCGGATTCAAGGCTCCCTTGCCTGCAGCCGCGGAGATCAAAGTTACAGCAGTCACTTCATCAGGTCTTACACAACTTGCAAGCATATCGCCAAATAGTTTCATCACTGCAGCGAATTCTCCGTATCGCGCATATCCAGCTAGAAGCGCATTCCAGGATATTAGATCCCTGCAAGGCGCGTCAAAGAAAAATTTGCTAGCGAGGTCCAACATGCCAGCATTAGCAAATCCTGCGACCATGGTGTTCCACGAAATACCATCCTTCTCACCAGCTTCACCAAACACTCTCATGGCCGTGTTCATTTCCCCACATTTTGCATACGTATCTAAAAGAACATTACTCAAAATCAATCCCCTGTCTGCAATATCCATCCTCCGCACCACGGCGCCATGAACGGACCTCCCAAGAAGCGCATTCTTCAGCCGCCCGCAGCAATCGAGGAGAGCAACAGCCGTATACTGATCAACACCAATCTCCCTGGACGCCATATCGCGGAAAAGCTGCAGCGCCTTCCTGCTGTATCCTTCCTTGACGTACCCAGACAACATGATATTGCAAGACACCGTATCTGACGTCGGTGCACACCGGAACACCGCCTCGGCCGCCTCCACATCACCGGTGTCCATGTACATCTTGATGAGCGAGTTTCGCAGGTACACACGCGAGTGCAAGCCATTCACAAGGACGTGAGCATGTACCTGCATCCCGACCGACGCGCACTCCACAGACTTCAGCAGCGACAGGAAGGTCTGCTCATCAGGGGAAGCAAATGACGCGAGCATGGATTTGTAGAGAGCAACCGATCGGCTGTGCGAGGAGGAGAGCGCCGAGAGCATCAGGTTGTAGATGTAGAGGTTGGGGCGAGGGGTGAAGTGCTCGAACAGGAGCAGGGCCTCGGGCGTGTACTGGGGGAAGGCGACGGTGGCGAAGTGGAGGAGCCGGCTCATGGGGAAGGTCTCGAAGGCGAGGCGGAGGCGGAGCATGTGGGCGAGGATGGCCTTGAACGGCCGCGCTCCGCCCCGGCACCGCTCGAGCAGGACGAGCGCCGGGTGGCCCAGCCGCAGCGAGACGGTCGGGTCCCAGGGGCTCCGGGAGGTGGTAGCCATCGCGGCAGCGAGACGGAGCGTGTTGGGGGCAGGAGGGCGTTTGGGTCTCGCCGGCGGCGGTATTAGCTTCGCGGTTTCGGTGCAGTGGAGGAGGTCGAGATGGATCGCTGGGATGAGGAGGCCACCTCACCGCCGGCGCCGCGGGCGTCCGAGCGAGTGGCTTCGTGGCGGAGCCCGGCTCCACCCAGTGGCGAGCGCTCGGCGGCGGCCGGCGAGGAGGCGTCGCACTGGCAGGCCCAACAACTAAACACACGCGCGATTACTTAACATCTAGGCCCATTTTTTGGGGGCCGCGATCCGACTCAAAATGGTTTAGTAGGCCCATTTATTGCTATAAACATCATAAGCAAAAGATGGACTTCTAGGCGCGGTCATTTTTAAACTGAAACCAAATTATCGAATTGAACATAATTAACCGATTATTTTGATTTTTTGTTTTTGGTTTTCGGTTCAATTTTTATTTTGGTATAATTCAGTTTTCGGTGTTGGGTTCGATTTTTCGCTTCAAAAAATATAAATAACCGAATAGCTCATGTACAATACTACTTTATAACGTTCTTCCTAAAGCCACTAAATAATTCTAATGTTTTAATACATTTATGCATATGTTAGGTATATTCATATGTTCTATTATGCTTATACTGTAATGACCTATGAATATTGTATGGGTTTATCTCTACTTTGTGTTGCGATATGAGAAGGACTAAATATAATATACCTAGCGTTTATTCATATTTCGATTAACCGAAAAACCGAATTAACCGAACTGGAATATTTTGGTTAATCCGGTTCGGTTTTCATTTTGATCCGAGAAATTCGGTAGCCAGATTCAAAAACCGAATTATTTTAAAATAAAAAAAATCGAACTGATTAGACCGAAAACCAAATGCCAACCCCTAGACCTTTCTTAAAAAAAAGTTAAAAAACACAGAGGAAAAAGGGTAAAAAAGAGCAAAAGATGGAGGGGCCAATCAGACAATGCCAGCTCAGCTATCGAACCTTCGTTGAGTATGGACTGAACTCACGGGCCCAGGCCCAGGCCCAACTCACGGGCGACCTTATCCATTCACGTGTTTTTTTTCCCGAAGAGACGAGCAGAGCAATCCCGCAGCCACCGCCCTCCCCCGGCGGCGCCGCGCCGCCGCCGCCTCCCTCGCTCCCTCTACAACGGGGGGAAGCGTTGAACCCGTCGCAACCCCTCTATCACGTCGGAGGTCTCGCCACGGAGGAGGAAGATGGTATGGTTGTCTTTTTCTTGTCCGAATTTTCAGTCCATAGCTATGCATCTCATATTCGATAGATAAGATGAGTTCCACATGGGAAAAAAAAGAGCTAGTGCCTTTCGAATCGATCCATTAAAGTAATACTTTTAGAGTTTCACCTGGTCACGTACGTTTGCCTGTCTTTGCATCTCAGTGACAAGATCTGCCCATCAACATGACAAGAAAAATTGACTCCGTGGTCAATTGCTCATGCTGCTGGTAACCCATATTCACCACTAGTATAGTGTCTGTGCTAACGCTACGACGACAGTACACCCGCTTATCAATTAAATGAGAAGATAAGTATGAATACAACACTTAATAATAAAAGAGAAATTTAGAATTTTAAATGAATTTAGAAAGAAAAACGGAACTAAGTGGAGGTCGAATGGGCGAAAACGGGCTCCCAAAAGATTTTAAATCAAGAAAGAGAAAGATTTTTTTTCTTCTGATTTTAGATTATTTTTTTTGTAGCTTCCACAGAGAGCACAACGTGCTCTCTAGGCTTGGCCAGCAAAGGAGAGGAAGGCCGGGGTGGCCGGCGGTCGCAGATGGTCAAGATCGTGCAATGAGATCGCCAAGACCGGCTCATGAGGAGGAGTTCACGGTTGCGGTGAATTTCACGAAAGATGACGGTGATGGCTTGGGTTACCTCCAAAATCCGCGATCTTTACAAGAGGGAGCACTTGGGGATTTACGAATGTGATGGGGTGGAGGAGAGCTCACGGCTTTTATAGCCCCAAACAAGCATATTTATGGAAACCATAATTTGGGATCAAATCGATTGGGAGGAAATTTTGGCAATAGAGTACGAAATTTGGTGAATTAACACCATAGATGGAAAGAGAAGATTTGGTGCGGGATTGATGGAGCTTTGGAGCTTCTTTCTTGCTTTAATGGAGGGAGGGAAGAGAAGAAGCTTCTCGGTTCTGGCTGCAGCTAGAAGAAGCTACAAGTGAGTTGCCTTCATTTTTTTTTTAATATAGAAGGATTTTTGAAAAGATAGCACATTAGGTTAAAAAATTCTAGAAAAATTCTCAAAAAAACTTTCGATTATTTTGTACTTAATAAAACTATTTTCTAAAAAAATTAAATTATAAATTTGCCGAGGTATGCGCCACCACGAGTCGTTGACCAAAGAACCTCGCCGCGTCGGCAAAAGCCACCGATGGCGGCATGTGGAGCCATTGCGGACTGCGTTCTCCGGCCACGCCCCATCTCCCGGTTTCATTTTCCCAACACGTAATGTATGGTCCTTTCCTTTTCGAGGACGTTTGTTTCCTTTTCCTTGATTCCAAGACGTTTGTTTCCTTTTCCTTGTTGATGTTGGAGGTGAGGAAGGTGCATTTGTGGGCCACGGATGATATCGGAAAAATATGGAAAAATAAAGTCGCGCTCGCACGGCCATTGGATACGCAAGGAAAAAAGATAAAATTAAATGATGCTTTCACGGCTTCTTTGGTTCCGCGAGAAAAATTGGAAAAAATAAGCAAAGACTCCTGCACCATTGGTTCCTTAGATAAAAATAAAAACAAAAATTCAGCGCTCTCGTGCTACCAAATTAGGCTCTATGAGGCTAGATCCGTAAAAAAGTCTCGAGAAGGGGCATATTCGGGAAAAAAATACGATCACAATGCCAGGACAATAAAAATTCAAGTCTTGTTTTCTTGCATGCGGATCCTCCCTGTTTATTTCCTTGTTTGATTCACCCTCTTTCCAAATATGTAGTACGTACAATTTTGACCAGTAAAAAATTCAAGTCTGGATTCCTTGCATGCGGATCCTTCTTATTTATTTCCTTGTTTGATTCGCTCTCCTTCCAAATATGTAGGTGGGGGAGGTTTGTTGTGGGCCATAGGGATGATTAGACACACTAAATAATGGCCATCGGATGTAGGTAAGTAAAACTAGGAAAGATCTGAGACGTTCATTTTGATGAATGCAAGTTTCTGTGGACGTTTTGCTTGGTGCACGAGCATTGGACCATCTCTAATGAGGTGCATTATTTAGGGTGGATGTAGAAAAAATTGATTAGGTGCATTATAAAAAGGTATAGATTAACAATACTCTTCAGTATCAGCTGATCGAAGTGCCATTGGTCCCAGCCCGAGGAATATACGCTTCCACCAACTAATCCACCCGCTATCTCTCATGTTAAATCATGTGTGTAGTGTGCTTGGCCAGTTCACTCGCTAATGTTCTCGACTTGTTACATCGCTCGACGCTGGCTTTGCGCATTTCCTGATCAGTGCGCTTAACTCGCTTTCGCATTTGCCATCTCCTTCCTATTCCCTTTTGATGAGCCATTGAGTCCCGTCCATGTCTGCTAGTTGTATAGCTTCGCACTCGCCTGTCGAATACCGAACACACAGTGCTGCATGTGCCGAAAGATTTCGTACCGAACTTGCATCGGATCGACAAAAGTGGTATCCAGATCTTCAATTTTGTTAGGAGCACGGCAACAAAGAACAATTGAAGAGATCCTTCCTTCGTGTTGGTTAGGTGACAGGAAGGTAGTGGACTGGTGAGCCTGCTCCTCACCCGTCCCTCTCAAATCTCAATCTCAATCTCTCTCTCTCTCTCTCTTGATCAAAGCCAACCTTAGCTTATTACTAATGACTCATGTATCGATCAGCTTAATGGTACTCAATTCGTCCCGATCGAGTTGTTTATATGTATAAGAGCAAGTTTAATCTCTGAACTCTGAAGTGTTACATTTACACCCACCAAAAGCGAACACACGGTGAAGAGTTCGGATGCTTGCACAGATGGACGCTTGAAACTGTCATATTTTCACACGCATGCAGAAGTGGCCCGATTTGGTCCTGCTGAAGCCAGCTAAGCAAGATCCAGAAGCTACTGTTCCAATGCTTGAAGATTTCAGCAGGGAACAAACGGTGCAGCAACTATTCATCATCGAACACACTATATATATACTAACAGAGCATCCTTGTCTAAGATGTGTATAAACTTAGGACGTGTTTGGTACGGCTCCAGCTTCACTAGATTCATGGATTTGGTGGAGCTGGGTATTTGTAGCTCCACAGATCCGCGAAGCTGGATCTGTAGGTATATTAAGAATGTTTAGGTAGGTCATTTTATTTAATTTTAGACTAAAAATATAAAATTAATTCTATTTATTTTAGCCTACAAGATTCAGATCTGAGGTGGAGCTAGAATCTGGAGCTCTACTAAACAGGATCTTAATTAGAAGTAAATGCAAATATAGACGATTATATTTAAGCATTGTTTGTTAAGACAGATCTAGTTTATACAGATCAAGAGAGGTAGGGACTAGGGCGTATGCAAGTGCTGGATATACAGATCAAGAGAGGTATGGAGCATCGACAAGTGCTGGATACAATGGTTACATAGACAGCATCGGAACCGTATCAGACTGAGGATTTCAATGCTACCTCCAGTGATTGATACAGAAGCATACATATCTATTCGGTACACCGGTATCAAGCAATTGAAGCACATGCGTGCATGTCTTGGTATTTCTTTTCAGTTTCTGAACTGGTGGCAGCGTTGCAACCAATATAATTAGAGACTTTTCATCATCCTCGGGAGGTAAAAAAAAATTCAGTATCTCTTAGTATTATCTTAGTATAAATTTTGGTATCTCCGAGAGAGACGATAGAAAGTCTGGTATAATTAACATCTATCCACTGTTTACCGCGAAGCAACTGCCTCGGACTCGGGCAAGTCAGCTGTTTGGCATGCGGGGATGGGTCCCGGTTAGGCCGAGAAGGAGAGATTTCTGCTGGGCCCAAGACAAAACCAACAGCCGCAGGCCTCTCGCGCTAGCTCTCGCTCGCCGTCGCCGGCCGGCCGCGCGCTCGCTGGGTTCATATCCATCAGAAGCAAGGTACGTACGTACGTTTAGGGTGTATTTGGTTAATAGAACGAGATTGAATGGTAAGAGAAATGATTATCTTGTATTACGTGGTTCTATTTTTTTTTGAATGAGATGGTTTAGTATCTAGACTGAATATTTATCATATTTGTATTTCACTATTTAGGATGTAATATTTCTATTTCAGCAATCAAATATAGCAATCAAATATATAGATGATCTTTTACTTTAATATCTTATACATGTACACCAAGTAAACAAACAGACTCATAGCCGGGAGGACGTACTAGGCCCGCACACGGCGGGAATTTCGTGCGCAGGGGGCCATCTCGATCGGCCGGGATCATACATGCATCATGCATGTGTGGATTATGTATTTATGTATGCCGTTTATGTGAACGCACAGGCTTGCATTGCATGTTTGCGTGCTGCAGATCGATGGATGGACGAACGGTGGTGGGGTCTCGCTCCGGGGCTGTGTACATAGGCAAGGTGTACTTGCACGTAGCATGCTCCGGACCAGGGTTTACAAAACCGTTCGATAAACCGGTCTACTCAAAAAAAAAAATTTAAATTTTTAAAAATTTTGAAAAAATTTATATGCTCGGTTTTTCGCTAAAAACCGCGGTTTTCGTCAAAAACCGCTCACAAAAACCGTTTTGCGATGAACATCTAGTTGGCAGCGGTTTTTCGCGAAAAACCACGGTTTTTCTATTTTTTTGAATTTTTCAAAAAAAATTGATTTATTAACCCTTCGGTTTTTGGACGATTTTCCGAGCGATTTTTACGGTTTTCATACCGCGAATTTCGACGCGAATTTCAAAATTCGGTTTTGTGAACCCTGCTCCGGACCGAGGTCGTCGCCGGCGGTCCCATCCTCTTGTTCTGCGAGTTCTGTTCATGTGAACTCCTGCCCAGTCTTGCTAGATTGAAGTGAGCTAGCTAACTAGCTAGGTCTATTCGCAGGTCGGTATACGTGTGACGTACGTGCGTCGGCAACACCTTTCCTCTTGCTTCCTGTCACCACTCACCACCCTTGACCACTCCCCTGCAGGAAATCAAGGTTTGATGGCGCTGGCTAGCTAGCTCTGGACTAGATTAATTCGCCTAAAAATAATGTCACAGTTAGCCAGCAAAGCAAGCTGCCTAATCCTGGAAGATTTCTCGCACGCGCCACGTCGCCAGGTACTATTATATAGGTCCTTTTCAAGGAAAAAATTACAAACTGGTCCTTGTCTGGAAAAAATAACGAACAGGTCCTCCTTCCAAAAATAAGAATATATATTACGATTTGGTCCTTTATACGTTTTTGAGGCTTGCGCTGGTCCTTTTCCACAAAAGCAAAATTACGTCTAGGTCCTTTGAACTTACGTCTGAGTCCTTTTTTAAAAAAAATATGTTACACTTAGGTCCTTTATGCGTTTTAGGCCTTTCGAATGGAGGGACTTTTCCCTAAAAAACTCATCTTTCTCGTGTAAACCAGCCTAGTATATACTTACTATTATACCGGAGAGGAATGGAGGCAAACCAGCCACGTCACGTCACCTTCCTCACAAAAAGTCCTCCGAAAATTCGAAATTACGTTTAGATCTTTCGATCGGTTTTTAACAAAACGAACCCAAAAAAATTCAAAATTACGTTTAGATCCCTTCACGGTTTACGTTCATGTCCTCCCAACGGTTTTTAACAAAATTGATCCAGAAAAAACCGAAATTATGCCTAGGTCCCAAGAAATCGGCTTTTAGCAAATTAGACTCGCCGATGGGTCCTAGCGACCCCTTTTTTTTTTAAAAAAAAATTGGAATTATGCAAAAAACGAAAATACGTTTATTTTCTCCCAAAAACAAAAATCACATATTCGCCAACAGTTTATAGTAGTCCACAAATTCACCGACAGGTCCTAGCGGTCTATATTTTTTTTTAAAAAAAAACAAGAAAACCGAAATTACGTAAAAAAACAAAATATGTTTAGGTCCCTCTGCGTTTTTTTAAAAGAAAAACACAAATTCGCCGACAGCTCCTACCAGCCTATATTTTTTAAAAAACCCAAGAAAACCAAAATTAAGCAAAAAAAAATTCAGAAATATCCGTCGGGCCAAATTCCGCGCAGCGCAGCGTCGCGTGACCGAATTTCTCAAATTTCACACGCGTAATGTCGCACGACGAAATTTCACATGACGCAACGTAGCGCGTGGCACTAGCTAGCATATATCAAAAGTACGGGCCGTCAGCTGTGCACTGAACACGAACACTAACTTTTGAGCGTGACGGCGACACCGAACTATAAATCAGCAGTAGAAGGCTACTAGTGCTTGGATCCGGGCTCACTGTCGGCCGATCGATCACGGAAGGCACCGCACTGTCATCATCGCGGCGAGGAAAGGCAACGCACGCAAGGCATGGAAAGCTAGGCAACCCAGCCGGCCGACAGCGAGTGGGCGTCGACGGCGACAGGAGGGCGGCACGGCCGAATTGGCGGCATGGCTGGCTCCCTACGCCCATGTACACATCGGCTGATCCATTGCTAGCGTCGCGCGCGTATCGATCTGTCTCGGGATCTAAGCTGGAGGGTAGAAAAGAGGGAGAGAGATCACGCGCGCGCGCGAGAGAGATCGAGGGGAGCTAGGAGTGTGTGAGCTGCACGCGCGGTTCCACCGGCATGGGCGCGAGTGTCGTCCGCTGCGCCCCCCATGCGTCCGACCATGTATCAGCCGGGATATATTGGCAGGCAGGCAGGTCGGCCATCCTTGCTCCACTCCACTCGACCACGTTTCTTCTCCCTCCCTTAACTTTTGCTCTACTTTCATCGTCTCCTTGGATCGATCTCGTAGTTAATGGCGTTCTCGTCGGTTCCGGTGTAATTCCAAACAGATGCGGATCGATCTTGCTTAACGGAGCAGGCATTCGATCCCCGTATATAACTCGACCGCTCTTGGTGTGAGGATTTACATACTAGCAGAGTAGCAGTCCTTGTACCGGTGAAAGGGAAGTAGCGTTGGTGGCTTGGCGGGCCTGCGTCAGTTGACCTCTCTACTCACTAGTTCTAGAAGTACTTGCCTAGCTACTTGGCAGAGCTTCCAAAAAATCGGATAAGAGAAAAAAAAATGTAAACCTAGCACTGAATTCCCAGAAGAAGAAATCCAGTGCAGTATTGTACGTACATGAGGAGAAGATATCCGGTGCTCCCAACAAGTTTTGTGATGCCGGTGCTCCGGCCCACACCTTGATAAATAGTGCAAATCTATACCCTTTTATAATACACCTAAACATTTTTTTCTACGTCCACCCCAAATAATGCACTCCACTAGAGATGGTCCAACCTTCATGCACCTAGCGAAATGTTCCCAGAAACTTTCCTCCATCAAAATTAACCTCTCAGATCTTTCCTCAGCTTTACTCACCCATATCCGATGGCCATTGTTCAATGTGTCTAACTCATCCCTGTGGTCCACAACAGATCTCCCCCCACCGGCAGCATCATCTCAAGGAAAAGAAAACAAATATCCTGGAATTAAGGAAAAGGAAACAAACATTCTAGAAAAGAAAAAGACCATATATTACGTGCTGGGAAAAGAAAATCGGAAGATAGGGCACTATACTAGTAGTCACGAAAAGTTCGAAAAAAAATGCATAGATAGGTCACGATGTAATCTACCATTCCATAAAATTTCAAATATAAATTCAACCTACATATTTATAAATAAAAGAGACAATTTCAGTGAATAGTAATTTTATTTTTATCTTTCCCTTTTTATTTTGGATTGCCTTTTTTAGTATACTTTATCTTTTTTTTGTTTCTCAATGTGCACATCAAATTTATATTTTTGATTTTGTTTAATAATATACTATATTATCTCTATATACGTATATTTTTTAGAATTTTTCACAACATTTGAACTGTTTTCTGGGAGAAGTACAGGGAGGGGCACAGGAAACATTCTCGTACGTGGAGCATGGGCCCAGTTCCTGCCTGCCTGCGACACTGAGACGTGCCAGTGACGTTGCTGCAGCAGAAACCTTTCCTTATCTAACCACTGTACATTATTTTTTGAAAAAAATTTAGCCCTCATATATATTTATAAATTTAGCCCTCCATCTACTGTGAAAAATGCGAGACGACACCTATCACCTACTACACCTGAAGAGCTCGGGGGTAAACAGCGCCACAGCAGAGCGAGAGATCGCTGGAGTGGAGCCTAGGAGGAGAGCGCTGTCGAGCTGTGACAACGAGATAGGTGGGGTCAAGAACCGGCCCAGCGTAGGGCACCTTGATGCCATGGTTGGGGAGCATGATAAGATTTCTGTTACAGTGGGTCGAAGAAGTTAAATTTATAAATATACATGTAGAGGTCTAGATCTTAGTAAAGAAAAAACGTACGCGGGGCAGGGATTCGCTGAAGCCGGCTACTCAACAGGACTTCTGCAGTTGCAGGGTTCAGTCAGTCGGTCAGAGTGTTAAACCAGTACTAGCAGCAGTATTTTTCAATCAGCAAATTAATTAAGGAGACACATCGCCCCAGGCCCCTGCCGGCTGCCGAGTGCCGATAACCCTACGGTGCAAGAAAGCAAAAATGCTGAGTTGTCATATGCCAATATGAGAACTTGAGAAGCATGCAGCATGCAAACTTGTTGGCCCGGCTGCAGGTTTTCTTATCCTGCTGGCTGCCTCTGCCTCGCCATTTCTTGGATCATGTTGATCAGTGTGTAAGACTCTGTAGGGTAGGAATCGAGCACATGCAATGGAGCATATTTCTAGACCAGAGATGCATTATATATTCTGGGTTAGCTCGAGAGTCATACTGCATTAGAGTATGTGTATTCTCATCCCAATCACACCGTTGCTTGTAATGAAGAGGATGCCATGTTGATGATTGATTACAAGTGGAACTCTGGGTTCTAGTCTTCTAGAGGTGTGTTTTCCAATATCACCCCTCTGATTTCCAACACACGCTCTGCCTCCCCCAAGTTCACATGTCTTTTCTTTAGACCGTGAGAACAACTGGTCAGTGCTGCCATCTTAAGGCTCACAAGTACATATCACGGATTTAAAATTTTCAGAAAATACTAGTGAAAAATCCACATAAATAACCTACTCAAGTACTCAACCCATAGTTGGTGGGAACCGTACTTTGGTTATCAGCCATAGAGATAAGGTGCCGCACCGCTAGCTCAAGTTTACATGTTTTTTTAATGAAACAAATACTAGCTAAGTGAAGCCATAAAATCCGTGCAATCAAACTTCCTCAAGTTTGACCACTAATATGTTTAAAACTAGGGATGTGCTTCTACGTATCACTATTTTAAAATTGCATGTATTAATTTAATTATCTTAATTTGTAGTGCTCTTGTGTTAATCTAGAATTATTGTTGCTGTCATATGATGAATGTTAGAGTTTAGGCTGTGGAACCTACGTCTCCCGTTCGAGGGTGCTTGTTTATAAATATGCCGATCAAAATGGTATATTTATTAGCAAGCAGTCTCGAATTGTTTACATTTTTTAGACAGTTCGAGGATATGTGGTTCGGGCAAGTTCCTGAGCTGTTGTACAACTCTAGAGTAGATTTCGGTAGTGTCTCTCTGGTGTTCTCCGGGTACACACCCCTCTTGACCTGTTGTCGAGGCGTGTATCTAGAAAACAACGGGAAGATGCTGCTGAAATTTTCTCTGGAGTTGTACAACGGTTTAAGAACTTGCCCGAACCACATATCTTTGAATGGGATTAGGACCTAACCTATTTAGAGATTAGAAGTCATTGTTGGTACCCTTGTTTTATTTCATTGAAGTCAAAAGATTTGCAAGATACCGCACTATGTAATTAGTTTATTCGATATCATTGTTGATGTTTGCAATATATATCTCCTAACTAGAGAATTGGAAGCTCTTAACTAGGGAAGAAGCTAGGTATCGATTGGAGTACATTTATATATCTTGAAACCCGTCCTCTATTTTGCAAAGATAATATTAATTCAAATGATGTCTCAATATTTGAAATAGCTAGCTAGCTGTCGCTCCAGTTTTTCCTTAATTTATTGTGCGAAGTCTAATTGCGGATGGACCATGAGGAATAGATGTATCAGAAAAGCCGTGTGAGTGATGAATTTTAGAGGGGTGTTAAAGAGTTCAAAAAATTTGCAGAATAGGACATGATGAAGAAGGGTGTAAGCTTCATATATTGTCCTTGCATTGATTGCACCAATCTCAGGAGATTTAACAACTCAGCTCAAATTGAGAACCACCTGATTCGACGTGGCTTCGTGAGGAATTACACCTGTTGGATCCATCACGGAGAGACAGGTAGTACCCTTCCGTATGCAACGAAGACACAGTGGAACTCGATGACGAGTTGCAGCGTGATATATTTGAGAGGACAATTTGGAGCAAATGTTGCGAGATGTGGAAGGAAATTACACGAAAAGAGAGTTTGAAAAGTTTAAAAGCTTGATGGAAGACGATGTCAAACCGTTGTTCTCAGGTTGCAAAGCGGAATACACCAAGTTGGGTTTGATCCTTGCATTGTTCGAACTGAAGACAAAACACCGTTGGACAGATACAAGTTTCAATGCACTTCTAGTTCTTCTATCAGATCTGCTTTCGGAGGGAAACGAGTTGCCCACAAGAATTTATGAAGCGAAGAAGCTACTATGTCCCATAGGAATGGAAATAGAAAGGATACATGCATGTCCGAATGATTGCATCTTATACCGTAACGTGCATCAGGAGCTGCATGTTTGTCCAGTTTGCGGTGTGCCCCACCACAAACAAAAGGAGAAGCGTAAGAGCCGGGCCGACGACGGTGAAGTGGTCAATAAAGGTGCACTAGACAAGGTATTGTGGTACTTGCCCATCATTCTCCGTTTGAAGCGGTTGTTTGCAAATACCATAAAGGCAAAATTATTGCATTGGCATTATGAATCTCGAAAGGAAGATGGCAAGCTGAGACACCCTGCTGATTCGACTCAATGAAGAAACATCGATTGAAAACATGAGTTCGGTGCCGAAATGAGGAAAATAAGATTTCAGTTGAGTACGCATGGAATGAATCTATTTGATAATATGAGCAGTCATCATAGCACCTGGTCAGTTCTGTTGTGTATCTACAATCTCCTTCCTTGGCTGTGCATGAAGCGGAAGTATATCATGATATCGTTGCTAATCTCGGGACCCAAACAGTCGAGAAATGATATTAATGTGTACCTCACTCCACTGATCGAGGATTTGGTAAAATTGTGGAACGAGGGGGTCATGGTGTGGGATGCGTACAAAAGAGAGCACTTCACCCTACGGGCTATGGTATTTTGCACCATAAATGATTTCCTAGCCCTTAGTAATTTGGCGGGCTACAATACGAAAGGAGGCAAAGCGTATCCTATTTTTGAAGAGAAGACTGAGAGCCTATAGCTATTGAATTCCAAGAAAACTGTGTATATAGGTCACCGTAGGTTTCTACCTCGAAGTCATCGATACCGTAAGATGGATGGCAAATTTGATGGGAAGAGTGAAGTCTGTTCGGCCCCGCAGCCTATGAGTGGAAGGCAAGTATATTCACGTGTAGAGGATATCGATGTTCAGAACGGAAAGAGCCGTAAATCTATTCGTCCTAGGATCATTTGGAAGAAGAGGTCGATATTTTGGGACTTACCATACTGGAAGGAGTTAGATGTCCGGCATTGTATTGATGTCATGCACATTGAGAAGAATGACTGCGATAATTTGGTTGGCATCCTGCTGAACATACCTGGGAAGACCAAGGATTGTGTGAATGCTCATCGCGACATGGCCTACATGGGAATAAGGCCCAAGCTTGCTGTGATAGAGGAGGATAGAAAAGGTCCGTACATCTCCGCTACATGCTATACCCTATCCAAGAAGGAGAAAGAAGACCTCTGCAAGTGTCTCCATGTATTAAAGTTCCATCGGGCTACTCCGCAAACATTAAGAAACTTGTGTCCATGGATGATTTGAAGTTGCTTGGCATGAAGTTCCACGACTGCCATGTATTAATGATCTAAATGCTCCCAGTTGCAATCAAAAATATTCTACCAGAGGATGTTAGGTTGGCAATCACAAAGCTGTGTTATTTCTTCAATTTGATCTCCTGCAAAGTTATTGACCCCGATGTGTTAGATAACTTACAGAATAAGGTGGTGCAAACTCTATGTCAGCTTGAGATGCATTTCCCACCATCGTTCTTCGATGTCATGGTCCACCTTGTTGTTCACCTTATTAGAGAGATTAAGATATATGGACCCGCGTTCCTACGTTACATGTATCCGTTCGAGAGGTAGGGTATATTAAAGTCCTATGTGAGGAATCGGTCGAAGCCTGAGGTAGTATTATTGAAAGTTATGGGACTCAATAGGTTATTGAGTTCTGTGTGGACTGTCTCGAAAAAAGACAAGCAATCGGTGTTCCTGTATCTCGCCATGAGGGCAGACTTATTGGCAAAGGAACCGTTGGGTCGAAACTAACGAGGCCACGGTTTGATATGTATTGTAAAGCGCATTTGACAGTCTTGTAGCACAACATAGAAGTTGCAGGGTACATTGAGCAGCATAAGTTGGTATTACCGGAAGAGAATCCACATATGGATGAGCTTTCCATCACGCGAGAACACAACGATAGATTTCTCACATAGTTCAAACAAAAAACGGAGGTCTTCGTTAGTGAGAATGTCAAATGGTTGGCTAACGAACCTAGATTTAATGTATAGACATGACATGGGTACGATATTAATAGGTACACCTTTTACACTGAAAGTTAGGATGCCAAGAGTACTATTCAAAACAGTGATGTAAGTATAGAAGCTTTGTCCAATGAACATCACTCGAAAGGAGGATCCTCAATGGCAATGAAATCATACTATAGGATGATCGAAGAAATTTGGCTCGATTACGGAATATACCAAGTTCCATTGTTCCGATGTAAATGGGTGGGACTTCCACATAGAGTGAAGGTCGACTAGAGAGGTTTTACACTTGTGGATCTCAATAGACTCGCCTACAAAGATGACTCGTTCATCCTTGCGAAGCAAGCAAATCAAGTCTTCTACGTGCGTGATCCGGCCAATCCGAGGTTGCACGTCGTCCTTTATGGCAAGCGATGGATCGTTGGTGTTGAAAATATCGTAGATGAAGAATACGACCAATTCGATAAAATACCTCTGTTTGCATATGGGGCATGTCTTAATAGGGACGACGACACACATGAAATCAATTACATGCGAATAGATCATCAAGAAGGGCAGTATTGTAGATAAATGGACTATTGTAATGTTTATGCATAAATAGCACTTTGTGTCATATGTTGTGAAAGAAAATTCCTTTGGATGAAATTATAGTTGGGAAAGCTTGTAAATAGTTGAAAGTTCATTTCTGGAAATTTTATAACAATTCGGAATTAATTTGAAAAAGTTTTGACTTTTCTATGCTTTATGCAAAAAAACATGCCTATGAAATGAATTTTAGCATATTTCTTGAATGACGACTCTTGTTGCAAAAATTCTTTGTTGAAAAGATTTGTAGCATCGTAAAGTATGTTTCTGCAAAATTTCAAATAATTTCAACAATGTATGAAAAAGTTATGGCCTTTTCTTTCTTTGATGAAATGCTGAAAATTCAGAACTGACAGAGGCATGGTAATGTTTAATATCATCTGCATCGGTTTTTCCTTAAACCGACACTGTTGTGTCTCATTTGTGTCGGTTTTTTGTTAAAACCAATACTGATGTGGTTCTTGATTTGTCTCGGGTGTTTCTGAAAACCCATGTTGTGGTCATTTGTATCAGTTCTAGATAAAAACCGATACTGATGTAGTAGTTATTTGTATCGGTCCTAGATAAAAACCGATACTGATGTTGCGGTTATTTGTATCGGTTTTGGATAAAAACCTATACTGATGTGGGGTTTAATTTGTGTTGGTTTTTTATGGAAACCGATATTGATATGACTTATTTGTGTCGGTTTTACGTTGACAACCGATAGTGATTAGTGCTGTGTTGGTTTCAGAAGTAAAACCAATAGTGATTTGTGTCGGTTTCAAATGTAAAACCGATAGTGATTCTTTCTTTGATTTGTGTCGGTTTTCTTTAGAAACCGATAGTAATATTGATATTAGTTGTATCGTTTTTTACTGGAAAACCGATAGTGCTTGTTTGTCATTTGTGTTAGTTTCAGCTATAAAACCGATTGGGAAAGTTCCTTGATTTGTGTCGGTTTTGTTTGGAAGCCAATAGTGAAGATGTTAGTTATGTCGGTTTTTTAAGGAAACCAATAGTGATAGTTGTTGGTTCTATTACACAGCGATTCCGCATTGATTTGGTCCCCACAGCCATTAACATCTCTCTCTCTCTCGTGCGCATTCTTTTGGTCCCTGTAGCTCTCCCGCAAACACAACTAACCCTTAGTTTCGCCACCATCTCCCCCACCTCCGCCTTCTCCCCCACCGCAACCTTATCCCCCACCACCAGTCGCCCAGCCCACCGTCGGCCACGAGCTCTGACCCTCCCTCCACCGGCGACTCCTCCCCCAGTGGGCTTGACGACACCTCCGGCGCCATCCTCGCCATCCTCGATGCCTAGGCCACCTCCGACGATGTCCCGCTGTCCCCGATGCCTCGGACACCTCCGACGCCATCCCCGCCGTCCCCGACGCCTAGGCCACCTCGACGCCGCCGTCCCGAGGTATGAGCAACTGGCCTCTAAAAAACGCAGTGAATTAGTTGTGCCGATATGCAGTCGGTGTTCTAGAACACACTAACAATGTCCAACGCTGCTAGGCACTCCTCAAGCTCATAGGCAATCCCTTATGCAAAAAAAAGATTTAAAAGCTCAACCAGATTACTCTGAGAAATATTGGCCCATTCACTTCCAGTTATTGGTGAGTAAGACATGGGAGCTCCTCATCGCACTTCCAGTTATTGGTGAGAAAGATTGGCCCATTCACTTAAAAGAAAATGGGATTTCCAATAACATCATTGTCATTCATCCCAAACATCTCATAGATTAGTAAATGCGTCCAGACTTCTAGAGTCTATAGTGGTTATGGAAAGCTGAAAAATGAACAAAGGGGAGCTAAAAAGAGTTGCACGCATATAGTAGTGTCTTACTTTAATCATTTGAAAAACCTAAAACTACTTCAAGATCAGTTATCACCCTCCTCAGTGCAAAACATTTTCAGAAAATAAAGCATGCCATATTTTAGTAGTGCACCTACCAATTGTTGAATGATATGTTACACTGCATCTTCAGTGAGAGTTGTTCCATGACAAGTAGACATTTCCCTTTAAATTTCAGCAGTGCATGACAGTTCGCTGAATGCATATGTACACATTTATGCATTCTCTTTTCATGGATTTCATGGTCCAAACTACATATTGAACATAGCTAAATTTGGTTGCAACATTATATAGCTTTCGGCATAAGTTATGCACCGGTAAATAGAATACATCAATGGATACAAGCAGATTCTTGATCCATGTATTAGCTAATCAGCAAAGTCATAACCATAATCTTAAACTAGCTTAGCTGATGAATCAAATTAGATATTTCTTAAACAGTTTTGCTTCTTCAGATTCCATAGAAACATCATATTTGTATCCACAGAACTATTGATAATTAAGTGCCTCTTTAATAGTTTTCACATTTGATAGAAGGATTGTATATCTTAACATGACCCTATTTGGGGGGTGTATAAAGTAGCTTTAACTTCAGTGTAAACTTGCACAAGAGCACCAGCCTGTGATTATTCATCCATCAAAATTTATATTAGAATAAGATGTAACAAAACTAAATAATCTAAACCATGACTAAGTTTCTTACTTGTTTGGTACAATTTTCTAGTTATATTCAGTACAATTATTCTCTGTTTATGCTAGTTATCTTGTTATGCTTCTATCCAAGGTATTTCTTTTCAAGCCGTTTTTGCTTGCTTTATATATATTTTTAAGCTATGTTAGAATGCTAATTTTATTTATGTGTTTTCTTTAATGTCTTTTTTGTAATATAATCAACGTTAGAGTTTAGGCTGTGGAACCTACGTCTCCCATTTGAGGGTGCTTGTTTATAATTATGCCGATCAAAATGGCATATTTATAAGCAAGCAGTCTCAAATTGTCCACGTTTTTTGGACAGTTCGAGAATATGTGGTTTGGGCAAGTTTCTGAGCTGTTGTATAACTCTAGAGTAGATTTCGGTAGCGTCTCACTGGTGTTCTCCGGACACACACCCCTCTTGGCCTGTTGTCGAGATGTGTATTTAGAGAACAGCGGGGAGATACTGCCGAAATTTTCTCTGGAGTTGTATAACGGCTTAGGAACTTGCTCGAACCACATATCCTCGAATGGGATTAGGACCAAATCTATTTAGAGAATAGGAGTCATCGTTGGTACATCTTTAGTTGGTCAATAGATAGACTTTTCTTTAGAACAATTAAATGCTAGGAATTAACTGTTCATCTATTGCTTTACATGATTTATTGTCAAGTGCACATAATAGCTACGAATTGCTTTCTCTCATATCAAATATATGACCATGTTAGATAAAAATACTCAAAATATCGCAATTAGAGAGCATCGGCTCATCGCCAAACGGAGTAGAAGGTGCTGCCGAGGGGCCGAGCACAATTCAAAATGTTGAGGGGCCGAGCAAGGTGAGGAAGGCCCGAGGACTGAACAAAGAGGGCACAGGGAGAACGCCACAAGTTCTACATAGGTCCTCCCAAGTACAAGGGGTGATACCGGTCATTCCTCGGCCAATTAGTGAGGGAGAGAGTGCCCATAACGGTTAAGGATTGGAGAAAGGAAGTCAGTGCCGAGCAGAAGAATTGACTATGGGACGACGTTAAGGGCTTATGGATTATAGAGGAGGAAGATGAAAGCAATGCGAGGCGTTACGCCTTGAAGAGAATGGGTGCGGCCTTGAGGCACTTCAGGGCCCTCATGCATAGTGAGTATGTACTGAAAGGCCGTACACCATTCGAGAGGTATCCATTCATGACTCCTGATGTTTGGGAGGAGTTCACGTGGACAAAGGGTACGCCCGAGGCAGAGCAGCTGAGAGAGAGGAATACCGCTATCCAGAGACATAACACGCACCCACACCACCTCGGTACAGGCGGCTATGAGGAGAAGAAGGCAGAGTGGGCGCGACTAGCCGAGGAGTGCACGAACTCTGGGATGGCGATGCCTTACTCCCACATATGTGAGGAGCGAGCATGCAACTGGGTATTAGCGAGGACAAAGAAAACCGCCGATGGGCAGCTTGTAGTTGCAAACCCCGCTATTGCGCACGTCGTCTCCACCATCGTAAAACATCTAACTTAGTATATTGCAGTTGACCCAACTTGTTATATTTCAGATCTAATTCGTACTCGCTTATTCAGGAGGAGGTAAGCCAGCAGAAAGAGTAAGGGACCTTTCAGTGCCAAGGGTCGAAGGACATCTTGTCGTCTGCGATCGGGAAGCCTGACCATAAGGGCTGGGTGCTTGCCGCAGGGGCGGGGCATACGAAGAAGTCCTACTTCCGAGATGACGCTGCAAGTGCTAGATCAAGATCATGGGAGGCACGTGCAAAGCACCTCTAGGACACGCTCAGGGAGTAGTTGTAAGTTCAAGCTCTATTGGTTTTGGTGATTGGTTTTAGATTAATATTTAATCAATGTTTAATGACAAATCTAACCATTATAACACTAACATGTTTATTGAGCTTAATTCTTATTAGTCTCAAATTTGGATGGAAAATGAAAAACCCAAGGTATGTACTCGTATCCATTTTATTATCTTGTTGCATACTTAGCATTCAAGTTAAAGGATGAACTCTTCCATTGCTTATACATTAAAGATGTGCATTATGCTTTCAATTTCATACATTACATGAATGCACACATCTAGGGAGATTTAATAATTTAACTTAATGTTTCAATTGTATTGATCCATATCTTCTTGCCAAATAATATAAAGGATCAAGACTTTGAAACAACCCTTTGAGTATATATATAACTTGTGTAGTTGTAATATACTCATAAAAATATAGGATAAACTCAAATGCTATCTAAGATTGATTATGTGCATATTGATTCCAATTTTAATTATTTATATGCACATATTTAATGGTGTTTATCCTATAGTTGACAGTCTCAAGAGTATTGATCCCTTTCCATCACTCCAACATATTGGATCATTACTTTGAGAATCTATAAAAATGAGTATATGAAACTTGTGTAGTTATATATACTCATATCAATTTAAATGAAATGTAAATTGAGATTCGCTTGTCTTTTAATCATCAAAGAACGCTTCATCATGTGTTGATGGTGTTCCTTTGATTGATTAAGGACAAAAGGAAAATTCTTGAGTATAATGAAGCATTAGTTGCATCAAGGTACTCAAGACATAATTAATCATTCAAATTGATTTAGGTTGTGCTCAATTGATCTTGGGGCATCTATTATGTGTTAATAGAGTACAATTGATGATTGAGACAACCATATTTGTCAGACTAACAATCTTCCATGAGTTGTGAAATAAGTTGAGTCCAATGATAATAAAGAATCGAGAAGAAGAAATCATCATGTGTTGATGAGCTTCAAGAGGAGATCACGAAGTGAAGAGAAGAGAAGTGGAGGTTCATCATGTGTTGATGAACAAAACGAGACTCGATCCTAGAGAGAAGATGATTGGATATCATAAAAGCTCTAAGTGGATCGGTAGAGGCAAAGGTATAACTAGCTAGGGCTAAGGATGTGTTCCTAGTCTTTTACCGGTCTCGGTGTTTGGATGGGAGACCGGGTTGCTAGTTAGGTGACGTACTATTAAGAGGGGTTGAGTCTTTTAGCTTGAACTTCATCATGTGTTGATGAACTCAATCCGATTGACTCTAACTCACTCTCTTAGTTGAATTTTGTATGAGCTACGGATTTGCATGTGTTGCGAATAAGGGATCTCATGTTTGCTTCCTATTGAATCTTAATTGATGTGGGTTTTGGCATGGAGCTATGGATTTGCATGTGTTGCAAAAAGGGAAATAGCTCATGCAATTTGGTTTAAGTGGTTTTTGCATGAAGCTAGAGATTTGCATGTGTTGCAAATGGAGAGCTCATACATTTGGGTTAAATGCTTGTTTTTGTATGGAGATATGGATTTGCATGTGTTGCAAAAAGGGAAATAGCTCATGCAATTTGGTTTAAGTGGTTTTGCATGGAGCTAGAGATTTGCATGTGTTGCAAATGGAGAGCTCATGCATTTGGGTTAAATGCTTGTTTTTGCATGGAGCTAAGTTTTGCATGTGTTGCAAAAGAAGAGAGCTCATGCAACTTGATTTTAATGCTTGTTTTTGCATGGAGCTAAGTTTTGCTTGTGTTGCAAAAGAAGAGAGCTCATTCAATTGTTGGAAATATGCCCTAGAGGCAATCATAGAGATGATTATATTTCCATAAATTTTCATAAACTATGAGATTGTTCTTTGAATAACATCATGGATATTTATTAAGAAGTACGTGACTTGTTTGTGAAACTCTGTGTTCTTCTTTATGATTTTCATTCTAAAAAGGGCCCCTAATCGATAATCATATGAGGACACATATGAGTAGACTAGCATATGTATTGGTCGATGACCATGTTTCATGGGTCATAGATATGGAGATATCAAACCAATAATATGGATACATGCTAGAGAACATGGTGTTGGACATCGACCCACTATGAGATATTGCGAGAACGTTGTTTTATTTCATGTCATCAGTTCATCTCATATACGATGTGTATGCTATATCCTTCGACTTGAGATTGTCGCATGTTCTCAAGATGCGTAATGGCTTACTTAGGGGTCGTCAAACGCTACTCCGTAACTGGGTAGTTACAAAGATGGCTTTCGGGTTTATCATGAAACATGCTTCGAGGCGTGGTCGATCAAGATAGGATTTGCCCCAACGGGAGAGATATCTCTAGGCCTCTCGAGTGGTCGGATTCCAGAAACGCATGGCCATGCTACTCGAGTAAAGAGTTACTCGAGTCATCGAGTCAAAGAGTTAACTCAGTGTATTCGGGAATCCGAGTCACAGCATCGAGAAAGAGTGGTCGAGCCATCCAAATAAGGATGACAACAACTCGCCTTGGGTTTGACCAATATCGTGAAGCATAAGGAAATGCATATAGGACATTATTGAGGTTCGTTCGATCTTTACATGTTCTCATGAGTCGATAAATCCTGCTAGGAGCCGCTATCGACTATTGGTCGTTTGCTCGATGGTCGAGTAGGAGTACTCAATGGTTGAGAAGGTATACTTGATGATCGAGTAGGAGTACTCAACATCGATAGGGGTACTCCAGCCATTTTCGAGTGCACGTGAAACTATAGGGTCTCACGCTTAAGGGGCTGTAACCAATTCGGATAGGGATCCGAGTTGTAATGAGCATAAAGTTCCTAATGGGCTTCAAGGGTTGAAACCCGTTATGGGACGTCTATATGAAGGGAGGAGGTAGTGTCTTTAAGGTGTGGTTGACACACGGAAAAACACAATAGGAATTCGGAATTCCCGAAACCTTAGCCACCACTCCTCCTCTGCCCAAAACCGCGCGCCCAGGCGCTAGCACTCCGGCGCGTGGTGTTCCTGCCTGTACGTGTGGATACCTTAGAGGCATTGCTGCGAAGCTTCAATGCTAGGACGATCCGCAACCGTGATAGTCACAAGGAGTTGTTGGGGAGGCGCGAGGCTAGTACGACTACATCTGCATCACCATGCTACATCGACTCTACTTCCGCTACAGGTCTACGCGTCTAGTTTAATTCTGTGATCTATAACTTGCAGTGATTCCTTAGTTACGCGGTAGAAAATTTTGTTTTTCTGCTAGAGTAGCCTCCCCATAACCCAGCAACAACTTGATTTTAATAGTTGTTATTTGCATGGAGCTAGATATTTGCATGTGTTGCAAATAGAGAGCTCATACATTGGATTCTTAGCTTGTGACTAGTAGAGTTTCCAAATGTGTTTTGCAAATTGCTAGAGATCATGTGTTGATCATCACAAGGCTATTGCTTGTTGTATGCAAAATGAGTTTTTGCAAAATGTTGGTTTAATTGAGTCTTTATTTTGGAGCATGTGAATAGGATTTGCAAATATGTTTGCAAATTGACTTGATCATGAGTTCATCATCACATGGCTCGAGGTTTGCTTTTAAGTGGTTAATTTGTTATTTGCAAATATGTTTTGCAAATTAGCTGAAGGTTATGGGTTTTGATCCTAGAGCATGTGAATAGGGTTTGCAAATGTGTTTTTCAAATTGACTTGATAATGTGTTGATCATCACATGGCTAAGAGAATTGATCTCATAGGTTCTTAGTTTATTTGCAAATGTGTTTTGTAAATAAGTTGAAATTTTATTGTGATTCTTTGGAGCATGTGAATAGGGTTTGCAAATATATTTTGTAAATTGACTTGATCATGTGTTGATCATCACATGGCTCAAAGAATCAATCTTTGATGAATTTGGAGAAAAGTTTTTTTGTGAAAAACTTGGTTTTCTCCTTGTGGCCGGCACTATCGCTCATTGAGGCTGGTAGTACCGCTAGGTCGATAGTACCGCTTATGGGAGCTAGTACTGCCGCTCGGCTGGTACTACCGCCCCAATAAGGGCTGTAGTTATTTTCCACAGAGGCTGTTCTGGAGGAGCGCTGAGGCCGGCAGTACCGCTCGTGGGGCCGGTACTGTCGCTCAACCTGCACTACCTACCCCAGATGGGTGGTAGTACTGGACTGTCTGGGCAATGGCTATTTTTCTGACCGTTGCGCTACATGGGCGGTAGTGCCGGGTTTTGTTGAAAAATGCCGGGATTTGCTCCCTAATGGCTAGATTTCGTGAGGGAGGCTATAAAAGGATGCCAAGAGCTGGCATTTGTGCTTGCTGTATTTTTGAGACATCTTGGAGGGGTTGTGCATGTGTTGCACTCTTCAAATTTGGTTCTTGAGCTAAGAGTGAGCCCTAATTGCATGTGTTGCAATTAGGAAGTGGATGGAGGGTCTCTTGTGCATGTGTTGCACTTGAGGAGGATCCTTGTGCATATGTTGTACTTGGTGATCACCATTGTACATGTGTTGTACTTGGTGAGGTTCAAGCTAGAGGGCTTGACTTGTCACTCTTGGTGTTTGCTGACACCTAAACGGTGTAGCGGTGTCGTGTGCGATGAGTTTCTCAACGAAGGTTGTGAGAAGCCCCGTTGAAGTTTGCGAAGGTTGGAGCTCGCCTATCCGGAAGTGGAAAGAGCTACCACTAGTGGATTCGAGATGGGTGCTCAATTCGTGGAACCGGTCCAATGTGTTTGGGTTAATCTCAACATGGACAAGGGGAGACTGGCAAGTCTGTGAACACCATGGTAAAAAGTATTTTGTCTCCTTGTGGTTTGCTTCCTTGTGCTAATTTACATTCAAGCAATTTATATTCATAGTATTAAATTGATTGATACCTTGATTATCTTTAGGATTATAAATTACTATTTGAGACATAATTAGTTAGTACACTTAGTGAGCCTAGTTAATTTAGGCTTTAATTGTCAAAACTTAGTCTATCACTTCCGCATATTATTTAGATTTTGACATAAGGCGATTTTTAATAAGAGAAAAAAAATTAAAACCGCCTATTCACCCCCCTCTAGTTGGCATCCTCGATCTTACATCAGCTGAGGGAGGAGATCAAGGAGGAGGTGATGGCACGTGAGGAGCGCCTGAGGGTCGAGATGATGGCGATGATTTTCTAGAGTCAGAGCCAGATGCCCTCGCCTCTCGTAGAGAAGCCTGTATCCCGACCCAGTAGTTGTGGTTTCAAAAATGATAAGATCGGTCCCCACTTGAAAGTAATAATTAATTTTTTCTAACTTAAAGCTACGAGTGTAACTTTCACAATATTTTTCCTCAAGTTGCGGACTTCCTGCAGACGCCTGCCAAGTGCCAGCTCACCACCCTAATGGAGGATGGATTTCCCGTCGAGGCTGCACACAGGGTTGCATTTCCATTTAATGAGACCGATACTGTGCATGGTCAGCCTTTGGGGAAGGGCTACATGAGGGTGCAGGTGGACTACGTCCACGAAGACTTCTTATCATATGTGCTCGAGTTCCCCCAACGAACATATCATCACTCTCGGCCAAGCACGCATATCGTTCATTAAGTGGTCCACGACGGGTGTCGTACTGGTCAAGGTAAAAATCACTCGCGTCTTCTCTACCATTCTAGTAGTACTGCAATAAGTTAAATATGCTCGTGCTTCGTAGGTTCCTATCGTACCTGTTCATGCTTCTTCTCCCACCACCGTGATGAGTCCTATACAAAGTGCAGAGCTGACGTGTAAAAGGACAAGCACGACACCCACAGAACCACGGAGGTCTCGGAGACTCCTTCCACCAAGAAGGCAAAGCTGACAGAGGCAACAGTGCCCCTTGAGGTACCTGAAAAGCCCACTATCCCGACCTCGGAGACTTATTCGACGCAGAAAGGAAAATCAGCACAGGCCACAGACATCCCTTATAATTTTAAGGCCTTCGTACATGGGAAGCCCCTGATTGCACCCAGCCAATTGAATGATGTAGACGGGTGGACTCGCATGCTCCATGGATGGTACATTGATAAGGTGAATGAAGTAGAGTGTCGAGTCGACTTCAATGTGATGTATAAAAGGGTACATTTCCAACGTGACGAGAATGGGACATTCCCCGTCAGTTTTGAGGATATATTCCATGTGTACTAACTGATAGCCGTCGATATTTCTACTTTACGATCCTGGACACTATAAGTATCGCACCATACAGTATGAGCTGATGACTTTTATAGGATTTTGCATTATGTTTTCTAACATTCAACATGAGTTGCAGGGCAATGAGGCAGTGAGCCGTGACAAATCAAAACCAAGTTGGGTTCATCGACCCCGAGCTTGTGTCTGCGATCATGACTAAGCTTCATCCGGTGTTCGTTGCCGGCTACATTAAGGGTCATTGCATGTTGAGTCGAAGGACTTCGTTGTATTACCGTATTACGAGGAGTAAGTAGTACTTTACCCTTCAATTACTTGTAAGCATTTAAACCGTATGCGAACTTATTTTCTTGCACTGCATACCATTTAATAAGTAACCATTGGATTCTACTCGTCCTCGTTTCGAGTGAAAACACAGTCTATATTTTTAACTCAATCGTGAAGAGACCGATGGCCTACACGATCAAGCCTCATTTGCAGAAGTAAGTACATTACTGTAACCTAACACTTTCTGAATTTAACTATGTTTATTTTTTACTCAATGGCATCTCTCCAATGTATGTAGGGGTTTCTCGGATTACGTCGATGAAGGAGGGTCACACGATGACAAAAAGGGCAAGACGCTGGAGTATAAGCGCTTCAAGGTACAAGTGCCTAGCATATATACGATTAATTTTTTCTGACATCTAATCTTCGTGTGTTAATTTTTCTCTCTCTTAACAGTGTCATCAACAGGGCAGCGATGACCTGTGCGGCTTCTATGTCATGCAACACATGCTGGTCGCGGTTGGCAGCTTACACCTTTTCCCTAGGGTATATGTTCATGCATAATAGTATACTTAGCCTTTTACATATAAATTTTGAAACTTAAATTAGTGCACTCATTTCTATTTTGCATAAGATCAATATCCCCTAGAAGAGCTTAGACACCAAAGCACTCAACAATTTATGAGACCACTTATGCCAGTGGTAATGATTAGAAGTTATATCGGATGACGGTAGGTTTAGAGATCCTGAAACGTCCTACTAGTCTATATATAAACAATATTAATTATATATGTCAATGTGATATGTATGTGTACTGATTGTTAAGCATGTTTGTGAACGAATGTGATATGTGTTATAATAAAGTGTTTGTGGTCTGTGAATGTGATATGTGCATTTTATGTTCTGTATTGTGAATGTGATACATATGTATGCATACTGTTAATATACGCTATTTTTTGAGAATATGAAAAAATGGCTCGCACACCTCATCAGAATCGGTTCTTATAAAGAACTGATTGTGATAAAGGGTCATCACAATCGGTTCTTTACAAGAATCGATTGTGATGAGGACTCATCAAAATCGGTTCCTTCAAAGAACCGATTGTGATGACACCCTCATCACAGTTGATTATTTAAAAGGACCGATTGTGATGACTCCCTCATCAGAATCGGTTCTTATGAAGAACCGATTCTGATGAGGGTATTATCACAATCGGCTCTTTGAAGGAACCGATTCTGATGAGCCAATCGGTTCTTTGAAGGAACCGATTCTGACGAGCCCTCATCTTTCACAATCGAGATAAAACCGACTGTGATAGCGTCTCCTTATCACCATCTAAAGACTTTGTGTAGCCACTAGAACCGACTGTAATGATAAAAAAGAACCGATTCTGATGTACATTCTTGTAGTAGTGACTACCCACTATATACTACCGGTATAATGCATTGTAAATTTCTCTTTTTTTTCACTGTTGTCAAACACGTGAGCAAAATTTACCCGTATAATGCATTGTAAATTTCTCTCTTCTTTTGCACAGTTGTCAAACACGTGAGCAAAATTTACAGGGTTGATTTGACAGAAGTGAACCATTCATGGCGATATACCGGCGGCACTGATCATTCCCACAGCCTGTATGATCGATGATAACGATGATAAAATGGTACCAATACAAGATTCCTAAAGACAACGAGTGAGAAAATTAATGCATCGGGGTCGGTTTCATTAGGGGCACTAGACTATCTAGAGCTGCACCACGTAGGCATGGCATACATGGTACAATCAGCTTGAATTTTGTTATATATCGCTCTTTTTTATTTTAAACTATACATATATCGTTTTTTTATTTTAATTATATATTTTTTTTGTCACACTCAAAATCGGGTACGGATAGTATCAGATACGAATATGGCGCGAATAATATAGGCCACGAATTAGAAGCGAATACGGAGCAGAATCGATACGATACTGGATACTTTTCGTCGGATATCGCGCGAAAACATATACCACATATAGTACAGTAATGCAGTAGCACTCGGTGCAGATTCATTTGTACTAAGTGTGACAGCAGGTAACACTTCAATAGTTGCTCATACATTTGTGCTAGCACTGTCACTCCATCACAAAGTGGAAACTGGGCTGTACACACACAAAAAGAAGACAATCATTAGGACTCTTAGGAGTAATGTGAGACAAATCTTTTCATATATGAAATCTACACATATTTTTGAGATAACTTTAAGCATAACACTACAATGAATATGCTCATGTTGTAAAATATTAAAAGAAGTGCTAAAGGATATAATATATATATATATCCTATGCGGAAGATTTTAGAGCATAGAGGCTACAAGGTACATTTTTGCGAAAAGTCCTTCGAAATTTTGAAATCGCAAAGGTCCTTCCACTATTATTTTGCAAAAGGACCCCGTGAATTCCACGTCCTTCTTTTTATTTTGTAAAAAGGACCTTTTGAAATCCGTTCTTCGAAAGATTCAAAATCGAGAACAGTCCTTCCATCGGTTATTTTGCAAAAACCCGTAGTTTCGCAAATTCGACACGGTCCTTCTTCGATTGGATTTGATTACGCTGATCATTTTATTAAAAAAAGACCTCAACAAATTCAACACGGACAATCGATTAGATTTTTCGTATACAGTCGTACCTAGTATATCTTATGCGCGAAGAATTTGGCGCAACTTTCGACACAAAAAGCCCTTCAGAAGATTTTCCATTGGTTATTTTGCAAAAGGACTTCAACAATTCAAATCAACAGTCGACCTAGAAGATTTTGAAATCCCGAACAGGTCCTTCCATCGGTCATTTTGCAAAAAAAAACCCTGTAGTTCCGCAAATTCGATACGGGCACCAGTTCTTTAGACCCGAAAGATTTGAAATTACATTTAGGTCCAGTTATTTTGTAAAAAAAATCGTGCTTCCACAGATTCGACGTGGACGCTGGTTCTTTAAACCTAGACTATACAGCCAATTTTTAACCCAGTCATTTAAACCCGGGAGATTTCGAGTGGGTCCTTACAGAAAAAACCGTAGTTACGCAAATTCGCTGATGGCTCCTAAACAGCAAAAAAAATTTTAAAAAAGGCGAGAAGAACGAAATTATATTTTTTTAGAGAAAAACTCGGATCAAATTTTTTCGCACGGCGCGGCATCGCGCGCTACTCTACCTAGTTAGTATTAAGTGTGCTCAACTTGAGGGCGCAACCAGCTGATCTACTGGTTAAATGAATAAATCTTGGCTAGCTTGGTATGGCGTCCTAAAATGAAGAAGATGAGGGATTGGCTGAAAAAAATGCAGTAGTCAACTTTACAAGATTAATGACAGTTAAAAGGCAAGAAGCACTACTGTTACAATTATTTATGGTTGGGCCATGCAACAGGTCGAGCCTCTTAGGTGTGTTTGATTAGTGGGATGAGGTTGAATAGGATAATGGTTCTGTACCATTTGATTCTATTATTTTAGATGAATATAATGGTTCAATATCTATAAAGAATATTCTTCAAATTTGTATCTCACCATCCAGGATAGGATGGTTCCATTCAAACAACTAAACATATATATATGATTTTTTCTTGAACAATCTTATACATGTACCACTTAGTATAAGTAATCAAACACACCCTACAGTCCAGAAATTCACATAATACTCTAATGCCATTTTCAAAAAAAAAACTAGGGCCCTTTTTTTCTTTTTCTTTCGTTTAGACATCTTTAACTTGCAGCACCCCATTCCTAGGCATGCCTCCATTTCTTTCATCTAACCAGTAATAAAAAACCACCCACTACCGCCAACAACATAGACTCGTATTATTTTCGGAATGGAGGATGCCTGACAAATAATTCTCAGTAGTTCTATAAGCTACAATTCTAATGCCCTGATGAATGGAAGGTGAATAAAGCACAAGACATGGGACAACGTCAATAACTTGTGGTTTTGAACTACACGGTTACTTCAGTATATATTCTGCGAGTGCTTTACATAATGTATAGTACAAGTAAACAAACCATGCCTAGAAGCAAAGCAATGATTAAGGCAAGCCAAAGCTCACTCATGATTTAGGATATCAGAAATCAGAATGCCATACTATTTGCTAGAAAGCAACGGAAGATATCAAGATATGGTTATGCAAAGCCGAAGTTTCAAATTGGTATTGGGCATACTTACTGAGTAGGGTTACAGGTCGAAGCTCCAAAACTTTCAGAAATCTCTAAAGCCCATCTTAGTCTTTGGGATGGATGGCAGTGGGAGGGAGAGCAGGCAGTTGGAGGGGTGGTGGGAGAGAGGGTGGGCAGTAGGAGGGGTGATGGGAGGGATGATGGCTTGAGGGCAGCGGCCGACTAGAGGTGGCGGGAGGGATGGCGGCAGGATGACAGTGGCGAGAGGGATGGCAATTGGACTCACGAGGGATGGCAATGGGACTCGGGACTAGAGGGTGGCCGCGGGAGGCGGTAGGAGGGATTGCGGCAGCTGGCGAGATCTTGGGAGGGCGGCGGCGTGTGAAATGGGAGATCAGGAGTAGATTGGGAGGAGGACAGAAGCATGGCGTAGGGATTAGGGTTGGAGACTATTAGGCTATTGCAATTGGGCCAATTGGATCGACTATTGGGCAACAGGGGTGAAATCGGATATCCGAATAGATCTTCTCAGAAATATCCGAGAATACTCTCGGAATATCCCGATCCAACATATAGTAATATCCTAAATCAGATGCTAAATCCGAAACCAACTACCTAAATCCGGTGCCGAATCTAACCATTATCCTAAATGACTAGCCAAATTCGAGCCAAAATATTCCGTCGGTCGGTCGGTCGTTACCTATCCAATCCGATTACACTCCTAATGGCACATGCTTGGGCTATGGAGGCAACCATTGCAATGCCATGGTGCATGTAGGAGAATTCAGGGGTGGTGGGGCGCATCGGCTCGGGGCACATGACCCTGGGTTTAATGCGTCGGAAAACCCCACCAACATGAATGCGCGTGGCCTCCTCTACAATAGCTCTTCCATTGTACTCCCTCCGTGTAATTTTTAAATGATCTTATCTATAAATATAAGATATATTTTATGTCCCAATGTAAAAGTTAGTGTGATGTTCTCCTTATACCTATAATAAATATCCAAAGTTATTTAATATTCTCTACCTATATTCATTGAATATAGTGTTTAGAGATAATTATTAGAGGTAGCATAATTATTTTTAATATCTCATTAGTCTATATACTAAAAAATACGTCGTATAAACTTAGATAGAGGGAGGGTATCCAACACACCGTCGATCGTACCATGCATGTCTGCTGCGCTCATATGGATGGATCCGGCATTTTTGTTTTCTTTTGATCACTTTAGTGTACATCGATCGTGGCAAGCAGCTATAACAATGCTGGTGTACGTATTTACTTTTCAGGGGACACCAGCATTTCGGCCGGGACTTTTCTTGTGCTGGCTAGACATCAATATGTGCTTGATCAACCATGTATTGCATGTACTTTTCATGGGCCTCTGTACGCTTCGTTCCATTTCATTCTCATTCGAATGCATTTACGTTTGGAGAACATATATTTCGCGTGAATTTTACAATAGTTTTGTAAAAAAAATAATTCCTTCAGGGTTTCTCTGATATATGTTACCGAGTTCCAAACTCATTTTATACATTTACTTTAACCTTGATCTGCATCGCCTGCTTAGATTCTGTTCAGATTTCCTAAATATCGGATCTGAGTTCCCTTACCTTTTAGAGTAACCATTCTGAGCTGTATCAGTAGTATACTGCTACTTATTTATAAACAATGATTTAATTATTATACCGGTAGTATACAATGGGTAGTAAAAATCAGATCTAGTCGTTGATTTGTTAAGAATATTTCTACTACTCTACTACCAGAGAAAGTATAAATAGATTATAGCTATTATGATTTATTAGATCAAAAAGTATAAACAGTTCATATTAAATTTAGTGTACAATAAAAGTTTATATTAAATTTAGTGTACAATAAAAGAGCTCTTAATTAAGATCTTCCCACTAGTAAAACTTTATGGCTGGATCGAGCTGGAGCAAGCTTGGAACCTACGAAATGCCACTGATCATATACTAATTGTGTTAAGCTAATGCTTGGTTTAGTTTAATTACCCGAGAATACATAAGGTGGTCGCGTGGAGCTGGGAATCCGTTCACGCCCACAAGCACGCAGGCGTGGGGCCGGCACATGAGTTGACCTGCCCCCACCCCTCCCGGCATGTGGGTCCCACCACCCTGGAGGCCTGGGAATCCAACAACTCCTCTCACAAAGTCATGCCTCATGTTTTTCACTTAATAATCAGTTTGGACCAAGATTTCAAAAACCATCTTTGGAAAATAATTCGAAAACCGAAATTCAAAAATCGAGAAAAATTGCTCGAAAATTGTCAAAACCAAAGGGTTAGGAAATCAAAAAATTTCAAAAAAAACCGAAAACCGCGGTTTTTCACGAGAAACCGCTTGGTTTTCACCGAAAACCAACCGAACAATTGAATGTTCCTTAAAAACGGTTTTTGAGTGGTTTACGTCGTATTTTTTTTAATTTAATCGGTTTTGAATCTTAAACCGCAGCGGTAAGATCGAAAACCGAGGTTTTCGAGCAGTTTTCGCCGATTTTGTTAACCCTGGTTTGGACTCATTTCGAAAGTTCCGTTTTTTTAGGATTTTTACGTAAAACAGTTTAATTTTTATAGAAATCGAGAAAAAACCATGAGTTCTAAACGGACCTTTAGTGTGCAGCAGTGGAAGAGCTACTATTGAACATGTTTTCTTCGATCGAAATGTATCCACCTATTATGCCCTGGCTGGACTGAGGAAAAAAGAAAAGAAAGCAGCTTGATAGGTTTTCCTGATGAACTGGCGACTACAGATGGCTAGCTTTGTAATCTCTAGTGGCAACGGCAGGACTGACATCTCACTAACGTTGTTTTACAGCGATGGCGACGATTTATCACTATTATCAAACAAAGAGCACTAGCAAATATAGATCACCGGCATCCGACAGCGATAATGATGCTTAAGCCATTTCCGACTATGGTATCAAGTTGTAATGATGATGGTGATGTTACTTGCTTGGATCAGATGCTCTTAGAGTGGCTACTAGAGGAAGAAATGCCTGCATTTGGCAGCAGGGAGGATGCTCATGAACTCATGATGAATTACGATATCAATCAGAGGCGGTTAACAAAACCGTCAAAAACCGTGCCGGCTCAAGATTAAAAACCGCACGGTAAACCGGTCTAATTTTTTTAAAAAAATTGAAAAACTTTATACGTTGAAAACTGCTCGAAAACCGTTCAAAAACCGCGGTTTTAGCAAAAAAAAAAACCGCTCGTAAACTGTTTTTAGGAACATTTAATTGGTCGGCTGGTTTTTCGCGAAAAACCACAGTAAACCGCGAAAACCAAATGTTTTTCGATTTTTTTAAATTTTTTCGAATTTTTTTTGATTTCTTAACCCTTCGGTTTCTAACGGTTTTCAAGCGATTTTTGCGGTTTTTCGCGGTTTCGGTTTTGTGAATCCTGGAGGCAAGCATTTGTTACTGAAGAAAATTTCACTACGTGCTTCAGACGGTTCGTCATTACCTGCAACTTTGCAAGTGGATCCTGGCCGATGGACTAAGACCCCCTTCGAGATAGATTCTGCTTAAAAGAAAATCAGATTATTTATCGGATGGGTGGATTATGAAGTTATCCTCTACATAGAATCAGAATTCAGATGCCAACAGATTCACACTGATTCTCACCGATCCGATCCTTCACCTTCACGCATAGCCGATCCGATCCAATTCTTCCACGATCAAAAACAGCTTTTTTATAATTAAAAAAATACACAATCAAAAGCTGTCCGAACGCTGTTTTCAAAAAAAAAAAAAGCTGTCCGAATGGCCTAAGACGGTAGATCCTGTTGAGCCGTGAGTCCTTGGAAGTCGGGGATCGGATCCCCGGGGCCACATGCCGCCGTGGCCCACCAGCAGAATTGGGTGGGACCCACGGCGGAAAAAATCGTTCAGTTTTGTGTGGAGGACGGTGACGTCAGGCAGTTATCATGCAAGGGAGCACCGGGCACCGGCAAAATCGGCGCTGTGCAGCTCATCCTGCGACACGTGTCGACTCCGGACTGCACGATGGCCCAGGCTCCATATGGTTCCGTGCACCAGCGCCAGCTGGCCCCGGATCGTCTACATCCTGCCAATCATGCATGCTACTCTGGTTGATTTGTTCTCACGAACTATATAAAGTTTCTAGTAGCGTGGATGAGTATATTTTATGGACTTGTTATAAGCGGTTCAAACTTACATGGGTTAAAGAGGTAGGGAAGATTTATCATCTGAAAGTATTCAAAGTCTGGGTAAAGTGAACATGAACTTTTTTTTGGAAACAAGGAACATGTATTTAGCTTTGTGAAAAACAAAAAGTATGTTTTCACTTGTTTACTGACCTCGGGATTCAACATTGGTTTATTCAATTATGGATCTGCTCATTAAAAGTTACCAAAAAAATTATTTAAAATTACTCACTTATTTAATGGTTAGGATCGTTATAAGATTCAAATAAAAGAAATAACCCTAATCTACCCAATCCCCTCAGCCTTGCTCCACTTAGACCTGGTGCTGCCTCCCACAGCCGTCGTCAATGCCCATACCTTCACCCTTAAGCCGCTTCTCCGGTATTGACAAGCTCCTCCCCCGTCGCCCACCTCCTCCCTACCCTCCACCATGTCATCGCCGCCTTCTGTATCCTCACTAGTGAGATCCCCCCTACACATGCCCTCTTCCTCATCTCCGATGGCCATCGCCACCATCTCCTAACTACTTCCAATTCTTGTTGCCCCCTATTGACCTCCATTGCTCACCGTTGCCACCTTAGTCTCCCTCTAAGCCTAAGGGCACCAATAAACTTGAACCCTAATCTGCCGGCCGCCATCCCCCATCATAGGAGAGAATGACGAGCCATCGACCGCAACACGAATTACAAGAAGATCCAACGGTGAGAAAAGGTTATTCTAATTGTCTTAACTTGTAGGCAACTGATAGATAGAAATTCGGTTCACTTATTGACGAAGAAATTGGAATATAAATAACAATTCATGTATTTATTTGTTGGACATTGATATGAAAAATATAAGTTCCTTCGTCTCCTCGTGAGAGCTACCTAATTTTTTTTATTGTTCTCTGCTCCTCTCCTACCCCTAGAACCCTCACTTATCATGAGTTCTGGTACAAAAAAAACAAATATATTTCAAGTAAAACTATGCTTAATAAGTTCAATGGTACTTAGTAATCACTCCCTCCAGTCACCAAATATTTATCGTTTTGAACATAGTTGCAGTCAAACTTTTAAAACTTCGACTGTCAATATCTTTCTAAATATTTAAATTGGATACATGAAAATTATATATGTATATTTATCTCGAAATGTACTTTCATAATATTATAATTTTATTGAGTTTTATAAATATATTATAATAGAAATTAGTGATCAAAGCTATGTTCTGGAGATCGTATTGATGTCCAAAACAATAACTATTCGTGGATGGGGGGTTACTATATATAATCATTGGACAATAACTCATATTCTAGATCTCAGATAAAAAAAATTAAACTATTCAATAGAACTTCACACACCTTGCTTTCCACCCATGAATAGAGAATCCAAACGGAGGAAACATGGAAACAAAAAATATTGGCTACAATCTCCAAGTAGCCTCACTTATGCCCTTAACTAACTACTGTTCTGACGCCGCGTCATCTCTCTCTACCACACTAGCTAGAATATTTACCACTCTCCTCTCTCTGTCTATCCTCTATATATACGCATCTCTACCCTGTTCTTGGGTCCTCTCTTCCACCACCTCCTCCCAATCACCACAAAGCCAAACCTCCAATCTCACATACACAGGAAGAGAGCCCAAGAAAAGCAGCAGCTTAGTGTGGAGGTGTCCAAGGGGAGAGACCCAACGGCCGCGATAGGCTAGCCAACCAGCTGCTCCCGCGCGCGGAGCCGATGGCTGGCGCCGACGTCGACGTGGGGACGGAGCTCCGGCTCGGGCTGCCGGGAGGCGGCGCCGAGGCGGCCAAGGCCGGGAAGAGGGGCTTTGAGGATACCGTTGACTTGAAGCTGAAGCTGCCCACCGCCGGCATGGACGAAGCCACCGGCAAGCCGGAGCCGACCGCCGAGAAGGCGAAGAGGTCGGCCGAGGCGGCCGTCACTGACCCCGAGAAGCCACCTGCTTCCAAGTATGTATATCTGCATACATGTTGATATATACATCGATCTGTGCTAGTTGTTGTATCCTGCTAGCTGAATATATTTGTGCAATTTTTGAAAAGAAACGGACAGAACCATCATTTTATTAGTGATAATTTAGTAGGATGGTGTCTCTTTCTTAACTTAATTAAGGATTAGGGATAATTATCAGTTGCTTGGGGTGCTGTTAATGAAACTTCATTTTCTTTTTTGAAAGAAAAACATAGCAAAAGATCCATATATAACATAATGGCATTTGGTGCAAAGTGTGTGCATGCCTTTTCTTTTGTTTAGATTCATATATTTATCTTTACTAACATATAAATACGAGTCGGTGGTGGTCATCCATCCTCACTCTCCTTCTCTCTAAGAAAAAGAGCGTCTTTGACATATGGGCTAGGGTCACCACACTCCACCTCTCGCGAATAAAAAGAAAATCAACCGCGTCTCTTTCTTTCCACCCACAGCTGCTTCCCTGGTTAGGCTATTTCCTACTTCTCTGTCCCTATGGTAACTCAAGAGTGCAATTTTATTTTTGTAAACACGTGATATGATTTGATTTAAAAATGTGTTTTTGTTGTAACCCATAGTCACTTGACTAGTATTTATAACATCTTGAACAAATTCGACATGCCCATGAGTAACAATTTAGTAGGGCAAAATATCCATATAAAAGAGAGCCTGTGGCAGAAAGCGCACACGGCGACACCATCGTGTATGTTCTTTGTCGCTTGTAAAGCGTTGAGCGAATTATTATCACCTTTTAAAAACATAACATATGCGCATTCGATGCCTCCTTTGTGTGGTAGAAGTCAGAAATAAGTGATGTATACTTTCCTTCATCTTTTGGCATATTCCTTTAGAAAAAGAAGTGTTCTTGTTTTATTTTTCTTTTCTTGAAAATATTTAGAATAATCAGAAAAGAGTACCTGTAGCCAATTAATTTCAGAATAATCATGGTGGTCATGATTCATGTGGCAATAACTAAAGTTGATGGCATTTTCATTATACACAGTACTGCCATAAAGTTGAGGCAGGCATACATTAGTTAAAACAGGGTTGCCAGCAAGAATATAGTAACATGCATGATCTAGCTAGATTGAAGCATGGACCTTCCAGTTGCAGGCTTACAGCACATTCTACCTTTATTTTTTCACAGCCCCAGTAGACTGGAAATTTGTAACTGATATGTGAAAAATAAAGTGATAAATGTGTACCTAATTTTTCTGTTTTACAAATCAGGGCACAAGCTGTGGGTTGGCCACCTGTCCGATCCTACCGCAGGAACATCATGACCGTCCAGTCGGTGAAGAACAAGAAGGAAGACGAAGCTGACAAGCAGCAGCCCGCTGCTACCGTCGGCGGCAACAGCTCTGCCTTCGTGAAGGTTAGCATGGACGGCGCGCCCTACCTGCGCAAGGTGGACCTGAAGATGTACAACAGTTATAAGGACCTCTCCATTGCTCTCCAGAAGATGTTCAGCACCTTCACCACAACTGGTAAATTGCTGTCATCGAGAATCTGCAAGAACAAAATATCAACTGATATTAATCGTCCTGCTGCAACTGTAAAAATGGAAAGTTCATCTCAATTTATAAGCGCTGCATGAATGAACCATTTTATCAGGGAACAATATGAACGAGGGGAAGATGGTTGATCCAGTGAATGGTTCAGATGTTGTTACTACTTATGAAGATAAGGATGGTGACTGGATGCTTGTTGGAGATGTCCCGTGGGAGTATGTTACTTCCTTCTGCGCCCTCTTATCTACTTCCTTATTTACGGCCTCCTGATTAGAATGCAATTAAGCGAGGTCCACACTTCAGTTTCTTCCTTTGGCTGATAGATTACCCTGCAGGATGTTTGTTGATTCATGCAAACGCTTGAGGATCATGAAGGGTTCTGAAGCCATCGGTCTTGGTCAGTGTTTTCAGCTAAAATTATCTTCCATTTCAAGATTCATTTCTTAATTCTAACCCCCATGAGAATTTTTTTTTTGTTTCAGCTCCAAGAGCCAAGAACAAGTACAAGAACAAGAGCTGAAGATGTTTGTGGTATTAAGATGATGAGCATGGTATCATAAGAATGGTGTTCTTGCAGTGTGTTATGATTTGTTTAGAAATATAATGTTTTAATTATTAGTTGTGTTAAAAGAAGGGAGAGTTGTCAAGTTTAATTTGTCGATGGACCAAAAGCAATAATCTATTTGTGTAGCTGTATTGGTGTTATGTGATGTCCCCTACCGTGTGTCCCAGAATCTACTTGATGATTTATTCCAGTGTTGTTAATTAAGTTTGTGTAATTGTTAAGTAAAGATTATCAATCAGACTATTATTATTATGTAATCTTGTAGGTTAACCTGTTTGTTAATTATAAGCCCAATATATTGGTAATCTGTGTGTGATCAAGTGGGGGGAACAAGCCATGTGCTTGGTGATGGGGAATCCATTACTATAACCCTAGCCTACCTGTCATTTGAAGTATCGAGAAGGTTTGGTCTTGAGGCATGATGGGATGATCATAGCATGAAGCTTCCTTGCTCTTGCTAGAGCGGTGGTGATACTAAAGTAAAGTACATTGTATAAACAAATTAAACAATAATATATTCATCACACATTTATGACAGGGAAAGGTTTCTCATATATAAGATGCCTATATTATGTTTGGTTTGCAAGGTGTCGAACAGCATATGATAATCTCTTGGGGCAGTAATAATAAATGGACCTTCTTTTGGAATCACACAACAGTGAAATTGAAACCTCAAAGAATTATGTGGGTGTTATGTCAAGAGGATGAGAGGCTTGTCTGCATGTCACTGTTTCCAGAGTTAACAAAGATAGCAACTAAATACTCTACAAAAGAGCATTACTGTCCAATTGCATAACCAGAACTAGAATGAAAGGATGTTCTACTGGATAGCAAACATGTCCAGAGAAACTCCAGCATTTGAAGAGGATAAACGGTTGGTACTATCACATGCTACACAAAACAAAAAGCTAGCTGGCTTACATCAAGCTGGAGCTGGAGCAAATGTACAACAACTCAACGAGAACTCATCCCTCCAGGCAGTAAAGCTCTCCCAGTATTTTCAAGATATCAGGAGTCAAGAAAACAACATATAAATAATCCACATGAACTCATTAATCCTGCTCATCCAATTACTGAATTACTGCAAGTATTCAATAAAAACTTGCCAGTAAACATCATCTGTGAATATGACATCTGGTCCCTCTGAAAGCCATATCTTCAGGATCATAGAGGGACCCAACTGAGATAGCAGAAACCTGGCCAGGCTCCATGCCACACTAACCCTGAACAGCCAACTCCTGCAAGTGTTCAATAAAAACTTGCAGACTAACATCGTCGGTGAATATGACTTCAGATCCTTCTGAAAGCTGTGTTTTCTGTGTCACAGACGGATTCAACCGGGCTAGTAGAAACCTGGCCTGGCTCCCATGCTGATCACATTTTATGAGTTTTGGTACCGGGAAACGATCTGCCAATAGTGCCTCTGCATCAACTTCTGGTGCTTCAAGCAGCTTCCGCAAATTTTCATGGTTTGGGTCCTTATGATATCCAAGTTTCCTCCATTGAGCAATCTTTGAGCCACAATGAATCACAATATAGAAGTATGAATCAAATAGCAAAATGACATCAGCAGAGATGGAGCTGACATCTAGCAGCACAGGAATAGGTGGTCCGTCAAATGAGTACTGGAATAAAGTTGGCTGGATCATGATCAGAGACCCCACAACTCCCTCCCTATTCAACATCAACCGGAAGGAGGCAGTTTCATCAGGAGAACTGTTGAAAACATCAATGAACTGTGACCTCCTCATGTAGTACATGAACTGCGGATACAGGGAGAAGTTAGTTGACAACCGAAATGTTGATGGATCTTCAGGGACATAGTTTCCAAACTTAGCAGTAAAGCGAATAAGCATCTTGTCAAGCCATCGTATTACATCTCTAACATGGTACGCCTCTGCCCTGTGAACGGCAAGCCTGGCCATAACAGCAGCAGCAGCTTCCTGATCAAACCCTGCAGCAATTTCAGGAGATCGAGGTCCAGCCCATCTTCTCGCAACAGTTATTACCCTTAGGCGATAGCTACCATCACCGTGCCGGTACCTTGTCATGAACTGAATAAAGAAGACAGTTGGGGGCTCAGTATTATGACTACAGTCAACTCGGAAGAAGAAAGAGATGCAGGTTTTGCTGTTCAGTGTACTCATTTTCCAATAATTTGTCCCACCCTCTCCAATTATCTTATCACTAACCGAGCTGTTTTTCCTGTGAAGGGAAATGCAGGGACCAAGGGCACCACAAATCTTCACCTCCCTTGATGTCACTATCTCAATCGTTGCATTAAAGTTCATGTTAAGGTAATCAATACCCTCACGCTTGAAGACATGCCTTAAGCAGCTTTTGAACTGTTCAGACTCAAATGAATCTGCAAGAACCATTAAGCCCCCAGACACTTCTATTGGATATCTCAGCTCTGCAGCCCCAACCTGATCGAGAGAGCAAGCAAATAGATCAAGAACTAATGCATGGTCCGTTAACCTCTCTGCAACTTTCTTATAGAAGTCTCGGGCTTTGTCAGTGAGAGGTGCATTGCCATTGAAAATGTCACGATGAGAACGAATTGCTTTCCCAAGATCGGTTTCCACCACAAGCCCTGGACCAACTGTCGTGGGACCAGATGTGAAAACCATGATCCGACCACCGGTATTAGGTGAGCAGCAGCCTTCCAGAAGAGCAACAGCAGTGGAAATAGCAGCGCCAGTGGCTCTTAAAGCTCGATGCCCTCGTGGGCAAGCAGACATGGAGTTCAGGTCCTCTATTGCAGATGTGATGTTAAATTCACATTCAGAAACAGGCAACAAAAATCTCTGTGCTTCAGTGGGCCTTGGCATAGCCAACTTGCTGTATCGTGAATGGCGAACACCTAGAAGTTGTTGTATCTGAAACATAAGAGGACTGTGAGGTACACATAAATCAATCATGAGAAATTATACAAATCAAAGCAATTATCAGATGTTCATAGCAAATTAGCGAATGATGCGAGAGTGTCAGCCAATTGAAATTACGGCCACATAAGTATCTAAACAAGAATCAAACTTTACAATTTAAAATTTCAAGGGAACCATGGACACGCTGTAATTTAATGGACATTAACATATGCAAGGCTAGTTACTGTACATGCAACCAACAACAAACTTATAATGCAAATACATAGACCCCTGTTTAACTCCTATACACCACAAAAATTGCAGTGTGAAGCTTCCAGCTCAGTTAGAATTTAGAAAGCAAGTTAATTAAGTTACAATTTCCAATGTTCATTCAACTTACAATTCAGAAAACATGCTTTAAGTCAAAATGTACAGTGTTCATGTCAGTTAGATTTAGGAACCGAAAGTTTCATCATGTTTTTTTAGCAAAGTCATGGAAGTAAATGTGATTCCTAGTGGCTGGATCAGTTTGCTCAAACTCACCAAAGTACAGCGCTGATCAGTTCCACTAATCAGCCGAGAATCTAACTACTCAACACGTCCGGCTAGGATCACATCACAAATTCAGAATTCACCGACCTTGTCGGATCCGAGCTCGCGCTCCCCGTTGATCACGACCACCCTGGCGCACCCCTCAAAGCCAAGATCGTGCACCCACACCGACGCCGCGAAGGTGACGAGAGCCACCCTGACACCCTCGGGCAGCCCCTGCACGACCCTCAGCACCTCCGCCTTGAGCGCGGCGAGCTCCGCCCCCGCGCTGGCCGCGTCGACGACGAAGACGATGGCGGGCGGACCGGGCCCAGCGCCGCCCCCCTCAGTAGGGTCCAGGGGTAGCGCGTACTCGACGCTGGAGTGTGTGGGGAAGAGCTCGGCAGGGAGCGCGTCGGGGGCGAGCCGGCGCGGGAAGGGATTGGCGGCGGCGCCGCAGAAGGGACAGGACCATCGGGCGGAGGCGTGGTGGACGCGGGAGAAGGGATTGAGGGCGGCCGCGCACTCCGGACCGGCGCAGCGGAGGGGCGGGTAGGGGAGGAGCGGGAGGAGGTCGGGCGCCGTGGGGTGGAGCGGCGTGCAGAGGACAGCGGTGGGAACGACGAGCGCCGCGGCGGCGGAAGGCGTCAGCGGCCATGAGTGCCACGGCCAGCGGAGGCCCTCCACCGCCTCCAGCTCGGCGAAGTCCATCGGAATCAAATCAGATGGTCGGCGGTGGTCCGGTGGAGTGGCGACTAGGGTTTGCTATGTTCTCCTGCCATTAGCTCTCTGCTTCCTTTTCACTTTTTTTTTTCCTTTTGGCCTTTCCCCTCTGTTTTTTCCCTCTTTTCTCGAGAGGTCCGTCCCAAGTCCCAACCGTTGGATCGTGATCAACCGGATAATCTGTAGGTTGCCGTGACCTGCAGGTTGCGAAGTGTTTGTTTTTTTTACGGGAAGAACTTGCAATCGGACTGTTTTTCTAGGATATATTGGTATAATATTTTTTTTCAACGTCTGTAATATATATTTTTTACACACAGATTTGTACTGTTAGCGAAAAAAAATATTGCACACGTAAGAAGAAAAATATTGCACGCGTAAGAAGAAAATGTTACAGCGATCCGATCGATATTTCTACTATTATCGAAGGAAAATGTTTCACGTGTAGAAAATAAATATTACAGCGTTCGAAAAAATCAGACGTACGATTCGTAGCAATTTCGTTTTTATATATAAAGAGAGAGAGATGGGCCATACCTGACTAACTGAGTAGATAATTTCTGGGCCAGACATGTCAGGAACATACCTGCGCCTCCCATGCCGTAACAGCGTTTTGCGTTCTGTCGAGCTGAGAAAGGTGAAATGGATACAATGAACTAGATGCTTACGTGCGGGCCTACGCCGTGGGATGGTGATTTTTTGGAGAGAAAAAATTTGCAAAAGGGTATGGTGTGTATCCGGACGCGATGCTCTTGAATTGCGAGCGTTTTTTTTTTTCAAAAGGCTACATGTAAAGACTGATTCGAACTTGTTTTTAGAAAAACAAGTGGTGGGAGGACATAAACATATTTTCGTAGTCGGTAGGAAACTTAACACCTTTTTTTGGAATCTCTGTACGGATCTAAACGAAATTTCATAACTTTTTATTTATTTTCAAAGAAGACAGCAAGAGGATCCAAACGTAATTTTGAAACTTGCTCTTCAAACTTGGTGACTTTGGAGGGACCTAAATGCAAGTTTAAAGTTTTCGAAGTTTTTTTTGCAAAGACGGCAAGAGGACTTGAAAATAATTTTGAAACTTTTGGAGGGCCTCTCTGCAAGATTGGTGGCTTGGAGGGACTTCAATGTAATTTCATAATTTTTTTGTTCAAAGAATACGACAGGAGGACCCGCACATAATTCTGAAACTTTCAAAGGGCCTCTTTGCAAACTCGGTGAGCTCAAGTAAAAAAAGCTACAAAAATCGAGTTTACCGATAATCAAACCCGAGACCTCACTCACGCGAAGCAAGCGCTTTACTAGTTACCACCTCTATTACGCGGACATGCTGTGCTATCACGTATAACAATATTATGAGCCCTTCCCGCGAGCGGTGACTCGCACGCAACCCGCGACATCACCCGAGGGATAGCGGGGACGATGTGCACCCACGCTTGACGGGGATATCTTCGGAATGTAATATAGGGAGTCAGGGTGTGACGCCCCCACTTTGCCTGACCAGGTCAGGACCAGTGGAAGCACCACAGCAGAGTGCGCCAGGATCACGCTAAGGAAAGCAACACATGTAGAACTGAAACTTCCACCGAATAGTACTCGGTGATTTATTCTTAAAGTATATATAGTACTGTCTTAGGTCTAGCTACGGTGATTTCTACACCGCCCGTCTAATATTACAATATTATTCTAGATGCCTCCCTCCTGAGGGTAGATTTATTCCGCCAGGTCTTGGTCGTCAGTCCCCTCATATTCATATCCCTCCACAGCAACATCGGTATCATCATAAAGATTCACATCATCATGAAATTCACCTTCTATCTCATCTGGTTGGGTGGACTCAACATGTTCTGAAAAATAACAGAGAAAGCAAGGCTGAGTACACCAGTACTTAGCAAGCCACGAACCTTTATGCATGTGTATATAAATATACTTTTCGGCCACCGAGCCGCTACTCTCAAAGTAGTACTTTATCCAAAGTACCCCTTTACCCATTTGTTTAAAAGTGTCAAGTTTTAACTTTTAAATCTACTGACAGCAAAACAACGTGGGGTCTTACATCCTGTGTTAGAGGAAAACCCACACGACGCACTTCCAAAACCCGGAAGCTAGGAGTGATATCACATTTGACTCTGATAAGAGGTGTACTGCTTTGCCCATAGCATCACTTTGGTTTATTGTCACAGTGCGCTTCCTTAGGCACACTAATAAACCAAGGAAACAGAACGTTTGGCCAACCGTACTCCGACCTCTGCCATACCGCCTCGCCTCACCAAAGGCACACGGATCGAGACTCCTCCCCCGACGTCTCGCCCTAGGGTGACTGCTCTTACCGCAACCACCTTTCTCACCTTGGCGAGTCGGCCATTTGTCGGTTACTTAGTTCAGCCCGTCCCATACCGGGTCTATGGTCAGCACGGCTTGCGTCGATTTTGAGATAAGCGCCAGTTTGGTTTGTCCTTAAATGTATCCTATGTGGAGGAGCCCTGACTTTCATAACAACCCTACCGGGGTTGCTCATACCCTGAGCTCTTCCACCCACCATTTACTCCATAACCTCACCAAGGTTATGGTTCTAACACTAGATCTAGCTGATCCAATTAGTGTGATTTAATTTCTTTTAAAATTAGCTTTGGAGATGAATGCAAGAGTTTCAAACAACCCAAGCCACAAAATCAGTTCACAAGACATGGTCGAAGGGCGACTTGCCTGGATGAGAGATCCCCGAGCTGTCCACAACCGAAAGTGGCTCTAGATGACTTCTGGTATTAACAGAAAGTTTCCCTAAATAAAAGAACCAAGGATTTTAATATTCATGAATTCTCAGATTGGGTTGGATTTATAACGTTTTTGTTGAGCGAATTGCGAAACAATTTTATTAATGCCTACAATTTAAAATTTGTAATGTTTTATATGCTTGTCTATATACGTTTGATTTGAATCTAGGTCATCAATTAGTTTCGAAAAAATAAAAGAGAAAAATAAGAAATAAATTTGGACGTTGTCTTCTATTGTTTTCTCGATTTATTTTCTCCTTCTGCTATTCGGCATAGGTAAAAACACATGTTATTTTATTTTATGCCCTTATATACTTATTTAATTTATTCATCTATATATCTATTCATTTATCTTTACATTCATCATTATTATTAACAATATTATCATATAAATATATTTTTTTGACCCAATTTTTTTTCTTGGCCCACTGGCCCGACCAACATTCTCCTAAACCTAACCCTAAATTACTCTCACCCTTATCTCACTTTACCTCACTCAGCCGCCGCCTCACCCCTGCCTATTCCTCTCCCTCTCGCTCTCCACTCTCCCACACGCCGCCCCCTTCTGTGTACCCCAGCGCACGCCACCACCGGTCCGCCGATCGCACACCACCGCCGTCCCGCCGGTCCCCCTCCCTAGCCTTCCGCCTTGCCCTCGGCCACCATGGATGCAATGTGATCTATATTTAGTAATGTAGACTTGGTGTCAGAGAATGTAATTTGGAATTGTTGAATGTAATTCTGGACTGTGATTTGACATGAGACTTGATGTTCATGGATATAATTTAAACTTGTCTAATCATTCAGATGACTTGATTGGGTATGAACATGTATGAGGTTATATTGGATTATTGGTTGAGCTGCTATTTATTGTAAGATGACAGTTGTATTAATCTAATTGGGAGTGATTTGCATTTGAATTGAGTCTATGAGTGTCAGGAAGGATATTTATATATATATATATATAGTATAATTACTTGGAGGCACCATGGAGCCTGGGCTCCATAATACAAAATGGGCATATTCTCTTATGTATTGTACGTTTATTTTTTTGAAATTTTTAGGATGTTGAGTTTAACTAGTTTACTAACTAGTTCAAACAAGTTTGAACTGAAATTTAAGCTAGAGTTTCCTTTTTTGATTATGGTTTGTTTGTAGGTATATACTGATTATATATATAAATCAGCAAAGCATGCAATCTAAATTCATTTAAAATATTTGAATTCAAGTATATTTTTTCAAAGGTATGTGTTTCATTTGAATTGTTATAGATAGGTATATACTCTAAAACTTAACTTTTTAAAAAATATAACCGAATTTAGCTTGAATCCTCGCATTTAAAATCATGGAGCCTAGGCTCCATGGTGTTCTATTTCGACGTCCTATATATATATATATATATATATAAGGATAATGTTGAAATGGCATGAAATCTTTTGATTGGAGTCTTATTGTGCATACTATTTGACTTTAGATGCTATTGAGAAGACATCTGAGATAGATGAATAAAGTTTCTAGGAAATAGGATTTTGGGCAGGTTTTTACACCGGGACTATTCATGCCTGAATTTGACATTTAGTGTTCACCTCTCTTGAAACAAGGACAATGGAAGAGACCGCCACTCACTGGCAAGCCCAATCAATGTCAGGCATATCTCTTTTGTTTTGATAATAGGTTCTCCCTGCTTTTATTGAAATGTCAGGCATACCTTTTTTTTGTGATAGGTTTTCTCCGCCTTTATTGAAAATGTCAGGCACATCGAGAAAAGCACACCAAAAAAATGGTCATATTCTTCGGACCACAATCTGTAAACGAACTCGAGCATCGTATATATTCTTAATGATATTATTATTATGAGATGATCGAGGAGGACCGGAGAAGTTGCCATCCGGGAACGGAACTTCGAAACCCACCCGTGATTATTCTCTGCTGGCGTATGAGCTGCTACCTGCTAGTAACTAGCACAAATCAAGATGATAGCAACTCCCCGCAGTGCGCCCCATGCTAGATGGTAATGGCACTTCTATTTTAATCTTCATCATTAAATTAGTAGTAGTAGTATTATGTTGTTGTGTAGCCACCAGCCCATCATCATCAGGGGGGTTAACAGTATGGAGAAGGTGGTTGCTGAAAGATAACCAACTCTGTTCCAGCAGAGAGCAGAGAGACCCACGTACTACTCTGGTCAGCTGGGAATACAATGAGAACTGATGACTTTTCTAGCTTCTAACCTTGTTTTTTCTCGAATCTAGCTCTATTTCGACTAAGATTGCAAATCTAATCTCCTCCAACGTGCTACCGTGTTCATCTACTATGGGAGGCGGCCTCTTGTGCCCGGTTGCCATGATAAATCGGCTCCCACGGTAAGGAAGCACGGGAGCACGATAAAGAAAGTTAGTTTTACAATTTTATGGAGAGATGGCTAGATTCGAGAAAATTAAGGTAACTGAGATCGGAAAAGTTCTACAAATGTACAGTTTTATGCATGGTCCACACGTTTGATTGTCAGCTCCATTTGTTTTTTAAGACGCCGCACAAGACGACTTTGAATTTAGTTGTGATTCTTTTAGAACGGGTGGAGTTGGCAACACGGGCTCCACGCTGGCTAGTCGGACTAATAACCGATTGGGTCCTTTTAAGTGTTATTTTTACGGTGCTCTATCTCGTGTGGTCATACGCAAGGTTTACTTTATTGCGGAAATCGACTCGAAAATCGCGAAAACCGATTGTATCGAGTCGATTTGAAATTCTAAACCGTTGATAAACCGATCAAATTCAAAAAAATCGAAAAAAATTATGCCACGTAAACCAATCAAAAATCATCGAAAATCGAGTGATTTTCGATGCAAATTGACGAAAATCGCTCAAAAAATTGGACGCAGAAAAATATCGATTTTGCCTGTCGATTTTCAAAAAAAAAATTTGGATTTTTTTCTCAAAATATTTGATTTTGAAACTCTTCAATTTTTAATGATTTTCGTGGTAAACAGACACTGCCGTGACTTTGATTTTCACCGTAAATCGGTTTGATCCTGGTCGTATGTTTATACAATCATACGACCTCCATCGACGTGGACATTTAGGCACTACCGATAAGTGCATGAGCTAGACGTGTCATTTTACAGTACGTATGGATAGCTTACGGGAAGTTTGTTTTGACTTTTGAGGTATAGGATGGTAAATGAATCATCTAATTTTAACTTCGAATCTAACTCATTTGTCTAATTTGGGAAATGGAATGAGTTAACCTATCACCACGTCATCCCTTGTAAGCACAATACTAATATAAAATGAGAGATAATGACATTTCACCAAATTTTATAAGATGTACCATATAATAGACCAACTTATCCTTAAATGAAGTGATCTCTCAAACCAAACAACACATTAGTTCTGACGCCAATATCAATTAATTGGAGATTTTCATGTAGGTCTTTTGGTGCCTAGCACTAGCAACCGTATTTGAAGTAACGTGGAATCCTATCTATTTTTAATGATCTCGTCTGTGGAATCTATGCTCTGCAGAGATCAGCGTTCACTTTATCGCGATCGAGTTGATTCGGAACCTTAAACCGATCGGTAAACCGGTTAAATTCAAAAAATTCGAGAAAAAATGTCACATAAACCGGTCAAAAATCGACGAAAATCACTAAAAAAATTGGACGAAAAAAAAATCAATTTGCCGGTTATTTTCGAGAAAACTGATTGATTTTTTATTTTTATTTTTTTCTCAAAACGTTTGATTTCGAAACCCTTCTATTTTTGACTATTTTCATGATAAACTGGTACCATCAAGACTTCTATTTTCATCCCTAAATAGATTTGGTTAACCCGACGAGATTTGGCTCTCGAGGTTTGACATTTGAAGCGACGTTCACCAGCTGTATCTAACTTTGGTTTGATCAATGGAATCAGGTTGCCAGGCTTGGATCCCTGTCTCTTTCTTAGGCACTCCATTAAGTATGAAATTTCCATGTACTTGTATATGAAACACTAGAGGTCGTGGGAAAATGACACATCTAGCTTACATGTACGTAGTTACGTAGCAGTTATATTAGCACGAAAAACATTGGTTCTTGTGATCACATGCTATATACTCTCTCGGAATTGCTAGCAGTCGGACCTCTAATTCTTTTAAACGCTCTACAATATTTTTTTCTACATATGAAATTTTTTTTACTACGCGTGAAACATTTTTCTTCGATAACAACAAAAATGTGCACGCGAAAAAAATGTTGCACACGTTGAAAAAAATGGTTGCACCCGTTGGAAAAAAATGTTGCACCGAGCGTCCGACGCAACACTTGGGAATCAGACGTCCAGACGCTAGTTCTGTTCATACTCTCTTCATTCAAAATACAAGGTTTATAACTTTTGCCATCATGGATTAAAAAAATAGGACATGCATGCATATTTAACAATCTTTTCTTTCTTTGGTCATTATTAATATTCTCTCTCTTTAATATTTACTAGTTAAGTGCCCGTGCGTTGCTACGAAAATTCTCAAACAACCTTATTAAGAGAAGTTTTTCAAAGCAACAGCCAAGTTGGTTGATGAGAAAGACATGTATGAAACGAACTTGTTAGCTACTTAAGAGTGCTTCAAATTATCAGTTAATCATTCATACTAGTATAATTTTAAAAAGCCTCAACATGATAGTACAACGACAATTTTAAGAATTTGGTCTTTTTTCTTATTTTCTCCTCACCTTTTGTCTCGAGTGCAGTCTTCTGCATCTTTTAACTTTAAACTTTGTTTTCTATCCTCATAATTTAATCACAGCTTTAGCTGTCTTAAAAAAAGAGATGAGTCATGGCCATGGCCTCCTTCCATATCGTTTCTTGCGCCCCCCTTGAATCTTTTGTATTGCTTCTTTCTCCTGTGTGTGTATGAGCCTTCCTCTTCTCTATCTCTTCATGTGTCTCTTCATATGTCCTCTATCATGATAGAGATGAAGGTAGTCTTTTATAGGTGGAGGAGAGGGCAGCTAGGCGTGTGAGTGCTCAGCATCTATCATACAGTGACTTGTGATCTTCGGGATTGGCACGTGATTTGATTATGCAATTCTTGCCTTTTAATATATGCATTTCCATCCGAATGAGATACAATGAAATAGAATTTTCATGTTATGGGATATGGTAAGTATGTCATTCCATCCAAGCGGGATATGATGAAGAAACTCTTTCATTTATAAGAGATATGAATAAAATCCTTCTATTTTAAGGAGATGTGATCAGTAATATTTTCATAAAATAGAGATAATCCAGATCGGGTGGGAGACGGGTTGAGCGAACAGAAGGAAAGGCTGAGCGAGAAGGAAAGGCTGAGCGAACAGAAGGAAAGGGAGGTAGGGGCGGGCTGAGCGAATAGAAGGAAAGAGAGGGTATGGAGAACGGACCGCTGCCACCGAGTCGTAATTAGAAGTAGTAGAGATAGTAAACGTTCACACAACTATACTCTATCTTATTATCAGGCATTAATACCATAGACACCATGGTTATTTTTTTTGAAGTGGAACAGCAAGAGCTCTACCATGTATTAAGATAGGAAAGCAAAGAGTACAAGTATCACAGAATGTTCGGCCACTTAGAAGCTAGCTGCAACAATGGGGATAAAAGAAAACGATGTAGAGTTTACGGGGAGAGCAAGAACTAATTGAAGCCGAGAAAACGCCGTGGCACGTTGAAATACCATTTTGCGGTTGAGGACATCCTAGACACCATAGTTATTTTTATCTACTATTCTCTTGATTTCAGGTGCTATCTTTAATATTTATGTCCAGGTAAAATACCCCCAGTAAAAAGAAACTGAGGGAGTAGAGTTTGTATTACCGCAACCTGATGAAAAACCCCAGGCAACCACGACAACTACAAACCAATCGAACCAACCAAATCAATTGATGGATGGATAGAAAAAGAGTAGAATGATATGATCTAGCAACATGACCAATCACTTTTCACCATTGACGACGTGCGAGTTCTAACTGAACCTAAACATTTCGACAGAGACATTGATAATGATCACCTAGCATTTATATGGAAAGGGTTTCTCTGTAGTTTCAGAGGGGATTGTAATCTCCATCTATCCGAATCGTTAGATCGAGACAACGAACGGTCTACATACAACTGCCAAAGTTACCGTCACAAAGTGATTGTATTGGATCTCTATGTGTGCTACGCCCTCTAAAAAGAAAAGGACACAAATGAAGCCCTTGTAAAAGATAATATGCACACATTCTTTTTAAAAATTGGCCAAAAACTTTAATATTTCATTAAAGGAGGACATTAAAGGAGGACAACAGATAAACTACAAACGCACACTCATATCCTCGGCTCTATAAACGCTCACATCGAGCAGCCTCGAACGCGAATAGACCGCGTGCGCTCGATCGCACTTGCCAACCGAGCATCGCTAGGCTCTCGATAGGGGTGGATATCGAGCCAACTCGACTCGACTCGTTAAACTCGTTAAGATAACGAGTCAGCTCGACTCGACTCGTTATCTTAACGAGCTCAAAGCTCAACTCGGCTCGACTCGTTAAAAACTCGAGTTGGCTCGAGTTGGCTCGTTAAGCTCGTTATAAATATGAGCAACAGAGCATACATTGGATACCTCAAACACCTGAACATGGGATTACTGCAGACAATTATGGTAGAAGTGATGAAGGATCAAGGATGAGCCTAGAGGGGGGGTGAATAGGCTATTTTAAAATTTTCTTCTAATTAACTTCAAGAATTTCAATATGATAAATAGAGATGAAAAACTAAGCCTCTTCCTCAATTTTTCTTACTCAGAAGTCAGAAGTCAGAACTCTCTTCCCAGAAGGGAAGGTGAGTGAACCTTCACAAAATACCAAGTCTCTTCACAACAATTTGAAGGGATCACTGTCCTTTGAATTACACTAAGCCTCAAAAGAAGAAACCTTCTCCAAGAGTAATAGAACAGAGCTTGAGCTTGATGATTTCCAAGTGTGTTTTGAGCTCACAATATAATAATTAATACAACACTTGAATTGAATGTTTCTACAACTCTCATACAGAGTGAAATTGAATGCACTTGAGAGTAGAGTCCTCTACATGACTTGAAAGGAAAGGAAAAAGGAGAAAGAGTCTTGAAGATTTTTAATCAAGGTTAAAGACCTCTCAGTAGGTTAGAATAGAGTGTTGAGTTATTTTAAGAGGAATAGTGCCTAAGATCTTGGTTTAATCCTAAGTGTGAAATGGCTCAAAATCATACCTTGAAATCATACTAGTTGCATTTAGAACAAAGTTTTAAATGTTACATTTTACCTAAGTTTTAGCGGACTACTTGTCTTATGTTAAAAATCGGTCTTGCGTTGAACCGAAGTTTTTTTCACGCCGGACCACTTGAAGTAGTCCGGCGCAAAAGCTCGTTCACGCCGGACCACTTGAAGTAGTCGGCAAAAAGCTTCGTTCACGCCGGACCACTTGAAAGTAGTCACGGCGCAAAAAGTCGATTCACGCCGGACCACTTGAAGTAGTCCGCGCAAAGGTCGATTCACGCGTGAATCGATTTTTGCGCCGACTACTTCCAAGTGGTCCGCGTGAACGAGCTTTTGCGCCGGACTACTTCCAAGTGGTCCGCGTGAACGAGCTTTTGCGCGGACTATTTTCAAGTGGTCCGCGTGGAATCAAAAACTTCGGTTCAACGCAGACCGATTTTTAACATAAGACAAGTAGTCCGCCGAAAACTTAGGTAAAAATCAGAACATTTAAAACTTTGTTCTAAATGCAACTAGCATGATTTCAAGGTATGATTTTGAGCCATTTCCACACTTAGGATTAAACCAAGATCTTAGGCACTATTCCTCTTAAAATAACTCAACACTCTATTCTAACCTCTTGAGAGGTCTTTAACCTTGATTAAAAATCTTCAAGACTCTTTCTCCTTTTTCCTTTCCTTTCAAGTCATGTATAGGATTAACCTGTTCAAACACTTATCTCAAGATAGATAGTTAGCCCAAAACATGTAATGTCATTAATTACCAAAACCATAATAAAATTTTGGGGGCCTAGATGCTTGAAGTGACTAGAAAGTAGAAAGTCATAAGTCATAACATTCAACTTCAGGTGCCCAAATATCTCAAACAGAGCGTTTGGAGGGGTACAAGACTGGAACTCCGATCAGACTAGAAGTAAGTCAAGTAACAAACATTGCAAACAACATTAGGTCTAAAGCATAACAAGAATGAAAATTCCAGAATTTCATGAAGATCGTGCCATGAAGTCTTGCACTAGGAAGAAATTGTGAAGATCCTGCAGCAGAAGGTGACGTCATGTTGCTGTTGGTGCAGGATCTGCAGGTCTTCGAAATAGTACATCACATTTACATAAGTGTTAGTAGCCAACTGGATGAAGAGAACATTACATGAAGCTCATCGACATTTTTTGGATGCATGTTGATCATAGTATTTAGGATGACAAATATCACTTGGTCATAATATTTTTGCTTGCAACAAGTATTGGATCAACTCATCGCTAGGTGGTTAGTACCACTTCTAGCTAGTTCTTGATGGTAACCACTTCATCAAGAAAGACTAAAGGCGCTTAATTAACTACTACATATAAGGGCCTACATATTTTTTTACTTATATGGCGAAACATAATACTTGCTATAGCCTCACAAATACACTGATTTTTTTCAAGTTTTCTTCTAACAAGACTTAGCCGAATCACAAGAAACCTTGGGAAGCTATAGTTAAACATGTACAAGCACACTCGTTTTTTAAAGTAAACTTTGATGAGAATGAATTCATCTCACTCTTGGCGACTAGCCGCTTTCCACCAAGTCATCGGAAATGGTACCAATTCAACATCATCATCGTTGTCATCTTCCTACAAATGAAAATGGTACTTCAGTTATACACAATATTAAACAAAGCTATATGAAAAACTGAAAGAAGATACCCATACCATTATCATTGGAGGTTTGTTGTCATTTTTGGATCCTCGGATGAAGCTAGAAGCACATACTAATGCCTCAACCATTGATGGGCGCAAAGCACTACGATAATCATCAAGAACTCTACCTCCAAGATCGAAAGTGGACTCGATGAGACACCGTAGCGGTATAGTCAAGAATTTTTTTGCCATCTTTGACACAACAGGAAACCTATGAGCATTCAACTTCCACCAATCAAGTAATACAAACTTTGAGTCCTCTGGAGGATGGTTTGGTTCATCTAAATAGATGAGCAATTCTGACTTAGATGGCTCTGTAGCTGTCTCTCGCAGAAAGGATTGAAACCCACTTGGCACTGTGGCAACTGAGGTCCGTGTTTGCAAACCTGAAGATGACTCACCCTTCCACTAGCAACCTTGTTTTGGCGATGTTCACCTCATAAATGCCATATAGATCATACAACTCATGTCCGACATCATTTTCCTCAATAAGGGCCTTGCTCTCACTAAAAATCATTTTAAAACAAGAACTAACAAATCTCATCTTAAACCTAGGATCAAGAATAGTAGCAATAACCATAACATTGTTCCTTTCCTCCCAATATTTATCAAACTTGTCCGACATTGCTTGTCCCATCTTGTTCATATACTCATCTCCGAATTACATGCACTACCAATGCAATCTTAACATTCACTATGTAAGGATAGAAAACATTTGCAATGGGGTATATAGATCCCGATAATACCTTGGTTACCTCAAGAAATGCAATCAAGATTACTGAATTTTACTATATAATGTCCAATCTTGATGGGAAGGCTCCACTTGTAATTTGTATCAACATCACCATACTCGGTGAAAGCAAGCCTATAGGGAATGCATGTATCAAACATTTTATATGTTGAACTCCACCTTGTGGACACATCTAGACACAACCCTGCTCCAGTTTTCAGATTCATGGATTTACAAACTTCCAGGAACTTGTACATACGAGATGGTGACTTCTTAAGATATTTCACAGTTTCCCTGAGCTTGGCTATCAATGGTTGCAATGGTTGAATGCCATCTGTCGGCGTTTTCGAGCGCCGGCAAGTAAATTTGTAAGTCTAGGGGGTCGCGCGTTCCACTCCCTGAATGGTTAGACTCGTGAGTCCAAGATGTATACTGGTTCGGGCTGAAAGTCCCTACTCCAGTTTAGATGGCTGTATTCTATTGCTTTTTGCACTATGTTTTTACAGACGAGGCCCCTAAATGACTTAGTCTCCTCGTGTTCTTATGTGTCCTCTTTTTGAATCGTTTAGTCCTGCCTCCTTTTATACAGAAGGAAGGGGCAGGTTACATCGAGAGTTGGGAGGAAGAGCGAGGTGACCTATGTTAGGAGCTCCGGTCCTTCGTCCTGTGGACTGATCGCCACCCGTCTTGCCCATGCTGGGTTGGTAGCCTTGGTGGTCAGGGAGGTTAGGTATTCCCCGGGAAATAGCGTACTTGCCCTCTGTGACCCTTGCGAATGCTGACGTCGCGGTGCGTGGCGTTAGTCTTTGCCTCGGGAGGGCGCGTGCGCTCATCTTGTCGTGGTCGGTTGATGGGGTGAAGCTTTGTCTTCTGCAGTCACGGATCTTCTTGGGAAGGAGCCACCGCCTTGTATAGTCACTCGATTGACCTCATTCGGGGTACGTGGCGGTAGGCCGATGAGGACGACACGCGCCCTCGGCGTCCGCCACCTTGGTTTGGTTGAGTCGGGATCCCGCCCCGCCAAGAGGGTCGGGAGCGCCTGTCTGGTCGGAGTCGGAGATCCCGCCCGCCAAGAGGGGTCGAGCGCCGTGCTGTCGGATTCGCTTCCCGCCGGTCGGGAGCGGATGTCTTGTGCGGATCTCGCAGCGATTCGGTCGGTGGCGGGCCGCGCGCTTTGTTGTTGGAGATATGCTTGAGGTCGCGGCTCGTCGCCGGGCTGTTGGGGTATCCTGTTATTAGTATTCGTCAGAGCCCCGAACTCCCGAGCGATTTTGCGGTTCGGTTGGGGTTGAACTTGGACGAAAGTGGTGGCGGGCCTCGTCGGTCGGTCCGCCCGATCCGGTTAGCGATTTCCGTCGGTGTGCCTCGTTGGATCCGACGGCTGCCACGGAGTTTGGCCGGGGCATTTGAACCGCGGAGGCTTTACTCGCCTCGTTGCGCATGCCGAGTATAGTTTACGCGCCCGCCCGCTCGTCTTCTTGATCGCCGGGTTACGTGAAGGACGCCGCTTTTCTAAGACTGCATTTATTCTCGAGACGCTTAGCCTCCCTTCGTGCAGGTATATATATGCGTCTTTGTAGCACGCTTGAAGGAGATGAGGCTCTTTCTTCTACTTTTTCAAATGGCTTCGGACACCCTTTAGTCTTTAGCTTCGGCGATGGCGTCGTGGTGGAAGAAGAAGATCCTCTGGCGAGCTTTGGTGAGTTCGACCAGCGATGGCGAGCTTAGGGAGGAAGAAGCCGCGGCCGTGATGATGCTTCGCTGTTGCCGCCGCCGAGGCCGCCCGAGGCTCGAGGTGGTAAGGGGCCCTTCAGGCGATGGCGCAAGGGCGCCGACCGTAGTTGGTGTGGCCGCGTCGATGTCGCTGAACGGCAGCGGAGGCATCGGCGTGTTACTTCGCGGCCGCGGCGACCGTTCCGTCGACCAGGCAAGGGCCTACCAGCATGCCGTCGGTGCCACCGATGCCGCACGGATGTTTGATAGGTTCTAGGCGTGGGTAGAGTCCTGCCGTGGTGCAGCGTGGCCACTCTTGTATCTGTCGGGTACTGTATGTAAAGTCGTGTAAAGTCTGAGCCTGTTGGCCTATAATGAAATTTTCTTTTTCTTTATGAAAATGTCTTCGCGATGAGTTTGCTTTAATTTTAATCGTTGTGGACGGCGCCTTGGTCGGCAGGGCGACCGGATGCCTCTGTGAGGTTCGGGTGTCCGAGTGCTCGTTTAACGTCGTAGCTAGACAGTGCCTTGGTCGGCAGGGACGACCGGATGCCTCTGTGAGGTTCTGGTGTCCGACTGCCTTGGTCGGCAGGACGACCGGATGCCTCTGTGAGGTTCGGGTGTCCGAGTGCTCGTTTAACGTCGTAGCTAGACAGTGCCTTGGTCGGCAGGGACGACCGGATGCCTCTGTGAGGTTCTCGTGTCCGATCGCCGTGGTCGCGAGACGACCGGATGCCTCTGTGAGGTTCGGTGTCCGATCGCCTTGGTCGGCGGGACGGCCGGATGCCTCGAGAGGTTCGGTGTCCGATCGCTTTGGTCGGCAGGACGACCGGATGCCTCTGAGAGGTTACGTGTCCGAGTGCCTTGGTGGCGGGGACGGCCGGATGCCTCTGTGAGGTTCGGTGTCCACCGCCTTGGTCGGCGGGGCGATCGGATGCCTCTGTGAGGTTCGGTGTCCGATCGCTTTGGTCGGTGGGACGGCCGGATGCCTCTGAGAGGTTCTGGTGTCTGAGTGCCTTGGTCGGCAGGACGACCGGATGCCTCTGTGAGATTCGGGTGTCCGACTGCCTTGGTCGGCAGGATGACCGGATGCCTCTGTGAGGTTCGGGTGTCCGAGTGCTCGTTTTACGTCGTAGCTAGACAGTGCCTTGGTCGGCAGGGACGACCGGATGCCTCTGTGAGGTTCGGGTGTCCGAGCGCTCGTTTTACGTCGTAGCTAGACGTGAGTGCTGGTTTACCGTCGTAGCTGGACGTGAGTGCTGGTTTACCGTCGTAGCTGGACGTGAGTGCTCGTTTACCATCGTAGCTTGACGTGGGGCATCCTTCTCGAGTCCTCGTCGGGCGAGGGTAGCTGCGAGAGGAACGGCCACCATCTATCCCACATGTATACCCCATCCGCAGGTGTGGGACCTGGAGGGGATGAGCGGCGCGTTTACCTGCGTTGGTTTGAACGCCGTGCTCGTGGAGCTAATAGCGGGTAGTCCTAGTGGGTCCCGGGAGGTCCCGCCAAGGGGACCCTTCCGAGCGGACGGTCCCGAGTAGGGTGTCTGGCCTGCTATGGGCGACCCATAAAAACCTTTCTCTACTCAATCCAGATGGACTGGGGTCGCCCACCGACCCCGAAACACACTAGGTCGTCGCTCATTGATGAGCTCCCGAGAGTGTGAAGTATGGTCTCGGACGCGAGTAGAGGTGATTAGGCCGTCGGCCGACCTAACCGAGGGCCCACCGTGGGGCTCACCTCATACCGCCCCTTGCTCTGTTTTCTTTGGGCGGCCTTATACCCATCCGGTGGGGTAGGCCTTTTGAACCCACTCCTCATTGGGCCCGGCGCAAGCCACAAAGCTTTTGCCGTCTTGGGGCGCGGCAGCTGCCCGATGGGCTTCGCGCGCCGAGCAACTGTTCGGCCTAAAGGCGAGACCAAGAGGTTACGGACACGTTGTTCGGGCGGCGTCTTTATGGCCCTTGTCACTGACATGACAGGATTAAAAGCGGAGTGGTATTGGAAATCTGGAGTTACGGTGGCGCAATGGCGAGGGTGGGCGCGACGCAGCTTGACGGGTGCTGCTGCCTTGGCGGCGTTCGCTCGTCCTCTATCATCGCCCGTTGGGTGCTTTGGGTGGTCACGCTTTCTTGCCTTCTCTGTCTCGCCTCAAACAAGAAAAGCACCAGAGCTAAGGAAAGAAAACCCCACCTTTCTTTCTCACCTTCCGATCGTCTCCTGTGAAGATGTCGTGGCGGAGTGCTCGCGCCAAGACGATCGTCTTCGGCTTGGTGAAGAAGGGCTTCCTCATGCCGCAGACCTTTCGGTGGAGGTGCCGACGGGCCGCCACCCCGCCCGTGGCGATGAGATCGTGGTGCCCGCCTCGTTCTTGGCGCGGCTTTGGCTCGCCGCCGCACCCGCTCGTCCGAGCCTCTTTGTCTCACTACAAGGTGGAGGTGCACCATCTAACCCCAATGGGGTCCTCCACATCGCCATCTTCATCACGCACATGCGAGGCCTTCCGGGATCGAGCCGCCTTGGGCGTTGTAGAGGCACTTCTTCGAGCAAGGCTCGGAAGGACAGCCACGGAGGGCGCGGCGCCTGGGTGGCCTAGCCCTCGGCCTTCGCCCGGTCGAGCACGGAGTACTGGAGGTAAACCGCCTCGTCCAACAAGGGTGGCGTTCAATGGCTCTACGTTCAAAGCGTCGGCAGACGCCCCTCGTTTCACCGCGAGCTTCCCATGGTGGAGAAGCGGTGGAACTGGGCGCCGAGAAGAGGGAGAAGAACAAGCCGCCCCGATCGTGGAGCGGTCGGGGCTCAAAGGAGGCGGGGCTCACCGGGGCGTGGTTGTGCGCGCTTTATGGGGATGCGCGTGCAACCCCTTGTGCCTGAGCCGCACCTGCTCCGGTCTGCTGGGCCGTCCGGCCGGGCGAGGATGGCGAACCCGAGTGGCGCGTCTCGAGGTGGAGGCCCGGGTGGCGGCCGTTCTGGCGAGCGCCACGGTGGCAGCGGATGGCCACCGGAGCCATTCTCGACGGCTTTTCCGCCAAATCTGGTAAGCCTGTGAAATTCCTTTCTGCTTCTCTTTTCTTTGTCCTTAGCACTTGACCGACATTCCTGCATCCTCTTAGGGGCTCATGGGGATGTCTTCCGCGCCGCTCGAGGGATAAGGAAGCCTTGACGGCCGCCCGAAGACGGCAGAGGTTGACTCTTCCCGCAAGAAGCGGAAGGAGGAAAGGAGGAGGAAGAAGCATAAGGAACGTGCGGCGAAGGCGGCGAGGATGTGTCGGAGACCACCGCCGTGGGGACAACCTCCACTGACAGCGGCGGGAGCGCCTCCGGCCACCCCTATGGTGGGTTTTCCGACACCGACCGGCGGCGCCCGAGCGCGGACTCGGCCGAGGCGGCATCACGGGCCCGTGGCCACGGATCCCAGCGCGGGTGATCTTGCGCTTCGCGATCGTCGCGGCGCCTCACCGGAGGTGGCCGGGGCGACCGAGACTTGCCCTCGGGTGGCAAAGAAGGCGCGTGCGTCGCGCCGCTCCGCCTTGTAAGTGCTTCTTTTATTGGAGTATTTTTCTTTTTGGCTAAGCCGTCGGCGACCCTTGAATCTTTGCAACGGCGCCTATACGGGGTGACCGTGGGCGTCACCGCCGGCTCCGCAAATGCTGGCGCGCCGGTGATTTCGATGACCCGATCGGGTCTGGAGGTCGCGGCGTCGGCGTCGGCCTTGATCGCCTTGAGGACGGGCCTCACCGGAGGTGGCCGGAAGAACCCGCGCCGCCTCGGGACCCACCGGACGCGCGTGATCGTCGTTTGGAGAGATAAGACAATGGCGCCGCCCGGTGATCGCGCCGATCGTGGCGGGCCGGCGGCGGAGGTGCTCGACCCCTCGTCCGAGGTGCCGACCGATGCCTCGGCGCAGTCGCGGGGGTTTCGAAGGTTGACCTCGTCACCCTTGCCCATGGTGCTTTAGGCGGCGGCGTCCGCCCGAGCGGCGGCGGCGCGCGCCGGGTGTAATCCCCGGGTCGGGCGTCATGGGTCAGGCGGAGGAGAGCGAGTGGGCCGCCCTTCGGCAAGGCGCGCTGGACGCTGAAGCCGAGATAGGGCAAATCCGTGAAGGTCTGGCCCTTGCTCTGAAGTCTTCCACCAGGGCGCTCGTCGATGGTCGGGAGTCGGCCCGATCGCCCGGTAGGTTAGCCAAAAAGTTCTGACTCGTTGCACTTTTTTCGTGCGACTAACGGAGTGTCCACGTTTTTGCAGCACTTGCGGGCTCGCTTCGTGCGTCAGGTTGAGCTCCTGCAGCGCTCCGACCGATCGATGGCGAGTGCGGTGGAGGAGTGCGATCGGTTGCGTCTTGAGTGCCCTAGCCCGAGGCCACGGATATTAGGCGGTCGGCGGTGGAGATCCGCCGAGGATTTGAAGAGGCCACAAAGGCCCTTCATGATGGCGCCTAGGAGCCAAGGCCTTGAGGGCGAAAGTGGCGAGCCGAGTCCTCCGACGGAGGTCACGAGGCCAAGGATGCCGCCGTTGCCGCGGAGGGGACAGCGAGACGCAGTAACACGTCTGCGGACCGAGCGAAACAAGGCTCGAGGGACGCCGCCGAGTTCGTTCGGCGGGCAACCGCCGGAAGGAATGGCCGGCCAAGACTTCATCTGGTGTGAAGTCGGAAGGCCGCAATCGACCAGTCTGCGGCGGTAAGTGTCTCAATTCTTCAATTAAGTTTGGGGGTGCGACACACAGGAGAACTTATCCAAAATCTCCATAATCTGCAGAGGCGCGAAGAATCGAGCATCGCCGTGGAAGCGCAGAGAACGGCCGGATGCTCGCGACGTGGCGATCGTGGCGGGGCGAGGCCCGGCGGCGTTGAAGGTTGCGGAGGAGGTCGGGCCGAGATGAGCGCCGAATCGAGGCCCTCCGCAAGGCCGGTCGGGAATCTGCGACCGCATCCTTGGGCCGGGCGGGCCGAGTGCCCTTGCCCCGTCTTGGCCGAGTGCGGACCGTAGAAGAGGCGGTGGTCACCGGGCTTGCGCTTGGAGCCGTCGGCCTTTGGTCAACACCTTCTCGTACTCGACGGCATCGACCTCGCGGTGGTGGGCGCGGCGTGGCCGGGAACCGGATCGACGAGGAGATCGACGATTCGAGCTCTGGTCGAGCCGCATGCGCGGAGATCGCCGGCCGCATCCGCCGTAGGCCGCCCTCCGAAGCGAGAGGCGATCAACTCTCGTCTTGCCACGGCCGCCCGCCAAAAGAATAAAAATATAGTTAGCTTTATCCTTTTTAGATTGTAAGACCGCTATTTAAACAATCTTGAATTTATCAAGTTCGAATCGTCCCTCGTCCTTTTTCGTATTTAGGATGAGCGTTTGGCGACCATAGCCTTAAGGACCACGGGGTCACTTATGCGTGGGTCGGGTCGTTTTGGGAGGAGTGAGGTGGATTGGAGACTTGGCTATCACGCGGTTAGGCGCACTTGTGAGGATAGGAGTGTTCTAGACCGGCGGGGATCTTTCCAATCGGGCACTTCCTTCTTCCGCGAAGTGCTACTTAGCAACCATAGCCGTGGGCGTGGATCGTAACACTTGGGTTGAGAGGGTTACCGCTCGGGATAGACATCATGACGGTCGGGTCACGTGCCCTCATAAGCGCGTGAGGCGGTGAGTTCGTGCGGGGAGGAGTGTTCCTGCCGACCCAAAGGTCACTCCACTGGGTACTTCCTTCTTCCGCAAAGTGTTAGCAATCATAGCCATTGGGCGTAGGTCAGTAGCACTTGGGTCGAAGGGTTACCGCTCGGGAAGGACCTTGTGGTCGGTTGGGTCATCAACCCGTGCAAGCGCCCGATCGGGAGCGGCTTGAACGGGCGCGAGAGGCGACCCAGTCGTCGCATGGCGACCAGTGCTCGGAAGGAAGAAAGTAAAGAGCATGCTAGGAAGAGGAAAAGAGTTTAGGGATAGAATCGCCTTAACTTTTCTATATTCCATGCATTTGGAAGGATGCGGCCGTCGGTGTCCTTGAGCCAAAAGGTGCCAAGCCGGAGGATCTGCACAACGGTGAAGGGGCCTTCCGAGGCGGCGACTTGTGCTTATCCTTCTGGTCCGGACCCGACGCGAGGACAGTCGCCCGACTTTCAAAGACCGCCCTCGAACTGGCGGTACGTGATAACGTCGCGAGCTTGTTGATACCGCCGATCGCGGGGCGGCCACGTCATGCGCCTCGTCGATCTGGTCGACGAGTCTTGTTGTCGGCGAGCCCGAGCCTCCTCGGCTTGCGGTCTTGGGCGCCATACTCGGATCATCGGCAAGGCGGCCAAAGACCGTATACCATGAAGCGGTGTGAACCGATCGCCCGGTCGGCGTAGTCCGTAGACTCGAAGGGCGGAGGTAGCTCGGTCACCCAGCGCCGCGAAGTGCTTGAGCCGATCAAGATCCGCGGCTTGGCCCTTGAAGGATCATGCCGTTTGCGCGCTTCGACACGGCCGTTGGTCGCGGATGGGCCACGGCCGCCTGTCGACGCGGATGTTGAAGTCATCGCGAACTCGAGGAATTCCTTCCCGTGAAGCTGCGTTAGTTGTCGGTGATGATGGAGTTTGGGACTCGAATCGAAAGACTATGTCGCGGAAGAAGATGGCGCTTGTGCCGGCGTGGCGCTTCGGCCGGCTTGGCCTCTATCCACTTGGTGAACTTGTCCACCGCGACGAGCAAATGGGTAAAGCCCCGGCGCTTTCTTGAAAGGCCCGACCGGATCGAGCCCCAAGCGCAAAAGGCCACGTGATGGGGATTATGCGCAAGGCTGAGTGGGTGATGTGTCTACGGCAAAGAATTGGCATCCTTCGCGGTCGCGTGCGATGTGCTCTGCGTCGGACACGGCGGCTCGGCCAATAGAAACCTTGCCGAAAGGCCTTTCCCACCGAGATCGGGCGCGGCGTGGTGACCGCAAATTCCGCTGTGTATGTCGTCCGCGGTTGTTTTCCTTGGTCGGCGAGAATGCACTTTTGGAGGACCGGAGGGGCCTTTGTAAAGGTCCGGACCGACCAGGGGCGAAGACTTCGCCACGGGGCGGCGCGGGCCTCGGTCGGTCGGAGGAAGCGACCCGTCCGTCAAGCGATCTATTAATGGCTTTCTCGGTCGGACTCGGTTGTTAGCACGCCGCGGCTCGGCCCGCCAAGTCTCGCCCGACCGCCTGCGGCGGCCGGGCGACCGTCTAGGTAGGTCGGGGACCGTTCGGCCACCGGGCCCACCGGATGGAAGGCGCAGAAGTCGCAGACGAAGATCCGGCGGGGCCGGCTCTCTGGGAGGCGGATTGGCGGGTAGTCGGCGTCGCTATTGTAGCGTCGGTAGCTATGGTGGCTTCGAAGCCCTTGAACCGCGCCGAGCCCGCACACTTCTCGGCGATCAAGACGCGGCCATCACGGGCGTCTCGGGCTCCGCGGCCTTCATGACTTGGTCGACGACAAGCTTGGAGTCCCGTGGGCGTAGAGTCGGCGAGCACCGAGGTCGGCGGCGATCCGGAGACCGTTGGCGAGGGCCTCGTGCTCGGCAGCGTTGTTGGTGGCGTCAGCGGCGATGGCGTCTTGGAGCTTGTTCCCAAGTGGGAGATGATGACAACTCGGCGCCGTGCCATTCTTGTTGTAAGACCCATCGAGTACATTGTCGATGCTCGGGGTCTTCGATCACCGTGGTGCTGGGTTTCGGTCCACTCGGCGACGAAGTCGGCTAGAACTGCGATTTGATCGCCGTCAGGGACGTATGTGATGTCGTGGCCGCTGAGCTCGAGTGCCCACTTGGCTATCCTTCCCGAGGCGTCGCGGTTGCGGACGATCTCGCCTAACGGGGACGTGGTCACCACGGTGATGTTGTGCTGATCGAAGTAGTGGACGAGCTTTCTCTTCGCAATGAGCACCGCGTAGAGTAGCTTCTACACTGTGGTGCAAGGTCTTGGACTCGGAAAGGACCTCGCTAATGAAGTAAAGCGCGTTGTACCTTAAGTTCGCGGCCTTCTTCCGTCGCTCCACCACGAGGGCCGCGGCGGCGACTTGGGTAGTGGCGGCGATGTAGAGAAGCAATGGCTCCCAGTGCCGGGCGACCATGATGGGCGAGGCGGGAAGGCCTTGAGCGGGTGAGGGCCTCTGAGCTTACGGGGTCGGCTAAAAGCGGTCGGATCTCTTGAGTAGCTGTAGAGTGGCATTCCGCGCCGCGGCGAGACACGAAGCGGCTCAAAGCTGCTAGGCATCCGGTCGACCTCTGGACCCCCTTGAGGTTCTTGATTGGGTCCATCCTTGCGATTGCTAATATCTTCTCTGGTTGGCCTCGATGCCTCGCTCGGAACAATGAAGCCAAGGAGCTTCCTTTGGGGACCCAGCGCATTTCTCGGGATTGAGCTTTATGCGGAATCGTCGAAGGTTCGCAAAGGTCTCTTCCAGTCGGGGACAAGGTCGTCGACCTTCTTGGTTTTTACGACAATATCGTCGGCGTACACCTCAGCGTTCGGCCGATCACGGTTATTGAAGCACGTTTGCATACATCGGTGGTATGTAGCGCCCACGTTCTTTAGGCGAGCGGCATCGTAACGAGAGAATGAGCGAGCGGGGTGATGAAGGAAGTCGCGGTGGTCGGACTCTCTTAGCGCAATCTGTGGTAGCCCGAGTAGGCATCCGAAAAGAGAGGGACTAGCACCTGCGGTGGAGTCGATGACTTGGTCGATCGCGGGCAAAGGAGCGGATCCTTGGGACATGCTTTGTTGAGACCCGTATAGTCAACGCACATCCTCCATTGCCTATTTTTCTTTTTACAAATGCGGGTTGGCTAGCCACTCGGGTGGCGCACCTCTTTCTGAACCCTGCGGCGGAAGTTTGGCGATCTCCTCCCTATGATCCTGCGCTTCTCCTCGTCGAGCGGGCGCGGCGTTAGGCGGCCGGCTTTGAGCACGGTCGGATGCTCAAGGAGTGCTCGGCGACTTCCTTGGGATTCCGGCATGTCGGAGGACCTCCATGCGAAGACGTCTTTGTTGGTGCGGAGGAGTCGACGAGCGCTTTCCTATTTGGCGGGGCGTGGCTCGATCCGCCGCGGTCTTGGTCGGATCACGAGGATCGACCGCGACCTCCTTCGTGTCCTCGGTGGACTTGAAGGATCCGCCCCGACTTCGGCGGACTCGGGGCGGATTCGAGGCTTCCCTCACGAGGTTGTCGAGCTCGGCGAGACGCGATGATCTGAGGCAAGCTCACAGCTAACTGCGCTTCGCGATTGTAGGCAAAGCTGGAAAAGCGATGCCACGATGATGACTCCGTGGCCTGGCATCTTCGACTTGAGGTAGGCGTGGCGGGGACCGCCATGAACTTGGCGTAACATGGCCTTCCCAGATGGCATGGTAAGAACCGAAATCCACGACCTCAAAGCGAGGGTTTGGTGCGGAAGTTTCCGGTTCCCCAAGGTAGCGGCGGTCGATGCCCGAGTGGATGGGCTTCTTGGCGGGGAATGACGCCATGGAAGGGCGCCTTCTTTGGGTCGGAGGGTTGGCGCGGGATCCCCATAGCGTCGGCGTCTCGGCGTAGAGGATGTTGAGGCCGCGCCTCGTCCATAAGCACCTTTGAAAGGCGCTTCTTCCCACGAGGGTGACCACGGGGTATCTCCCGGTGTGGGCGTGGTCGGGGTGGTCGGTCCGATCAAAGGTGATCGGAACTCCGACCACCGGAGGTATTGGGGACGCATGGCGCGACGGTATGGACCTCGCGATAAGCGAGCTTGAGCGGCGCTTGCGGCATAGCGGCCGGTCCTCCAAAGATCATGAGGCGGTCGTCGGGTTCGGGGAACTCGTCGTCGCCTTTTTCTCTGCGACCAGCGGGCCGCGCGAGCTTCTTCCCTTGCGGCGGCGTTGCGGGGCGCGAGAGGTAACGCCTCGAGACCTCGCAGATCCGGTGCTTGTGCTTGACGGAGAACCCGTGGTTTGGGCACAGCCGTCCATCAACTTCTCGAAGTGGTGAGCGCGACGGTCGATCGCACTTGGCTTGGCGAGGCGGTCGGCCACGTGGCGACCACCAGGTCTCGCGGATCTGCTTCCCGTGCGCTTAGTTTGTCGGAGCGGTCGGAAGGGGACCCGATCGCGGACTCAGGTTACGGCTGGGCCTTTCCTCCTCGAAGATGGCCCCCAGCCTCCTCGCCGGGCGTGGTTGAAATGGCGATATCGAGGAGCTCCTTGGTAGATCCGGGCTTGAGACGGCCTAGTTTGTGTACCAAGGCCTTGCGGGAGTGCCGTAGATGAATGCTCCCACGACATCGGTGTCGGAGATGTCGGGAGCTCGTTGTGGCGGGAAAACCGCGGATGTAGTCGGAGGGTTTCCCAGCTGCTGCTTGCAGCCCTTCGTGTCGAGGAGTTTCGGCGCTTGTAAGTGCCACGGAAGTTGCCGACGAAGAGGGCCTTCAAGTCGGTCCGATTCTGATGGTTTTGGTGGCAAGTACTCGAGCGGGCTCGGGCCGAGTCTGCGAGGTAGATGGGAAGGTATTGGATGATGAAGAGGTCATCCGTTGCTCCTCCCGCCCGCATGCGAGCCGGTAATCTTGGCGAACACACAGGTTTGTGGCCCGGTGTATTTGGCAATGTTGGTAGGCGCCGAATCTGGCGGAAGTCCTTTGCGGATCGCTGGCGAGCGCTCGCGATCCAGGACCGTCGGGGCTCGGTGCGGTGGTGGTGCCGCCGCCCGCAACCCGTGGTGGCGGCCTCGACCGCCATCTTTCTTCGCGCCTCAAGGGTAGCGCGAATGTCGTAAACATCACCGGCGTTAGGCGCCGCAGGCGCGAGGCTGGTGTGGCTCGCGGTGCGGCGGCGCTTTGTCACGGACCCAACCGGCCGTCTGGCCAGTGCGGGCCCGGTGGCCAGAGGTGGCTCCGGAGCGATAGGAGCCGGAGGCGTGCATGTGCTGCACGGCCGCGTGCTCTACCAGCCCCCGGAGGTTTTGGTAAGTGGCCTTGGCCTCCGGGTCGGTCGGCTCCGGGAGGCCTCGAAGCAGCATTGCGGCCGCGGCCACGTTTTGGCTGGCGTGGGGGAAGAAGTGAGGACCGTCGGACCCTTCCGCCTGCTGGGGGTGTGCTCGACGCCACGTCTTGTTGTGCGTCGCCGAGCACATCACGGGCCTCGAGCACCTCTTGCTCCAGGTTGGCCTGGAGCCGGTCGAGCTCAGTCCTTCGTTCCTCCAACTCTTTGCGCTGTTGTTGGAGCTCGGTAGCGTGTCTCGAGGCTGGTAGCGTTGATGCGCTCGCTGCCCGGTACTCCTCCTCCTGCGCTGAGTCGCGCGGACAGAGGCCCCGCGTGCGCGAGGGCCACGGGCAAATCGGCGGTGCCGCCATGTTGCACTCGCGAGTCCGCTGCAGCGGTGGTACTCCGTGTCGAGCTGGAGTCATGGCGGAAGAGTCTTCCGGCCTCGTGGATGGAGGCGGCGGTGTAGCCACCATCGCCACGATCGCGAGCCTACGGGGTGACATGGTCACTGCCGGGCCTCTGGAGTTTTCGCCGACCGTGGCGGAGCACTCCTCGGGTTCCGACTTCGGGGCCTGCAGGGGCGCCCAAGCCGGAGCTTAGCGAAGTCGCCGGAGAGGACGCCCAAGCTCTCAGCGGGCGCCTGTCCTCCGGAGGCGGCGGGGACGAGCGTGAGCCCTCCCGTCGGGGTGACGGCAAAGTCGAGGGAGCCGAAGCGGATCCGGTTCCCCGGCGCAGTCATGCCGTCGTAGTGGGTGGATGCCATCAGGGAGATAAACGGAATCGGAGATGATGATGAAGGCGCGAAGCCCCTACAGGCGCGCCAACCGCCGGCGTTTTGAGTCTTGGCAAGTAAATTTGTAAGTCTAGAAATCGCGCGTTCCACTCACTGAATGGTTAGACTCGTGAGTCCAAGATGTATCTTGGTTGGTGAAAGTCCCTACTCGATTCGGATGGTATATTGTATTGCTTTTTGCACTATGTTTTTCTGAGGCGAGGCCCTAAATGACTTAGTCTCCTCGTGTTCTTATGTGTCCTCTTTTTGAATCGTTTAGTCCCGCCTCCTTTTATCTGAAGGAAGGCGAGGTTACATCGAGTTGAGAGGAAGAGCGAGGTGACCTATGTTAGAGCTCCATCCTTAGTCACGTGGGTGATCGCCACCCGTGTTGCCCATCTTTGGGTTGGTAGCCTTGGTGGTCGGGGAGGTTAGGTATTCCCGAAATAGCGTACTTGCCCTCTGTGACCCTTGCGAATGCTTGCACGTCGCGGTGCGTGGCGTTAGTCTTTGCCTCGGGAGGGCGTGCGCTCATCTTGTCGTGGATCGGGTTGATGTGGTGGAAGCTTTGTCTTCTGCGATCACGGATCTTCTTGGGAAGGAGCCACGCCCTTGTATAGTCACTCGATTGACCTCATTCGGGGGTGCGTGGCGGTAGGCGATGAGGACGACACGCGGCCCTCGGCGTCCGCCACTTTGGTTCGGTTGAGTCGGGGATCCCGCCCAAGCCAAGAGGGTCGGGGCGCCCGTCTGCAGTCGAGTCGGAGATCCCGCCCGCCAAGAGAGTCGGGGCCTTGTCTGGATTCCCTGGCCGGTCGGGAGGCGGATGTCTTGTCTCGATCTCATGACGGTCGGTGGCGGCGGGCGACTTGCGATTCTTTAGTCTGATTGGCTTACGGTTCTTGTTGCCAAGGATGTAGGCGCGTCTTGAAGTGGAGATATGCTTGAGGCGGCTCACTCAGTCTTGTCGCCGGGTGTTGGGGTATCCTTAGAACGTTATTAGTATTCGTCACCATCATTCACTACCAAATTGATTATGTGAGCACAACAATGGACATGAAAGTAATTAGGAATAAAGCCTGTGCTTTTCCTAGCAATGAACTTGGACATCAAAATCCTAGCAGCAACATCATTTGATGCAGCATTATCAAGAGTGATTGTTATAATCTTGTCTTCTATTTTCCATTCAGCTATACATTCAAACACTGCCTGAGCTATGATGTTCCCTGTGTGTGGTGGATCTAACTCAATGAAGTTCAAAACACGGCATTGCATAACCCAATCAGGATCTATGTAGTGCGCCACCAAAGCCATGTAGCAAAGATTTTGGTTTGATGTCCATAAATCACATGTCAAACTAACACTCTCAACAGCCTTAAGACTCTTCCTAAGGAGTTCTTTTTCAGATTCATAAACCTTTATGCATTCACTTCGTATAGTCTTTCTACCAATGAACTTGTACGATGCATTCATATATCTCATCAAGACATTAAACCATGTGTGCTCTACCATTCGAAAAGGATATTCATGAACAATTATCATCTTAGCAATGAGCCTACGGGTTTCCTCATGATCATATTCAGTAGGAACAATTGTAAGAGATGAACCTGACGTGTCGGGATTATAGTTGAGTGTACCTTGAGCTAGCTGCCTGCCCTTCAAGTTCATGTAGGGTGTACACTTTGCAAATGTCTATTCAAACTTGAAGTTTGACCCCTTGAGTGTAAGCAAACAAAGAACCACAATATCGCACTTGGCCTTCTCAACGGTCTTCCTGGCTCCCTCTTCGACGCAGCTTGAACCACCTTGAAATGCTTCCAACAGTGCACGCTTTCCTCTCAATTTCTTTGCACTCTTCGAGACAATTGGTTGCTTGTTTTCCTTTTGCCTCTTCTATTTCGATTGGGAGACCCAGAGCAGTGTTCACCACCATCGACATCACATGTTGCTCATCATGAGAAGGTTCACTTTCGGACATAACATCATTCATATCATACTCATCTTCCTCATATACATATTCCTACACATACAACATAAAAGAGCAAATCGCATTTTTTGTGTCGACCAAAAGCAAAAGATTCAATGATGAAAGATCTAAACAAGCTCATCAACATTTTCTTAAACACAAACTATTACGGTATTACTAGATTAATCTAATAGTAATCTTAGGCGCCAAATCTTCATGATACAATCTTGACTAACGAGCTGCCAAATCTTACACATTGTCACATTTCCTTAAATGTAAGATTATCTTGGTTTTATCGCAGGCTTACCGATGTGGCGCGATGAGGGAGGCGTGGGATGCGTTGAAGGACCGGTGTCGGAGGCTTTCCAAGGTTCGCAATGCTTGAAGATGTGGAGCGTGAACCGAGCCACAAGTCCTACTTAGCTTCACTTCTTTGTTCTTTGACTCCATGCTCCTCGCTTGATTTGGCATGCTTGATGTCGAGGAATCGGATCGAGACGCGGCGTTGGAGGCTTGGAAGGCCACTCGGTGTGTGGACCGATGGATCTCGGAGGAGGAGCTCAACGGGAGGCGGCGGCGCGAGCAAGGCAAGGCTGGCGGTGGACGGCAGGAGAAGCCGAGGAGAGGAGGAGCTCAGTGCTCGGTAGCTCTGCGCTCGGGACTCGGGAGACGAGAGAGCGAGACGGAGAGACCGAGAGAGTACCTCTGTACCTGTACCTCTGATCTGGAGCTCGTTCAACTCGTTAGCTCGACTCGTTTAACTCGTTTTCTTAACGAGTTCAAAACCCAGCTCGACTCGACTCGTTAAGGAATGAGTTCGAGTCGAGTTGAGCCGAGTTTCCGAGTACTCGTTAAACTCGCGAGTTTCGAGTTTTTTTTCCACCCTAGCTCTCGATCTGCACACATTCTGGACTGCCGTTTCGTAACGTTCTCGAGAGGCAGGCAGAATCCACCACGGCGTAGGGGATAAGTACGCCAATGCAGGCGCGTACGTACATGGACACGCGCAGGAACGAACGCGAAAAGGAGAGGACAAAAACGAGACAGGAAGAGCCGTGCGCGGTGTGCCTGCGCCGACGCCGAACAAACTGCATGCCGAGCCGATCGAAAGTAATACTATCTCCCTTCCTAAGCAGACATGTTCCAGATATTTACACTTCAATCAACACATGACAAAAAGATTAAATTATTCTCTTTTATTAAGTCACTTATCGCTATTAGACAGTGTATATTACTCTAGTCTATAATATTAAATAATTTTAAAAATAGCTAAAAGAAATAGGTATATAAAAAATATAAAAAATCATCTTTAAACTATATAATAATATATATTTAAAAATAAAATTTGAAAGCTATATAATGGTATATGTACTCAGGGACGGAGGATCAGTTAGAAAGAGGCGCAGGTGCGGCGCGCGGTGCGGAACCGCACGGCGGGAAATGCGTGGACCAACTAACTCCAGTGGCCTGGCGCATGGCAACGGCAGCGGCAAGGGCGTGTTTTGATGTGATCGGAATGTAAGTGATGGAGCGAACCATGTTTCATTGCCTTGTCAAAATCAACACTGCAAGTCATTCAAGAGATGCACAAGGCTGCAAAACACGCTGCTTCCAAACATCAACTACTCACTCTCGGTTCACTACGAGCGCGTGGTAGAGCGACCACGTTCAAATCCGGGTTCAGCATCGTTGGTGCTCAATGTAATAAATAGGGTTTACATATTCGCGCGTATTAAGTGGAACCGTGTATACTGTGGATATGTATATATCTGTGTACGTATAGCGTGAGTATAACGTACGTAGATTGTATGCATCTATCTTGTAAAGAAAACATCAACTACTCATATTACATAAGAAAAAATCCTACTCATCTGAAAATTCGATTCACAACAGGACCCATTCTACGAAAACATAACCCCCTTCGTCAACCTACTAATTAAAAACTTGTAACTAACACTAGAAGTACTTCTATACATCTCTATTTTAAAGTTGAATAAATATTAAAATATAAATAAAGGTAAATGATAATTATTTACCTTTTTACCATTTCAAAATTTACACACTTATATTAGAAGAGTGTTTCTGTTACTTTCTAGCATACTAATTAAGATCCCTTCCACCCTCTGCTAACGAACTGATTGCCAGTTAACCTTGACCCCTTCGCTCCTAAGCATACTCGTAGATCCACCCATCGTCATACGCCGCAGGCACACGAACGCGCACACACGAGACAAAGCAAAACAACCCACGCATTTCTCTCTCCTCTACTCTCTTCCCGTCTCGTCCTCGCCACTTATTACTTCCTTTACCATAAAAGTTTCCTTTTCCTCTCCTCGCGGCCGTAGTAATAAAAAGGAAAAGGAGGCAGAGCCGTGCGTGGCGGCGGCGGCGGAGGCGGAGGTGGGGGGCGCCGGAGATGTGAGAGCTGCCGGTAGATTCGCGGGTTCGGAGGAGATGGCGGCGGCGGTCGGGGATGCCGCGGCGGCGGGGAAGAAGCGAGGGGCGTCGCGGAGCTGGATCCTGTTCGACGCGGCGGGGGAGGAGCGGGTGCTGGACGCGGACAAGTACGCCATCATGCACCGCGTTGACATCAACGCGCGCGACCTCCGCATCCTCGACCCGCTGCTCTCGTACCCCTCCACCATCCTCGGGCGCGAGCGCGCCATCGTCCTCAATCTCGAGGTGCGCTCCCGTGCCACCCCTCCGTCTCGCCAATTCTCAGTGCTTTTGGGGGGAGGTTATGTGGTGAATTGTGAACGCTGTTTTTTCCCTGGATTTCTGATGGATGGGATGGGGTGGAATCATGAAACGGTTTATGCAGACGAATTCCCGGATATTGCCCAATTTTCGCATATTTTTGGAGGATGTTTTTGGGGGGATCACGTGCTGATTTATGGTCATGTTGCTGCTGCGTATAGAGTCAGATTGTTTGAGACATACGTACTGAACTGATTCCAGAATTGTGGATTCCTTTTGACGATTTTAACAGGTTTCTGATGTGTTGTGGCGTTTTGCTTCCATGGATCAAGGGAGCTGATAACATGATACAGCTGCCAATTGCTTTATCTAGAAACAAAATATTTAGAGAAATTTTACGGTATCCGTTGATTTGCTAAGGTATTCTTAAAGAAGTATAAATAAATACTAGCTAATTTGATCATTGATCGAAAAGAATGAACGGTCCATATTAAATTTAGTGTAAAAAGAGCTCAATATTTAATGGTTGCTAGTGTTTTGTCGTGGTGATTTCTAACGACTTTCATGTTCTTATGCTGGGGTTTTCGTCGTTTGATCGAGCAGCACATAAAGGCGATCATTACTGCTGAAGAGGTGATTTTTACAGCTTAATTTTCCTGTTGATTGTTTGTCATGCTAGGAGGTTTTAATTAATCCGTGCTCGTAATCAAGAGTAGTTCAAGGATTTTCATGGGATTTTTTCTTCCTCTGTTGTAAGCCCCTTGTGCTGTGTGAGCATGCTTTGTAATCCTTAGAGTCGTGATTTGTCATTTAATGTGAAAAAAGTCTGGGGATTATATGCACAATTTCACTTACTATGACTTTAATGATTTGCTAGCAACTCCATAATTTTGAAATCTGTTGTACTTGTACGGTTTTGGCACAAATTTGGAGGTATTGTCGTTATTTCTAGGAGTTGCAGGATGCTGAAAAGGGGAAAAGACGCAAAAGCTGAATTGGATGGCTTCTGTTTATTTGAGATCAAACATAATTCTAAAATAAACACTACGTACAAGTCCACAAATCAGTTTGCTATATAATAATCCTGGGGCCTTAGTTTATTTGATTGAACTGAGAGGATCTTAAATGCCCTTTTCTTAGTTGTCAATTAATGCGGGTGATAACTTACAATTACTGTTTTTTTCTGGGCTCAGGTTTTGCTCAGGGATCCTTCAGATGACAATGTAATTCCTGTAGTAGAGGAGCTCCGGAGGCGCTTAGCACCTTCAAGTGCCATTCAGCATGATGGAATGGAGAATTTAAGTGGCCAGCATGATGTGGAAGGTGCTGCAGAAGATGGTAAGTTTGGCTGGCCATTCTTTCTGAATTGATGATGTCGGAAACATGTTTCTCTATCTTTTTAATGTTGATTGTAGTAACTTTTTTGACATTTGTTCCTAGATAGTGATATGCCAATTTCCCTTTGATGCCCATGAATTGGAACAAACAAGGAACAAAATGTTTGGAATAAATGCAAAAGTATATGAGGAAGCAATGGACGTAAAACTTGTGATTGGGATATGGCTAGCTGGCCATACCATCATGTTGTTTTCTTTTTTAGTCTATGTCCTTGTGAGTTAGACATTCTTTTGGCAAAAATACAACCTACTTGTCCAAGTAGAAAAGTCCAAAGTATACACTCATGGCACTTAGCTATTTTATTGTGATGCCTATCTGAGTCTTCTCACACCAGGCCAATTACGTTGTATGGCACTCTACATTATGTCCATTTGACTTTCACTGGGAATCTGAAATAAATGAGAGAAACTTGAGATATACCAATATTGATTCAGTAGAGACATGTGGCTATCCGTTTGTTTTAATAAGGATGGTAATTAAGAAAGAATTTTAAGGTTGATTGGAGCACAGAGACAAACTTATAAGTTACGATTGGACCCATGACTGATTAATTTAATACATGGTGACAGTCATATACCAAGAACCTTCAGATCAATACTTGATCTATACAAGACCTTTCTGATCCTCTACAGCAATGCTTTTTTTTTCAATTGGTCTACCTATATAATATGTGTAATGATCGATGTCCCATTTACAACTATATCTTGATGCCCTTAGATTGAATTGACTTGCAAGCATTCTTCCTATCCAATCGATTGATGCCAGTTGGTGTATTAATAAACCCTACACATTTTTCACGATAGTTATAGTTGTTCTGACTGGAATATTTTGCCTATTCATTTCTGGTTTGATTTGCTATTTTTCTCAATGTGTGACCATGGTAGTTATGCACAATTTGTTCATGCCCTGCAATCTGATTTCACGAATGCCAGAATCTCCCTTTGAGTTCCGCACACTGGAGGTTATGTTGGAAGCAATCTGCAGTTTTCTTGACGCACGCACTACTGAGCTGGAGACCGATGCTTACCCAGCTTTGGATGAATTGACATCCAAGGTAAGTGAGCACATGCTTAATGTACTGTATTACCTTAGTATAAACTTGATTAACTCCTCCTAGAAACCTGATGTATATACTTTATTTGAAACAACACTCAGTATGATATGTTAAAAATGTTAATTGACATGTAGAAATACACTACTTCACCTTACTTTCAGTAGTGAAATAAAACATATATGTGGATACTGAATAGGTAACATCTTCTTTTACTATTATCATAAACTATTGAATTTCATTACATGGATCAAATGCTGATGCATAGGGTGTGCTAACATTGTTCTGTAGGAATTGTTGCACAGAATGAAAGAAAAATTCATGACATTGTAGTTACCTTGGTTCTCTTCTATCACTCTTGGTTTTATATGTTTCAGCATCCATTTAGTGCCAATGGTATTTATGTAATGGTTTGCAAATAAGGTACAAGACCTTGCAGTTTACTGATGAAGGGAGTGCATGCTAGTCTGAAAACGTCAGTTATATTATTCACAATTCTGGCAGTATAGTCGTGTAGCTCACTCACTCTTAATCTGTATGGTTGATTTTCATTCACCACCAAACACAATACTGTAGTAGCTAAAGTTGCATTGAGGAACCGTATGATGAACTAAAGTTGCATTGAGGAATAGTATGGCACATCTGCACAGCTATCTCCAAACTTCATATGCTTATCAACTTACCATATACCCTTAAAGCACGTTAGGCTAAGAGCTTTCTAAATTCTTGTTACATTCTCTTGATACATTAATTGCATGGATGTTTCATTTTGATTTTTCTTGTATTTTTCCATATTAAATCGAGTTACCATTGACACCACAGATTAGCAGCAGGAACTTGGATAGGGTACGAAAATTGAAAAGTGGTATGACGAGATTGACTGCGAGGGTTCAGAAGGTCTGATTTCCTGTTCATTATGTTTCATTTGGTTTGTTACCTGACACTTCTTTGCACAGTAACTTATCTGTATATGTTCTTTCAAATGTTGACCGTTTATGCTGCTCACTCTATCCTGTATGCCATATCGGCATCTGAATTCCACTGCGGTAATATAAGCAAAGGTCTGATTATGAACTATGTAACTGTGAGATACTGTACAGTTCTGATGGGCAGTGCCATGATTTTCTGTTTTTTGGTCCATCATAGGCTCATAGCACACACCATCACAATTCACAACAGGGCATATCATTTGTAATGTACTCAAATGATTATTTTAAGAACAGAAGTAAACAGCCTTTATCTTCTGGAAGAGATATTTTTATATGTTCTGTCTATATTTGACAATGTAGAGTTTTTCACTTTTTTATTTGGTGTAAATAAGCACCTAAACTACATCTTTTCATTTATTCTCTTGTACTTGGTTGGAAGATTATCTTAGCTGTTCTAGGTATTCGGTGTTTTCTGCCTTTTCTGCACCTTAAAACGCTTGATGGGATTGAATTGCATGCCTTCTTGTAAAGCATCTTTTGTCACTAGTGCAATCTGTTCCAGAATAAGTTCTTCACAATTGCATCTGTATACTGATTAATCATTTGCCTGTAGCCCCGTGCATTCTCATGGATGACTCTTCTGTTTGTGTTATTTTTGTTCTGGAATATATTAATATTTTGTGTATAATGATATTCTGATAGACTAACGTCGTTGTTTTTCTAGTATATCACAAAATGTGCTCTGAAATCTGATTGCCAGGTGCGAGACGAGCTTGAACAATTATTGGATGATGATGATGACATGGCTGATCTTTACTTGTCTAGAAAGTTGGTTGGGGCATCGTCCCCTGTAAGTGGTTCTGGTGGACCCAATTGGTTCCCAGCATCCCCAACTATTGGTTCAAAAATATCAAGAGCGAGCAGAGCCAGTGCAGCAACTATACATGGAAATGAGAATGATGTGGAAGAGCTAGAAATGTTACTGGAGGTCTTATTTGCTCATTTACCTGAAAAACTATTACTTACCGCTATCTCTTGCTGAGTACCGAGTTTCTTAAATTTGCAGGCATACTTCATGCAAATTGATGGCACGCTAAACAAATTGACAACGGTAAGTTGGGGAAGTTTAGTCAACTTTACAACATCATAATGGGCTAGTCATCAAAACCCTCTTGTTAAGACCTAAATGCAGTTTGCTTTAGCCCTTTGTTGACGTTGTATTTGTGTGGAACACCTTTTCAGCTGAGAGAGTATATTGATGACACGGAAGATTACATTAATATCCAGGTAATATTTCCCTCTAATGAGGATTCGTACTGAATGCGGATCTTTTCACTATTCCAGCCCTCACTATTTTTTTTTCTGTGCAGCTTGACAATCACCGTAATCAGTTGATTCAGGTAATTTCCAAATTACATACGTCATTGTTCTTTGCGCTAAATATGCAAATACTTCAGAAATAGAAATTGACTTTAGACATGCGTGTGCTGGTTTACTTTCTAATGAACAGAGCTTAATGGGCACACCTGTATTCTAATCAAAGGTTTCACAGACTTGTTTTCCACTGATTTTGACTGTCATAGTTCGTAATGACCACAACGGTTATATTGCATGTAAAACACTAGTTTTTAATATTCATTGCATGATTGCCATTCTGGTAGAGTAACTAGTATTCTTTTCCTTTGCTTTCTGCAGCTAGAGCTATTCTTGAGTTCTGGGACCGTCTGCCTATCGCTTTACTCATTGGTTGCTGGAATCTTTGGTATGAACATACCATACACCTGGAATGACAACCATGGTTACATCTTCAAATGGGTAAATGACAAAACTTAACAATAACACGCCTTATATTGTGATTGATTTTCTGAATTATTATTATGACAATGTCTCAGCTATTACTCGTGCTCCTCCTGTGATAGGTGGTTCTTGTATCAGGGCTATTTTGTGCCTTCATGTTCGTCTCCATTGTTGCTTATGCACGACACAAGGGTCTCGTTGGGTCCTGAATAGCTGGAATAACCACGTACTTGCTTCCCTCAACTGTAAATTTGAGCTACAGCATCAACTTTGCGGATGATTAATCTCTTGTACCAAATTCATTAGTATAAAATTGGGGATGATGAAAAAATAATAAATAGGAAAAAAAATAGAAATTCAAAAGATATATATGACGGTTGCCTCTTGTATTTGTTGCCAGGACGTCATGGGCTGTTTTCCATGACCCCATGCTAATAGAGGACCTGTTCCATTGTTGGAAATCATTTTCCCTTTTCTGACAAGTACAGGAGTGTAGTAATCAAAGACTGTCACTTCGTGAAATGTCACGCGAAAGGTTGACACGTGGCCTAGTCGATTCCACCCCTGTTCCCGTTCCCTTCCCCATGATTGCTCCCCGCCGCCCACCTCTCGATTCCGTGAAGGCCTTCGTCAGCGTGTTCGGCGTCTCATCGGATACCGCATCCTCGTCGAGGTATAGCGTTTCGGATGACTTTTGCTCTGCGCCTGTACTATCTGTATAATGGTCGTGCAAAATCTTGATTACTGTGTACGACATGGAAAGTGCGTCTATTTGCTTGTGCTATGGTAATTGTTACTTATATCAAGTGGCTTTTGGTTATGCAGGTCAAACGGTTGCCAGAACTTTCACAATTTCCTGAGATTACTAGGTGCCACCACTCAGTGAGGACTGAGCAGGCACATCTCTTCTTGGACGCGATTATCCAGGAGACGGCCGGGTCGCCGGAATCAAGAGGTGGCAGCGCGGAGCAAGCAACGGGTAAAGAGGAAGGGAGCGACTAGCGCCCTCCCCTTCTACTCCCCCTCTTTCCTCCTTACTCTTCCTTACCTCTTTGTCCCTCTCCTTCCTTGCCGCCACCACCATGTTGATCGCAGCTCTTCCTCCTCTGCTGGCCACAGGTCGTAGCTCGTTGCCTCGTTGTGCCACTAGTCACTCCGTCCAACCTAATATCATTTCGGTTCTAATCTCGCTGTTCCGCTCTCTGCCGTCACCTTCCACTAGGCCACCATTGTCTCGACCTCCCTCTACAACTAGGGGGCATGATGAATCCGGCGGCGCCAACCCTATGGGCTTTGACACGAGAGTGGGAGAAGAAGAATAAGAAGAAGATTGTACGCTGTTCAAATAGTACTGTTCTATAGTTTTTCTCAAAGGGGAAAGGGGGCGAGAATAAGGCCGGAAGCGACTAGGTCACGTATCCTTTAGGCAGGATGCTACCGGGATAATTCGGGTCAGTTCGCAGGGGCAGTTTTTCCATCTCACAATGGGGTTTTCGGTTAAAAAAAGAATAATGGCATAATACCGATTTTGTGGCGTAAGCTGACTATTTTAGCTAATAGAGTGACAATTCATAAGGACAACCTTTGATGTGGCAAATTTTTACGGCAAATAATTGATTCTCTTGAAAAAAGTGGGCAAGTCAATAGTCAATCTGTCTTCAAGAAGTAAAGCGAGGAACATTAAAAAAAAAGTAAAGCGGAGAACATCTAAAGAAAGTAAAGCGAGGAACCTCTAAAAAAGGATAAAGCGAAGAAAACGAGAAAGAGCATACATGATACATGGTCCTAGTTTGAATATATTTACAGAGAAGACGAATATATTTACAGAGAAGACTACCGGCATTAGCTATAAGTTACGTTGATATCAGAAGAATAGGTTCTGTTAAGAATTAAAATTACACTCCTTAAAAAAGAATTAAAGTTACACTCCGGTCTCCGACAGTGAACTATTTTCAGCTCTGCACAAATTACATGAATTTGACTCTTCAAGGAAAATACTTTTGTTTGTTATGAGATAAAGATTTCTGTAACCGATTCAGTTACCATCTATCTCTTATTTGTGGACGAATCCGAACTCATCTCTTATGCTTTCCACTATATATTAGGCTTCCTTATGTAAAAGATCAATTGAATAAAGCGAGAGAGAGAGTTCCACCCCTATATTCTGTGTACTCCTTTTCTTGTTCGTGTGATTCTGTTGGTGTGCTGTTGATTGATCGTGGGTGAACGACTACGTTTTACAATACGTTATCAACACAAGGCTCTACTGTGGCTGATTGGTGATCGTCCGCCTGCGACAATCGACACTGCGTCAGATTCATCCTGCGTCACGCGATCTACGCTGTCGCAAACCCTACGTGAGTACATCCATTATAATAGCGATCCCGCATATCATATTACTGTTTGATGTACTATTTAGGTGATTGTTCATGCATAAATATTGTTCATCAAATTAAAAAAAAAGGCAACAACGGCAAAGCATCGGCGACGAGCCCCTGGCAGCGTCTCCCACCGGTGACGATTTGGCTTCTTGAACCCGAAGCAGTAGCCCTTGCACTCGCGCATCGACGAAAATGGCCACGGCGGCGGCGTCTATGAGTCCCTTGCTCGCGTGCCCGAAGTCGCGGCGGCAAAAGCCCGAACTCGTTGTACTCGCACGTCCGTGACTGAAGTTGCAACGGCGGCGGCTACCACACGCCCGAAACGATGCTCGATGCAGTGGACGCAGCGCTTGAACCAAACGCGGCACTCGCCCGTGCGACCTCTGATGGCACCCGAAGTGCCGCATCACCGGCCCGCGCACTCGGCGGTGCTAGCACCCGAGGCGACGGCTGCGACCCGAGGAGGCACCGCGAGCCCGTGCGAAGATACGATGAGACCCGCAACGTAGCTCCCAAGCGCGCCGCGCAAAGATCGTCGCTGAGGTTGCGGCTGCGCCGAGGCAAGCGCTTCAGATCGGCGCTTGAGATCGAGGATGAGCTCGACCGGCCGTCAAGGTCGCGGAGGCGGCGCCCGCGACGCGCGAAAATGATCGCGCTCTTGCCCGATCGGCGGTGCTCGCAGAGCGCGCCCAAAGCATCAACGATCACGGTGTCGCGTTCGCGCCTTGCGCTGCCGTGCTTCGGCGATGCTCGCCGACGGCGCTGTAGCACCCGCGCCATGCGCCAATGCGCGCCTGCGTGCTATCACCACCGACCCGCGCCCGTGTGGCCCTGACGGATGGCGCCTCATCCGTGCCTGCCGAAAGTGGGAAGGCAGCCTGTCGCCCGCCGGAAACCGAGGATTTGTGCCCCCACACAGGAGCATTTGTGGCAGCTAGGGTTCTGGAAACCCTAGCCGCCACCCTCTAATCGGCGATTTTTGGGCCATGCAGCCCAAATGGGCTGAGCCGGCCCACTGACAGATTTTTTCCGGGAAAAAAAGGGGGTTTTCGAAAACAAAATCTCTGAAAATTGATAATAAATCCAAGAAATTAATTTCTTGGTATATGGGCTTTCGTAAAATTTGGTAAAATTGATATTTAGCACACTTTGGAAGTTCCATACCCTGGGTTTATTTTCTAGCTATATGCCATGTTTTATATGCGTTGATATTTACTTTCTGTTATTTAAGTAATTCTGGAAATTGCTTAGTAATTAACAGAAAATGCTAGAAAATTATGAAAAAAATGTATGACCTATTGCTCTGTGTCATGTTGCTAGATTATTTTCTTAGCATGTTTTTCATGTTAATATATGCTGGACATATTATTTCATATTATTCGGTAATTCTGAAAATTGCTTAATAATTAGCAAAAAAAATATCATGAAATATGATAGAAAAATCCTAAAAAAATGTGATGATTATCTACTGAATAGATATAGACCAAAACTTTACTGATTCAATAATAAGCATGCAAAATAATATTTTAACTGAAGTAAAATCTCTATTTTGCTTGCATATAGGATATGTCTGACATCGCCAAGAAAGAATTTACTGAGCTTGCCCTGAATGGCAGCAACTATCTCACTTGGGCAATGGATGCCAAGATCAACTTGACAGCCCGATCCTTTGGAGCTGCAATTTTCCAGCCTAAAATTGGTACCCCTGCTCTCCCTGAAACCGCTAAATACGCAGCTTTGCACTTCCTGAGGCACCATCTCCATGCGGACCTGAAGGCCGAATATTTGATGGAGGAGGACCCACTGGCTCTATGGAATTCCCTGAAGGAACGATATAACCAGCAAAGATCCGTTCTGTTGCCGAAAGCACAACGAGAATGGACCCTCCTACGCTTTCAAGATTTTAAGTCAGTGGCAGCATACAACTCTGTCATGCACAAGATTGTTGCTAAACTAGCATTCTGTGACCAGAAGATTACAGAAGTTGAAAAGATTGACAAGACATTGTGCACATTCCACCCCAATATGAGGATACTGCAATAACAGTATCGCCATGCAAAGTACCAAAAGTACTCTGAGCTAATATGCATTTTGCTAGAAGCAAAAAAACACGATGAACTTCTAATGAAAAATCATCAAGTCCTACCTAGTGGAAATCATGCATTGCCTGAAGCACATACAAACGCTCGACAAGCTAGCAATAGCCGAGACCGCAGAAAGGGCCAAAGAGAGAAAGGGGATAAATGGAAGAATGACAAAAAACATAAAGGAAGAGGTAAATACCAGTGAAAAACAAAAGGAAATGGATTAGATCGCTTCCAGAAGAAAGGACCAACAAATAAGGCAAATGATCCTAAACAGCTATGCTTTAGGTGTGGATGTACTGATCATTGGTCACGTACACGCCGCACCCCAAAGCATTTGGTAGAACTTTATATGAAATCCACTGGAAGATTCCAGAAGAATCAAGGGAATAAGGCGGAGGCACATTTTATTACTCAATCTGTTGTTGACAATGAAATGGAATTAGATGATGATCAAGTCTCTGACCCCACAGAAGAATTCAAAAAGGGCCTTCTTGGATATGGTGATACTCCCATGGAAGAGGATGATCTTATTAGGGATGAGCTAAAAGTATTTCAGAAGAATAAAGTTAAATACCAGGAGGAGGATATAAATGATTTGTATGGAGACATGCAGTAGTCTCCCAGTCTTTCTTTTAGAATCGATGTCACAGTATCCTTTCTTTAGAGTCTCCTTAAGAGTCTCTTTTATCAGCTTAGTTTTTGTGCTCCTGAATGAACAATGGTCTACGCTCCTGTTGAGCGATTATCGGTCAAATTCAATAAAGTGTAATTTTTTAGGAAATTTATTTAATCATGCTATGCTTGTTCTATATTTTTTGTTCCTGTTGTAACAAATGTTTGATTGTTTTTATATCTTTAATATAGAACACCTGTATAATCAAAAAAGCGGAGGAGGAAATATGTCTTGTAGATAGTTGCACCACAAATACAATTCTCAGGGAAACTAAATATTTCCAAACTTTGATTAAGAAAACTGGACCAATTCAGCCCCTGTTGGCCCCTTTAGATATTTTATGGTTCTAATAGATGCTTCTACTAGATGGTCCCATGTATGTCTCTTATCTACTAGGAACCATGCTTTTGCTAAATTAATCGCCCAAATTATTAAATTGAGAGCCTCCTTTCCAGAAGAAAGGATTAAGTCCATTCGCATGGATAATACTGGCGAGTTTACCTCAAAAGCATTTAATGATTATTGCATGACTCTGGGTATTAATGTAGAGCACTCTGTACTCTATGTCCACACACAAAATGGCCTTGCAGAGTCATTAATTAAGAGAGTAAAGCTTATTGCTAGACCACTTTTGCAGAATTGTAGGTTACCCACCAGCTCTTGGGGCTATGCAGTGCTGCACGCTGCATCATTAATTCAACTCAGACCAACTGCATACCATGAAGGTTCCCCTTGCAGCTAGTGCGTGGGAAAGAACCAAGCATTTCCCATCTGCGAAAATTTAGCTATGCTGTATACGTGCCAATCTCTCCACCTCAGCGTACCACCATGGGACCTCACTAGAAGTTGGGGATCTATGTAGGTTCTGAATCTCCGTCAATTATTAAATACCTAAAGCCTATGACAGGGGATTTGTACACGGCTCGGTACGCTGATTGTATTTTTGATGAGGACAATTTTCCGACATTAGGGGGAGATAAGTACCACATTGAAGAATGTCGGGAAATAGATTGGAATGCTACTGGCATTCAATCCTTAGACCCACACACTAAAGAAGCCGAGCTTGAAGTTCGAAAGATAATAAGTCTGCAACAAATAGCCGATAATCTGCCAGATGCCTTTACAGATCATAAGGGAGTGATAAAATGTCATATACCTGCAGTAAATGCACCTGAAAGAGTGAAAATACCTCAAAAGGTTATTGAACCCACTCTTGCCCCTCATGACAAAAAGAGGGGGAGGCCTCCAGGTGCACGGGACTCAGTTCCGCGGAGACGTCCGCAGAAACGGAGAACCAAACAAGTGAGATCACTACCTGAGACAGTTGAAGAAGCTCAACCTGGTGTTGAGAAAATACCTGAAGTGAGCCATCCTGAAGATGGGAATCCCAGCGAATATTTGCACGCACAATCTGACGCTGGAAAGTCGAAACACCCAAACTTCGTCGTTGTGGGAAATCATGACGAGCTGTAGGAATGAATGAAGAGATATCCACCAATTATGTGGATTCAGGAGAATTGTATAAAAGAAAGACTACAATTATCGACATTTACTTCGCCTCTAAAATTGCTAAAACTCTTGACCTGGATCCAGAACCAAAGTCCATGGCAGAGTGCTAGAAGCGCTCAGATTGGGTCAAATGAAAAGAAGCAATTGAGGCGGAATTGCACTTGCTTAATAAAAGAAAAGTATTCGGTCCTGTTGACCGAACACCTCCTAAAGTGTTCCCTGTAGGATCAAAATGGGTTTTCATCCTGAAGATTAATGAAAATAATCAGGTGGTGAGATATAAAGCGAGGCTTGTAGCACAAGGGTTCACGCAGAGACCCGGCATCGATTACGATGAAACCTATTCTCCTGTAATGAGTGGAATAACGTTCCGATATTTAATATCAATGGTAGCTGGCTTAAATTTAAAAATGCAGTTGATGGATGTAGTGACCGCATATTTATATGGGTCACTGGATACAGACATTTATATGAGAGTCCCTGAAGGAGTCAAAGTTCTCGATCCTAATAATCGCAACATGTATAGCGTCAAACTGCAGAGATCGCTATACGGGTTAAAACAGTCGGGGAGAATGTGGTATAACCGGTTGAGTGAGTTCCTCCTGAAGAAGGGATACTCGAATAATGATGATTGTCCCTGTGTGTTTATAAAGAAATCCCGGAATGGATTATGTATCATCTCAGTATATGTCGATGATCTGAATATCATTGGAACCACAGAGGAGATAAAGGAAGCGAGTGCTTACCTCACGACGGAGTTTGAGATGAAAGATTTGGGTAAAACCAAATTTTGCTTAGGCCTGCAGCTAGAGCATTTCCCAGAAGGAATCCTTGTACACCAGTCTTCCTATACCCAGAAGGTATTGGAAAGGTTTAATATGGATAAATCGCATCCTTTAAAAACCTCCATGGTCGTGAGATCCCTTGAAGTGGATAAAGACCCATTCAGACCAATGATGGAAAATGAGGAAGTCTTAGGACCTGATGTCCCATATCTAAGTGTCATTAGAGCGCTTATGTATCTTGCGAATTGCACAAGGCCTGATATTACATTCGCAGTGAATTTTCTAGCCAGACATAGTGCAACCCCAACCAGAAGACATTGGGTTGGTGTCAAGATTTTACTCAAATACCTCTATGGTACTCAAGATCTTGGATTATTTTTTCAGAAGAACCAAGACTTAACCATGGTGGGATACACGGATGCTGGCTATCTGTCTAATCCCCACAGTGCCAAATCACATACTGGTTTTTGTGTTTCTCTGCGGTGATGCAGCCGTTTCTTGGCGGTCTTGTAAACAGACTTTGGTGGCTACTTCTACCAACCACTCAGAGATCGTAGCTTTGTATGAAGCCTCTCATGAATGTGTTTGGCTACGACGTGTGATTAACCACATCCAGAAGTCATATGGTCTTAAAACCTTCGATACCCTCACAATTATCTATGAAGATAATACTGCTTGTGTTGCACAAATGCAATTGGGTTATGTAAAGAGTAATATCACGAAGCATATTGCTCCTAAGTTATTCTATCCTCACGAACTCCAGAAGAACGGTGAAATAAAGATCTTGCAAAGTAAGTCATGTGAAAATCTTGCAGATTTATTCACTAAGTCCTTGCCTAAATCCACATTTCAAAGATGTGTTAAAGGCACTGGAATGAGAAGACTTAGAGATATGCAAAGTTCAGGGGGAGTGAACCCTTGAACCATAACCCTTATGGTGATCCTGAAGATCCTAATTTAAATCTAAAAGATTATAAGTTGTACTCTTTTCCCTTAGTGAGTTTTCCTGAAGTTTCTCACATAAAAGTTTTTAACGAGGCAACTAGTGCAACATAAAGTACGAGTGCAATGTACTCTTTTCTCCATCTCCTTTCTCACACTGGGTTTTTGAGTGGAGTTTTTAACGAGACATGTGCATTACGTGGTATTCGCCCCACGGAGAGTGTTGAGATAAGATTTCTGTAACCGATTCAATTACCATCTATCTCTTATTTGTGGGCGAATCCGAACTCATTTCTTATGCTTTCCACTATATATTGGGCTTCCCCAATGTAAAAGATCAATTGAATAAAACGAGAGAGAGTTCCACCCCCTATATTTTGTGTGCTCCTTTTCTTGTTTGTATGATTCTGTTGGTATGCTGTTGATTGATCGTGGGTGAACGACTATGTTTTACAACACTGTTGTCATTATCCAACAACTAATCTGACCTTTTTTCAAGAGGGAAATTAATTATATGCAGGTAATTAATTTATAATGAAACCAGTTATACTAATATGTTTGATAAGTAAATCCGAATCACAAAAAAGAAAGAAAATACCTTCAAACAAAAAAGAGGGGCGAGAAACAAGAGTCATCTACTCCATGTATTTTGCGAACAAGCAGCTCAGAGAATTTTTTTTTCTTTAATATTTTTTTTAATTTTTTTTTCAAAACTAGGCGTCGGGGTAAAAAAATTACAAAATTGGGCGCCGGTCGCCCGTATATGGGGCGATCGCCCCACATATGGGCGATTAGTACTGCTTTAAACGCGCGATTTTTACTCTATCTGCTGTTAATTTCTAAAAAAAATCATAACTTTTTCATATGATGTCGGATGGAGATAAACTTTATATGAAAATGGTAGCTCTCGATGGGATCTACAACTTTTGTATACAAACTTTTTCAATTTGAGTCCATTTAGATAGCCAAAAATGGGATAGAATGTTCAGATCTAAAACAGATCCAACATTCTATCCCGCTTTTAACTATCTAAATGGACTCAAATTGAAAAGTTTGTATACAAAAGTTGTAGATCCCGCGAGAGCTACAATTTTCATATAAAGTTTATCTCCATCCGCATCATATGAAAAAGTTATGATTTTTTAGAAATTAACATGACAGAGGAAAAATCGCGCTTCAAAGTAGTACTAATCGCCAGATGTGGGTGGCGATCGCCCATATACGGGCGATCGGCGCTAATTTTGTAATTTTTTTGTCTCGACGCCTAGTTTTGAAAAAAAGATTAAAAAAATATTAAAGAAAAAAAATTCCAGCTCAGAGATGGAATAAAGCCACAAGGCCCGGAGACGAAAGAAAGCCGCAAAAAGCCCACCACATCCGACTTGCCAAATTACAAGGCCAGTCGGCCATGGCGCGGAACTGCAGAATTTTTTTTCCTTTAATATTTTTTTTAATATTTTTTTCAAAACTAGGCGTCGAGGCAAAAAAATTACAAAATTGCTCGCCGGTCGCCCGTATATGGGGCGATCGCCCCACATACGGGCGATTAGTACTACTTTAAACGCGCGATTTTTCATAACTTTTTCATATGATGTCGGATGGAGATAAACTTTATATAAAAATTGTAGCTCTCGATGGGATCTACAACTTTTGTATACAAACTTTTTCAATTTGAGTCAATTTAGATAGCCAAAAACGGGATAGAATGTTCAGATCTAAATCTGAACATTCTATCCCGTTTTTGGCTATCTAAATTGACTCAAATTGAAAAAGTTTGTATACAAAAGTTGTAGATCCCGTCGAGAGCTACAATTTGCATATAAAGTTTATCTCCATCCGACATCATATGAAAAAGTTATAATTTTTTTTAGAAATTAACAGCAGACAGAGTAAAAATCGCGCGTTTAAAGCAGTACTAATCGCCTGTATGTGGGGTGATCGCCCGTATATGGGGCGATCGCCCCATATACGGGCGACCAGCGCCCAATTTTATAATTTTTTTGCCCCGACGCCCAGTTTTGAAAAAAAGATTAAAAAAAATATTAAAGAAAAAAAAATTCCGGAACTGCATGGGAGTACCGGGTATGTATCTGCATCCTAACTTCGAGAGATTACTTTTACGATAGCTAAATTTATTGATTGAATTGATTTTAATTTTAGTAGTTTGGGATTTGTAAGATCTTATAACTATTTGTATTATATTTTTTAGCAAATTTCAAAAATATATGTTGAATTTATGATATTACAAAACTATTTTACAAGATTATAAAGTTTGTAGCGTGAAGAGTTATATGTATGAAGTACGCATCTTCATTAAAAAAAATTTAGTTCTGTCGTTACACCCGATTATCGGCCGAAGTACAAATCCAGATATATTCATATCGTGAGAAGCAAGGGGGAAACGGGAGCGCTGATAACTTGAGATGCTCCTACGTTACAAGCCTAAATGATTTCTACATCATCCTTCTGCAGGAAGCATGCTTATTTGCATACTAAACCAAGCACTATAGGTCGCTAAGCAAGCCCAAATTTGGCAAGGATGTGGCTTGTTGTTGGCGCCGAAAGATGTGACGACGAATCAGTCGGCTTAAACACAAAGAACACTAAGTTCATAGGGCTCAGGGCGTACCAGCCGATTTGATCCTGCAATCGGCAAGATAGATGGAAAAATACGCTCAAGGCCGATATAGTGTGTCGATCGGTAAAGATCTAAATAGGTATCGATAGCCGATCAAATCAAGGATAACGATAAGTCTAAATAGCCGGTTAGGGCTGGTTAGATGGTAAAAGGTAGATCTTTCTGAAGAAGGTGATTTGCAACAAGATCGGAGAAAATCAAAGCTGGCGTAATCGATGAAGATCAATAATCGGCGATGCGCAACTTTATTAATCAAAATCGGTTTATAAAGAGGATTCTAAATTACGAAGCTACCCCTAGTTGACATGAAAGTAAATAAAAAGTAGATGCGAGTTATTTTATTGATTGTGTTGTTGTTTCTGCTCACCTTTGGCAATCTTTTATAGTGCATTGGCCGATCGTGTCTTTTTTCGATGTGTTTGTCGACCACGATCTATATCGGCGTTTGTACGGATAAAACTCCTGTGTTTGAATCAATATCGGTCATAATTCTATTTTTAACTTGATCTTTTATTTTTTAACAAATATCGGCCAAAAAATATCCTTCTTATCTTTAGCCTGACAAATTGATCATGCCTTACCAAAATTTTAGTGCAAACACACATCTTCTCCTTCGACAGTGGCTAAACGATCATAAACTCGAGGTTACATGCCAATCTATAACCTGCTTATACTTGCTGGCACCAGGGTTAACAAAACCGCGGTAAACCGCTCGGTTTTCGACTGTACCGCTCTAGTTCTAAAACAAAAACTAAGCGGTTTACCGGTGGAATTCAAATTAAAAATTAAAAAAATTAGAAAAATTTATCAAAAATTCTCTAAAATTAGTATTAATTGTTTTATGGCATCTGGTGTGAATATTTTTTTTGAAAAAACAAATTTTGGAGACGTTTTTGAGCAATTCAAAATGTAGAAAATAGAAAATCCATAAAAAAGAAATTAGAAGTATTTTTAGTAGCAATATTTGTTCAAGTATGTCAATAAACAATATTTAATTCAACATATTTTAGTAACAATATTTGTTCAATTATATTTAGTAGCAATATTTATTCAAGTATGTCAAGTAGCAATATGTACTTAGACATATTTTAGTAAAAATATTTTTTTAATTATATTGAGTAGCAATATTTGTTCAAGTATGTCAAGTAGCAATATTTGTTCAAGTATGTCAAGTAGCAATATTTGTTGGTATTAATATTTATTCAAGTATGTCAAGTAGTTGCATCTATTCATATACAAGTAAGTCAACAAAAGACAAGATGATCAGAATATCAGATCATCAGAAAGCTCATGTATGCTACGCATTTTTTTACCAACAATCGTCTATGATCAAAGAGCATAAGCACACATTTCTTAGGCCTGAACAATTTAATTAGTAAATGGTGGTACTGGTTCTTATTACTTGCCTTTCTTTTACACTTTAATATGTTACTACAAGTTTTTATAACAACACATAAATCACCAAGGAAGTAAAAAAACAAGAATAAAAATGCCTATTTTTTGCATTTATTGGATTGATATGTGAATGTTATTGAAATGAAATTTTATTTGTTCACATATTTAGGAAAGATCATATTAGATTTTTTCGTGTTTTCACATACCTTCTTTATATATTTATTACATTTTTACTCAATTTTAGCCTTTCATGTATTTTTTTACAAATTTTACAACATTTTTTCGCAGTTTTTTTTGGATTTTTTCAACCTGGCTCGGTTTTCGCGGTTTTCTCCAAAAACCGCTCGGTTTTTCGCGAAAACAGACCGCGGTTTTCACGCGTAGGTTTGACCAGAATTCAAATTTTTTGAATTTACAAACTATTTGATTTTTTGCGGTTTTCGAACGATTTCTCGCGAAAACCGCTACCGCTTGGCTAACGGTTTTCGACTTCGAAACGAAATTGTGAACTCTGGCTGACACGCATGGAGCCATGAACAGCGTATATGGTTGTTCGATTTGCTCACCTTTGGGCGTGAAGTCGTCCTATTTCCAGCTATCAGCTTGAGGCGTCCGTACATCTCCGATTAGGCTTTTGTTTTCAGAATTCTAGTCGTCGATGGATGCAAGCAGCTTGTTGGGTCCAAATAAAACTGCGCCCACATGACGTGTTTGCGATCGAGTTGTATATATTCATGTAACCACTTCGAGGATCGAGCAAACGGCAATTAGGGGCTGTTTGTTTCAGTTTTGGATTCTTCAAAAGCTGATTCTGGATTGTGGTTTTTGAGAAGCTGATTCTCCAAAAACTAGAATCCAAAAGCACATATGAAGTGAATTGTGGATTCTAGTGTATATGAGTGGGGTGGATTGTCAGAATCGGATTCTAGAATCAGGCTGTTTGTTTCTGATTCTGCTTTTGGGACCAAAATCCAGAATCAAAAGCTAAAACAAACAGGCCCTTAGAATACGGACCAGGGTTCACAGTATGGTTGATAATTATTTGAATATTGTGATTATCGGCCATATCGAGCTGGCTCGGTATTTGAAACTGATCTAATTTAAAAATAAATTTCAAATATTTCAAAAATTTGAAAAAAAATTATACGACGTAAATCAGTCGATAATAGGTGAAAATAGAGCGAAAATCATTCAAAAAAATCGGCTTTAAGAAACATTCAATCGGCCAGTCGATTTTCGATTTCTTTGAATCTTTTTCAAAAAAATTGATTTCTTGACTCTTCGGTTTCTAGCTATTTTTTATCAGTTTTTACCGATAATTGAAAACCAAAAATCATTCGAAAATAATGAATTCGATACTGTGAACCCTGTCACGGACCATCATTAGTTGGTTATGCAAGACCAGACTTACGCAAGCTTTGCCAGATCGATTATGAATAATTGATCGAATGGGCTGCTTGTGTTATGAGATAATATATTCGTAACCGTATTCGGTTAGACTCTATCTTTTATACGTAGGTAAATTCGAATCTATCTCTTGCTATCTTCTACTATATATTGAGCACCCCCTTATACAAGAGATTAATCTAATAAAGTAAGAGAGCTCCACCCTATATTCTATGTGCTCCAGTTCTTGTTCTTGTGATTTCGTTGGCATGCTGTTGATTAATCGTGGGTGAACGACTACGTTTTACAACACATTATTAGCACGAAGCTCTACCGAGGCCGATCGTGATCATCTACCTGCGACAATCTACACAGCATCGAAATACATCCGGCTACACGCGATCATCCTCCGTCAAACCCTACGTAAGCTAATTGCGTTTTTCACAAACCTTCGATCCAGCAGATCATTCCTTTACATATCAATCTGTTCATCCCTAAAAATTGAAAATTTTGAGTTGCCTCGGTTTGTGTGCCCGCCGATCTGTGCCGACGAAGCTAGCGACCTCGCTAGCAGTCGCGCTCGTCACCGCGCGCCTCGGCTGTCGGCTCCGCGCCCGCCCGGTCGCATTTAGCGCTGCTGTCGCACTCGTCGTGCGCGCTTGGTGCCGTCGTCGCGCGCCCGGATGACCTCCGCATCTCCGCGCCCGAAGTGCCGCGCCGGTGGCTGTAGCTCCGCGCCCGAAGAGCCGCACCGAGCCTTCTCGGCTCCGACGCCAATGGCCGCACCTTCCGCTCACGTGCCTCGGTTCTTGCGCCCAATCGCGCGCGAATGCCGTCGGCGTTGGCTTCTCCTTTTCTGCGTCGTCCGCCGCCGCCGCGAGCTCGCCGCCGCCGTTGTGTCGCCGGCCACCACCTCGCGCGTGGCTAGCTCGCCACGCTGCCGGCCGCCACCTCACGCGTGGCTAGCTCGCCCGACGCGAGCTCGCCCGCCGTCGTTGCGTCGCCTCATCCCACAAAACGACACATCTTCTCGGTCGTCGGTCGCACGCCTCGTGCTCCGCACCGTCGTCGTGACGTTTTGGCTCCACGCCATCTCGTCTTTCGTGCCTGCGCGTTAATGGCGGTGGCGGAAAAATCTTCTCGCGTGGAGGAGCGGGTGGCTAGGGTTTCAAAACCCTAGTCGCTAGAATATTAATGGGTTGTGCAAACCTATTGGGCCGGAAGCAAATCGGGCCAACCGGCCGAATGGCCAGATCGGGCCATATTGCCCACCTCTTTTTAATAAAAATACGAAAAATCCATTTATTATTGCTGAAAAATTAATAAATGAATCCTAGAAATTAATTTTTCTAAGTCATGTTCTTTCGAAATTTTGTCAAATTGATATTTAGCACATCATTGAAAGTTCCATCCTCTGGGTTAATTTTCTAGCTTTATGCCATGTTTAATATGTGATGAAATTTGTTTTCTGCTATATAAGTAATTATGAAGATTGCTTAGTAATTAACAGAAAATGCTAGAAAATTATATGTGACCCATTGTTCAGTGGCATGTCTCTGTATTAATTTTCTCAACATGATTTCATATGCTGGACATATTATTTTTTATTATTCAGTAATTCCGAAAATTGCTTAGAAATTAACAGAAAATTATGAAAAATGCTAGAAAAATTTTATATAGCATATTGAAAGCTCACTATCTCTGGATTTATTGTCCTAGCATAATTCCATATTGATATATTCTGAAATTTATTTTGTTTGTTACATGGTAATTCTGAAAATTGTTGAATAATTAGTAGAAAGCCATGAAAATTGTTAAGGAAAATTCTAGGAAATTTTAGATAATTATCTACTGAATAGATATAGACCAAGATTTACTAATTGAAGAGTGAGCATGCAATATAATGATTTTACCAGTAGTAAAAGTCATTTTGCATAAATAGAAATAGGATATGATGGACATCGCAAAGAGGAAACTTATCAAGCTTGCCTTGAATGGCAACAATTACCTTACCCGGGCAATTAATACTAAGATTAATTTGATAGCTCAATCATTTAGAGCTTATGTTTTTTCAGCCTGAAGCTGGTATCCCTATTCTTCTCGAAGCCATTAGATGTACGGCTCTGCACCTCCTGAGGCACCATCTTCATACGGACTTGAAGGCCAAATAAGTTGATGGAAGATGACTAGCTGCTATTTTTGAATTCCCTGAAGGAAAATATATAACCAGCAAAGATCCGTCCCGTTGCCAGAAGCACAGCGCAAATGGATCATGTCGCATTTTCAGGATTCTAAAGGCTGTGGCAGCATATAATTTTTGTCATGAACAAGCTTGTCATTGATCTAACATTATGTAATCAGAAAGTTACTAATACTAAAAAGATCGTTAAGATATTGTACATATTTCACCCCAATATGAGAATACTGCCATAACAGTATCGCTGCCAAGTACCAGAAGTACTTCGAGCTTATATGCATTTTTCTAGGAGCAGAAAAGCATGATGAACTCCTGGTGAAGAATCATCACGTACTTCCTATGAGAGTCTTGCAATGCCCGAAGCACATGCAAATGCTCAGCAGGCTAGCAATAGCCATGGCCGTAGAAAGGGCCAATGGAATAAAAGGGATAAGCGAAAGAATGACAAATCAAATAGGGGAAGAGGCAATTCATAGTGGAAAAGTAAAGGTAAAGAGTCAGGGGCTTCCATAAGTAATGCTGCAAACCCTGAATAACCCTACTTTATGCATGGATGAACTGGCCATTGGTCATACAACTATCGCATCTCGAAGCATGTGGTAGACCTTTACATACAATCCACTGTGAAACTAAATAAGACCTGGGCAAATAATATTAAGTCATACTTCACCGTTCAACCTGATGTTGATACGAATGTTGAGAAGTGTGATGATATGATTCTTGAAATTATTGAGCTCGAGGAGTCCCAGGAGGGCATATGGAGACCTGGATTAGTCTCCTAAATATCCCTTCACTTTGCTAAGTCGATGTCACATATTCCTCATATGTCTCCTTATCAGTTTAGCCCTAGTTCCTGAACGAACATTTGGTCTACGCTCCTGTTGAGCGATTATCACTAAAAAATTGAATAAATTGATATTTCCCAGATTTTTTATTAATTGTGCTATGTTTGTTCTATATTCTACAATTTGTTCCTGATGCAATAATTGTTTGATTGTTAAATCATACTTTCAATATAGAATAAAGTATAATCTGATGGCGGAGGAGAAAATCTGTCTAGAAGACAGTTGTACCACACTAAGTGAATTGAAAATATTATGACTATCGCCAGAAGTGATACTCTCATAGTTGACTACAATTGCCGACATATAATTGCCTCTAAAATTGCTAAAGCTGGATCCAGAACCAAAGTCCATGGCAGAGTGTCAGAAGCGCTCAGATAGGGTCAAATGAAAAGAAGCAATTGATGCAGCGCTCGCTTAATAAAAGGAAAGTATTCGGTCCTGTTGACCGAACGCCTCCTAAAGTGCTCCCTGTAAAATCAAAATGGGTTTTCATCCGGAAGAGAAATGAAAACAACCAGGTGGTGAGATATAAAGCGAGGCTTGTAGCACAAGGGTTCACGCAGAGACCCGGCATCGATTACGATGAAACCTATTCTCCTGTAATGAGTGGAATAACGTTCCAATATTTAATATCAATGGCAGCTGGCTTAAATTTAAAAAATGCAGTTGATGGATGTAGTGACCGCATATTTATATGGGTCACTCGATACGGACATTTATATGAGAGTCCCTGAAGGAGTCAAAGTTTCGGATCCTAATAATCGCAACATGTATAGCGTCAAACTGCAGAGATCGCTATATGGGTTAAAACAGTCGGGGAGAATGTGGTATAACCGGCTGGGTGAGTTCCTCCTGAAGAAGGGATACTCGAATAATGATGATTGTCCCTGTGCGTTTATAAATAAATCCCAGAATGGATTATGTATCATCTCAATATATGTCGATGATATGAATATCATCGGAACCACAGAGGAGATAAAGGAAGCGAGTGCTTACCTTACGACGGAGTTTGAGATGAAAGATTTGGGTAAAACCAAATTTTGCTTAGGTCTGCAGCTAGAGCATTTCCCAGAAGGAATCCTTGTACACCAGTCTTCCTATACCCAGAAGGTATTGGAAAGGTTTAATATGGATAAATCGTATCCTTTAAAAACCCTCATGGTCGTGAGATCCCTTGAAGTGGACAAAGACCCTTTCAGACCAAGCATGGAAAATGAGAAGTCTTAGGACCTGAAGTCCCATATCTAAGTGCCATTGGAGCGTTTATGTATCTCGCGAATTGCACAAGGCCTGATATTGCATTCGCAGTGAATTTGTTAGCAAGACACAGTGCAGCCCCAACCAGAAGACATTGGGCTGGTGTCAAAACTTTACTCAGATACCTCCAAGTTACTCAAGATCTTGGATTATTTTTTCAGAAAAACCAAGACTTAACCATGGTGGGATACACGGATGCTGGCTACCTGTCTGATCCCCACAATGCCAAATCACAGACTGGTTTTGTGTTTCTCTGCGGTGGTGCAGCCGTTTCTTGGCGGTCTTTTAAACAGACTTTGGTGGCTACTTCTACCAACCACTCATAGATCATAGTTTTATATGAAGCCTCACATGAATGTGTTTGGCTGAGACGTGTGATTAACCATATCCAGAAGTCATATGGTCTTAACACCGTCGATACCCCCACAATTATCATGAAGATAATACTGATTGTGTTGCACAAATGCAAATGGGTTATGTGAAAAGCAATATCACGAAGCATATTGCTCGTAAGTTTTTATATCCTCATGAACTCCAGAAGAATGGTGAGGTAAAGATTTTGCAAACTAAGTCAGGTGGAAATCTTGCAGATTTATTCACCAAGTTCTTGCCAAAATATACATTCTAAAGATGTGTTAATGGTTTTGGAATGAGACAACTTAAAGATATGCAAAGTTCAGAGGGAGTAAATATCTGAACCATGACCCTTTGCATGATCCTGAAGATTATAAGTTGTACTCATTTTCCCTTAGTGAGTTTTCCTGAAGTTTGCTCAAATAAAGGTTTTTAATGAGGCAACTAGTGTAACACAGAGTGCGAGTGCAATGTACTCTTTTCTCCCTCCTTTTTTCCCATTGGGTTTTTGGGAGGAGTTTTTAACGAGACATATGCATTACGCGGTATTTGCCCAAGGGGGAGTGTTATGAGATAAGATATTCGTAACCGTATTCGGTTAGACTCTATCTCTTATGTGTGGGCGAATCCGAATCTATCTCTTGCTACTTTCTACTATATATTGAGCATCCCCTTGTACAAGAGATTAATCTAATAAAGTAAGAGAGCTCCACCCCTATATTCTGTGTGCTCCAGTTCTTGTTCTTGTGATTTCGTTGATATGCTGTTGATTGATCATGGGTGAACGACTACGTTTTACAACAACTTGTTTTGGCTTTGGCCCCCTGTACGTACTACTCCTGGAATAATTCAGTGACGTGCCTTCCTCTCACGCATGATTAACTCCAAATGAACGCATGCGCCAGATCGATTCGTCGAAGCTTCAATCGGACGGTTGGAAAATGGATCGATCGAGAAAGGCGCAAACAAAACGTAAACGTGAGACAACGTGAACGTTGCTGCTTACACCAGTTGCACCGTCGATCGTTCAATGGCCCTGTCCGAGCTGCTGGGTGGCCTGGGGCCAAACTTTGGGCCGTTAGGCCCTGGCAGAAACAAGGCCTGTTCGTCTCTTCTTCCTTTGGGACGTAACGAGCATGCTACTATTTTCAGGTTGCACAACCCAACCCATACACGGATCTGCGTCCTGTCGGAGCTAGCCCCCCATAAGACGACACAGCTCAAGGCCCACCACTCACTGGATATTGGGATGAAAACGGGACAGATTATTACTCTTTTTTATTTTAACTCATATTTTTTCTTAGATTTGGAATTGATTATAGGCTAACCATATACGGATACGAATCCGAGTTATTCAAGATACGGATACGAAACGGATATGTGATAGATTTGAGTTGAAAACAGATAAAGATACACAGATAATACACACATATATAGGTAATATATATTGAATTAAGCCATACAAGCATACAACCATAGTAGCAAATTATATATCAATCAAACTCAATAGACGTTATAGAAAGAATATGCTATTTTAGGATCAATAGAACCAACTAAATTGTCAATATAAATGGGCTGGGCCTTGCTGATATCCGAATAGAAAAAATTCGGATATCTGATCCGAATAGGAAAAATCCGCATATCCGGATCCTGTCTCGTATTTAATGGATATTGGCTACTCCGTATCTGATCCTGGATCTGGATTTAAGTATCCGAATCCCGTCCTGAATCTGATCGGATAGTCAAATCCGATCCCGAATCCGGTGAGAAATATCCGACCCGTTTTCACCCCTACTAGAGATGGCCAGATGGGCCATGTCACCTAGGCCGACTTGCGGCACGGGACTGTAGGTATGATCCAGGCACAGTACAGGCCAATTGTAAATGGGCCATGTCGGTATGGTCCAAGAGGGCGGGCCAGCACGGCATGCCTATTTAGGTCCAGCTATATTCTCTAATTATTTTAGATTTTTTCCCAATTTTTTTCAAACTTTTACGATTTTCCAATTTTCCTAACTTTTTTTTAAAAAAAATTGAATGTTTGGCGCCAAACGGACCGGCCTCGACACGGCACAACCCATCGGCCCACAAGTGCATGTGTCGGCACGTCACGGGAGCCATTAGGCCCGTGCTTTGGCCATGGCCTCGGCACGTGGGCCTGCACAGCACGGGCCACTGGCTTGCTGTACTTTGGCGGGCTGTGCCGCACGTTAAACGGGCCGTGTCATGCTGGGTGGTCCGTCTGGCCATCACTACTGGTCACCACCACTAGAGCAAGTGGAAAGAGATCCAACGTAGTCCCTTGCGGACTTGTAACTTAAGTAGCTGTGTGTGGATCGTTGGATAAAAAAGTGGAGGTCTAGATCATTTGAGAATACTATAGTAAAATTATTACATTGATTTTTTTCGTAGCAAGTACTGTAGAAAATATACTGAAGATTCAAATCGTTTATTCACTAGATCGGAAGATTTTGTGAACTACGAAGACTACTAAGTTACCGTGCCGTAGGCCAGGACTGGATCTCTTTCCCAAGCGGGCGGGCAGGCAGCCTCCGCCAACTCCGACAATGCGCACGGGCAGCGACGTGCTAGTAGGTGCCACGCGCACACAGCATACGAAACGAGGTGCGACGCACGCCTACAGCCGCCGCGGCCCGCCCCTCCGCACGGGCGCCTGTTGCTGCGAGCGCGGCCGCGCCGTGCGCCGTCACGCTCTGCCGACACGCTGGTGAATGGCGATAGCTGCAACCGGGCGGTGGTACTGCTAGCTGAAAGCACGCGCGCACGCAGCTGCCCTTGCGCGCGGCCGGAGCGAGTAGGCCGCGCCGTCAAACCCCGGCACAACACAAGCCCGCATGTGCTCGCGTCGTACGAGTGACGAACCGTACGTCCACCGCCGCTGCGTGCGATCGCGCGAGCAGCGTGCATGCGCCATCCGCGAGCTGCATCCTGCATGCGGCCGGCTGATCGAGCCGCCCAGAGCGACGTCGCCGTCGCTGGGCCCAGGCCAAACTCGATCTCCACGGCTTAGTCTACGGCAGCTTTGCCTAGCTAGCCGTGCCGTGCAGCGACCCAGCACGATACCACGACGAATGCTAGTACAAAACAGAGCTGTTTGGGGCAAGCTACGTACGGCTCTCAAGTCTAGAGCAGCTTTGCTTAGCCGTACACCACCAAGTATGTACAGTGGACAAGGCCCGCGCAGCATGAACGGCATCTTTCTGGACTGATTTAACAGCGGACCAAACGCACGCAGCTGCTCTGCTGAGAGCCTGAGACTTTGGCACCACGTCCATAAGCTTCCCTTTCACCCCAATCGTCTCCAAATCTTCGCCATTTGTCACTGATGCCAAACGGCAAAAGGAAACCGTACTAACAGCAACTAGTACACCAAGAAACTGTCAGGTTCCAAAAGGGAAAAGTAGAGTCCAGAGGGCCATCGGTAGGGATGCAGCTAGTCAGTCAACTAGTTATATATGCACATAAATTAAGCACGGTCGAATGATCCTCCTTTTAAAATGCGAGTGATACAAAGTTGTCTCGAAGTCCGCGGTCAGAGATTTTTTTTTAATTTTGTTTGTAAGAGGATATATTTGCAAATAAAAATTATACACATAGTTAGAGAAGTGATTACATCTTTCGTTTCAATGGCATGTTGGATGCAATTATGCAAACAGCGTGTGATTAAACACGCTTGAATACATCTTCTAACTCGAAGAGACAAGGTTGTATCATTCGCATTTTATAAGGAGGATTATTCGACCGTGCTTAATTTATGTGGTGCTTTTGTAGTTGGAGATATGATTATTTTTATAATTGCGTTTGTATAGGACTGATTTGTCAAAAAAAAATTTATATAGAACTAGAAAAGTTACGATTTCCAATCAAAAGCTTTGTATTACTTGGTTACTGATTCTACTTGACTGTTCACTGCAACTGTTAAACAGTGAGGAGCAGAATCAGGTAACTGCCGCTGGACCACTGCCGTCACCATGGGCCCCTCTTAGTTTCAGTGTCGATCAATGTGGCCAGCAAAAGCCAAAATGTAGCCTTACAAATGTACAACGGTACGAACTATAAGGCATATCTGCAAATTGTAAAGTGCTCGACATTTTGTTTTCCCCAAGACTTCAGGTGTTTTATAAAGTCATTAAGATGAACATGTTTCAGCCAGTGTTATCATGAGCCAGGAGACCTAATCTGAGTTTCCCATCGCAATTAAAAGTCTTAAAGAGAAGAAGCAACTATAACAGCAACCAGAAAAGTTGCTTTCTAGCCGCTGCCACAAAGCTTCCGCGAGAAAAGATTTTGTAACACTAAGGTTTGGGTGTTCATTCTTGATCGGATCTACTGGATTGATTATGATTTTAGACTAAAATCTCGGTCCATCTATAGGGATCTTGACTGAAAATGAGCTACTCAAACAACGTCTAAACGGTCTCAGGAGGCGTAGCCACCAGGCCCTCCAAGCCCACCCTCCGGTGCTGGTAACTCCCACCTCTACCTAGTCCTTGTAGTTTTAATTTTAATCTCATATAGTAGGACATATTTTGCGAGAGAGAAAACTATATGTTAACTTCTTTAATGATATTGTGAAGTTTTGTATGTCAATTTTCATCATGACATGACATTTGTATATACTAAATATGATTATTTGAGATGAATGTATGAATGAGAGGACTATCTAAGAAACTAAGAATGAGTACAATTCAGAGGATGAATTTGCTTTCTTTGTCTATAAAGTTTCATGATTGATTTTAGCCTAAAACCATTGTGACTGCGAACTTCACATGCATGATACATTAATCGACTTGTTTGTGATAAATTAGCCATATTTAGATAAAATTTTGCCCTAAGTCTGCCACTGTCAGCAAGAAAGGACCGTGATGTTGTGCGCGAGTGCAAGGCTGCAAGCCTTGATGGTGTCAACCATGGATGCGTCGATCTACGGTTTCGACGTGAGAAGCTAATGAAGATTTGGCCACCGAGCCCATCCTCCATTTTGGATTTTCATGTAAGCTTCGCCACTGACATCAATATTTCATACTGTTAGTATTTCTCTAGCAAGTGGGTCTGAAGATTTAATTTCTTCTTTCTTTCATGACTTCATGAGGTGATGAAGTTGTTGTGTCTTGATAAGCAATATACAACTACCAAAACATGTGTACCATCTACTGTATTGCAAGGAGAATAAACGAAGCTTTTCTGGACGAGAAAAATAAGTTGTTGTGGCTTGATAAGCAATTTTTGGGTGTATATATAGGACCTTCCTTTTTGCAATTTCTTTTAAAAAAGACTGGTATCTTCTTCATCCGAAAAATTGGTGTCATGATCAAGTTTAGTGGAATTAAGCCACCAACTGTCGAATAATCTACCTGATGTGAAGGTTTAGGAAATAATTTTTCACACATTGCTATCAAGTTTCAACAATGACGTGTCTTCTATCAAGTTATCGCAATGAGGTCATAAAATTTTTCTTCTTGAAAAGCAACGAGGAAGAGCGCATATTTACACCACTACTCCAGAGAGCGCCCTTTCTATAGGTAACCTATCAGAAATAGAATAAAAAGGAGAATAATTCCGAATACAACTCATACGTACACACGTAGGCGCATACATAATGAGCGTATACATACGTATAAAATACACCGGAGATAGAAATACTCCTGGTCCCCCGTCCTACGCTACGCGCACCCGGCGCCGCCCACACGCAATCGCCTCGTCCATCTATTTATACACACCAATACAGCAATATAAAATAGGCTTACTCGTCAGCTCCCCCGACCCTGCGCCTCGCCGGAGCTCCGCCGCCGCCGCCGCCGCCGCAGCCTTCTCCAGTCGTCCAATGCCCTTTTTTCCATCGCCCGACTCTGTGCCTTCCTGAGTCCTCGCCCCCACCTGCCCGGAGTTTTGACGAGGAGGGAGGTCGACGAGGAGGAGAAGGAGGAGGTGGTGGTGGTGGGCGCGGAGAGATGGGGACCGCGCGGGGGGTGGTGCGCGTGCGGCGGGAGGCGCTCGCCGCGTGCATGACGTGCCCGCTCTGCCAGGGCCTCCTGCGGGAGGCAACCGCCATCGCCGAGTGCCTCCACACATGTGAGTTCTCTCTCTATCCCGCTCCCCCACCTGTCTCCCGTTTCGTTCGTGCTCCCTCTCTGTGCCTGTCCCTCTCTGCACGCGCGCGACGCCCGTGGCCGCGGTTTCCTTCGCCGCTGCGCGTGGGAGCTCCTCTCCTTTGCGTCGCGTCGGCGTCCGTGGTTTTGTGTCGGATTTTGTCCGTTCTCTCGTTCGGTGGCCTGGCGATCGTGTTGGTGTTTGATGCGAGTTCTTGATCACAGAAGAGCGGCGGAGGCGCCGTCTTTCGCGTGGATTGCCGCTCTGGTTGCGTGTCCTGCCGGTTTGACCGTGGCGGCCAGGTCGCGCCGCGCTCGCGCTCGCGTTTGCTTTCCCGTGGCAGCTGTTCTTGTTCGAGCTCACCATGCTTTACGCGTGCGTGTCTCGTGGTCGGCGTCAGCGGCGATGATTCCTTCTACATCGCTATGATGCCTCGTGTTTTCGCTCGAGTTTTCTCGGGTTGTTTTCGACGATCCCATGGGGGTCCCGTGGTAGCTTTTGATCTATACGAGCTCCAAAGCTGCGGGCTTTCTCATCGTATAGCCGAGAGTTTGCTCTCCGGCGGCCGCGTGCGCCGGAGCTACTCCCGAGAACCACCGCGCCGCCGCTACCGAGTGACTCCGTGGTTTCCTCGCTCGTGCTCTTGGTCCGTCGTGCGCGCGTACTCGTCCCTCCGGCGCCGCCATGCTTCCTATTCTTTAAAGTCGACAATGCTGCAATGCTGGGGCCTTTCGCCTTTTCAGGTGCCTTCCAGGTCCCGTCACCACCGCCACAGCCTACTCGCAATTTGAGCAGCCGTCGAGACGCTCGACGCGTATCTTCCTGCGTCGTGCATAGTTTCTCGGCGGTGGATGCCGGTGCCATCTGCCATCCTCGTCGCTTGGCGTTCGGTCCTAGTTTCCTCACAGGCTGAACAACTTTCGGTGCATGTTTTCTTGTGGAGCTTTTGATGCTGGGAAAAAAAGGTGTAAAGCGTTGGCACTTGTTGCAGAATGTATGGGGTTGTGTGGTGTCGAGGGAGGCATTCTAGTATCTTCCTGTGGGTTTGGTAATGGTGGGGAGAGCTTGGAGATGGTGGCAGCATTTTGGCCTGGTTGTGGTCAGAACTCAGAAACGTGGTGTCTTTTTGGTTAAGTCCTCGATGCTTCTGATTGGAGAATGGGAATGGGAATTCAGTGGCATGCAATGGGTTTCTGTTGCCTTTAGTTAGTGTATGGAGGGAGTTTTGTCTTGCATTAGGAAAGTTGTTCAAGCCTGTGTTTTTGGTATAGGGAGGAAAGCAGCGCTTGGCGTTCTTGATCGATCAAAGTATTTGTTGATCTCGTTGTTGTGATGAATTTTTATGTGTCGCATATGAATTGAATGATTGCAAGGTAAGCCTGGAGATGCTGCTCCACCATAAGTACAGTGCAATCATCACTTGTCAGTCATGGCTGCGCACGAGATCTTGATGCAAGTCAAGTATATACTCTTATTGCACTGTTGTTACTTGCTAGTTACTGCTAAAGAAGTTTTCATGTGTTCAGCTACAAAATTCAGTTCTCTTAAATCTCTTTCTGAAACTGGCATGCTTGTCTTTAGAGTTCCTCTTGTGATAATCTTTTTAACAGTTTGTCGGGACTGTATTATGAAGAGAATAAATGACGAGGAGATAGATTCCTGCCCAGTATGCAACATTGATCTTGGCTGTGATCCTGAAGAGAAGCTCAGGTGAAGGCATTATAACTTCCTAGTTTTATCTGTGCAACGTTGTTCTTTCTTTCCGACAGTGCTTTTTTACTTTAATATTCCTGTATAAGTACACCCGTGAAGCATTATCATGTGAACTTTCAGAGGTCATGTTATCACTAATAGAGCGTGTATCTTGAAAACTTTTCTGGCAAACTCGGGCACTAAGGCTGTAAAGAACAACATATGGTCAAAATGGAGAAACGGACTATAGAGATGATCGCAGTGGATAAAACATTATATATATATAACTATTTGCAAAGGATATATGCAATTTCAGACAAGCAAACACGTTAATAAATGTAGCCTGATCTTCTTGGTTCAACCCTTAAAAGTAACAGGAGTACAAATACATTTTCCTTTAAATTTGTTATTGTCTTTTCAATTTGTGCCTTTTTAGAACATCACGATCACGCAAAGCATTTATTGAACCAATATACTTTCCATTGTAAAGTTCAGTGGAGAAGAGAGGAATTGGGGTTGAATAGTTGGTTGTATTGCGAGAGCCCAAGGGGCTATTATATAGTGTACATGAGTGAAATCCTAGACTAGACTACGATTCCTTAACTACCCTTAGCACCCACATGACTATTACACTTCTACCTTTGACACATTACACTACTATCCTTAACACCCCCCTCAAACTCAATGCGTATCCAACAACATTGAGTTTGAAAGGGATAACACTAAAGAGAGAGAGAGAGAGAGAGAGAAATCCGAAGTTCGTGCTTGAAGATGTAGTCGAAGTGTGCAACCCTTGGAACAAAAATCTGTATGGTAGCAAACAATCTCCTCCTTGACGAACTGGTACCTTGAAGCCTTCACAAATTGTTCTTTGGCTCTTCACACACCGACAACAGCCATCCACAAGACGGTACCTCAAGCCTTCGCAAGCTGTTCTTCGGTTCTTCACACGCTCAAATAGTTCACTGCACATCAAGTCTTGAAGAAGAGATGTTGAAACAATAGGAATAGAGAGATCTATTGAATCAAGCCAATGAAGAGAGAGAGAGAGAGAGAGAGAGAGAGAGAGAGAGAGAGATTAAATCACGCCCGCAAGAAGGTAAGGCGGAGAAATATATGTGATGACGACGACAAAGAAGGCCATTATTCAGGAGTCACAATGAATGCGAAGATGTGTAGCAAGACGGTTACGAGAGATGACTAAGAGGGCAAAGGTTGCATCAACAACGGCGATGATGGGGGCGACCGCAATCGATCCAATTGGATGGGCCACAACAACCTGAAAAAGAAAGAGCAATCGGCTGATCAACAAATGAATTGATGGACTAGCACAACTTCGACAAGCTGGAAGAGAGATGCAACAGACTTGGATGGACTCGATGGATATCAAAGGAAAAGGGCTAAAAATTCTAGTGGCAGCAGCATGCCGACAACAACCAGACCAAGACTTCATTCAACGCTTCAGTGACAAGTGTAACTCGATTCCGGATGTCTCGGATGAAGCCGTAATCGTTGCCTTCGAGAACGGAGTCAGGGATAAGGAATTGAAGGGGAAGCTAGCTACTCGAAAAATCCGAACTCCCATGGAACTCTTCGAGTTGGCAGACAAATACGCCATACGTGCCGAAGCCCGTGACCACATCGACAACCCCGGGTCAAGCGAACAAACCTGAGTCATCCAAACAAGGGGCAAAAAGAAACAAGAACCGCAGGGAGAAGCGCAAAGGCGACTCCACCGTGGCTGCGGTCGAGCGCGGCAAGGCACGTAATATGGGCGACAACAAGTCGGAATCGTGGAGGGCAAATCTTCGCCGGTCCATCGAACGGACAAGCACGATTTCGATGAGTGCACGTGATCGACAAGAAGATCCAGAAAAGCTTAAGGTTTGCGACTCGCCGAGCGTGAGTCGGCGAGCAAAGAGAAGTCCAGGACGATGAACCCGAATACTGCGGGGCCGACCACAAGTAGCGCGACATCTTGGAGGATCCGCCGCGTATGAGTCCAAGAGACAATACAAAGTCGCCGAAGGAGGTCAACACAGCTACGCCACCTCCCCGAGATCCTCAAGTGGTCGGCACCGATTACCTTCGACCAATTGGATCACCCGGCTATGGTCCCACATCTGGGTCGATACCCCGTAGTAGTCGAGCCTACCATTATCAATATTAAGGTCGCACAGACCTTGATTGATGGGGGTAGCTCACTAAACCTTATCTTCGCCAAGACCCTGGATAACATGGGGATATCTCGGGCGAAAATCAGGGACGGAGCAAAGCCGTTCCACAGCATAACCCCGCGATCATCTTCTATACCGCTTGGCCAGATCGAGCTGCCAGTCACATTCGGCAAGTCGGACAATTTTCGCATCGAGAGAATCCTCTTCGATGTGGCAAATTTTGAGACTGCCTACAACGTGATCTTAGGTCGCCCCATGCTCGCTAAGTTCATGGCTGTGGTACACTATGTGTACCAAATCGTAAGAATCCCTGCGCCAAAAGGAGTCCTCACAATCAAGGGAGATCAGCGCGCTGCAGTCAAGTGCGACAAGAAGAGCCTGGAGATGGCCGAGCATCTATGTGGGTTGGCAGCCAGCGCCGGCGATGAGAAAGCTAAGCGCCAGAAATCCAAGGGTGTCAACGAGGCTTCTACGTCCAACAGTGCCACCAAATACTTAGTCAACGACTGTAAGAAGGGCGAGCAGACCGACAGAGGTGTTAAGGCGGTGCCCATCGACCCGTCAGAGCCCTCCAAGACGATCAAGGTAGGCGCCAACCTTGACCCCAAATAGGAACTCGAGCTCATCACCTTTCTTCGGACAAACCGCGATGTGTTTGCATGGCAACCGTTCGACATGCCCGGAGTCCCCAGAGAGGTGATCAAGCATCGACTAGCTGTGCAGCCTAGCGCAAAGCCCGTGGTGCAGAAGCAGCGATGATTTGCAGAAGACAGGAAGCAAGCTATACAAGAGGAGGTCGGCAAACTCCTGAAGGCTGGCTTCATTCGAGAGGTCCGCCACCCGACGTGGCTGGTGAACCCGGTCTTCGTCAAGAAACCCAATGGCAAGTGGAGAATGTGCGTCGACTACACCGATCTCAACAAGGCTTGTCCTAAGGACCCTTTTCCTCTCCCCCGCGTCGACCAAATTGTGGATTCAACTGCGGGCTGTGAACTGCTAAGTTTTCTAGATGCCTACTCGGGGTATCACCAAATTAGCATGGCCACAGAGGATAAGGACAAAACGGCTTTTACTACTCCTATTGGTGTGTTCTATTACGTTAAAATGCCTTTCGGTTTAAAATGTTCTGGTGCCACGTATCAACACCGCATTCAAAATTGTTTGAAGTTCCAAATTGGGCGCAATGTTGAAGCGTATGTCGATGATATCATAGTCAAGTCGAAAATAGGAAGCACCTTGATCAGCGACCTCGAGGAGACGTTCGACAACCTCAGGAAGTATCGAATGATACTTAACCCTGAAAAGTGCACGTTCGGCGTCCCGTCCGGCAAGCTTCTCGGGTTCCTGGTGTCAAGTCGAGGCGTCGAGGCTAACTCGCACAAAATTGAGGCCGTCGATCAGATGGGTTCTCCGCGGCAGGGTTCTAAAAACCGTCGAAAACCGCTCGGTTTTCGCGAAAACCGCCCGTACCGAGCCGGTTCGGGAATTAAAACCGCTCGGAAAACCGGCGGATGAACGATAAATTTCAAAATTTGAAGAAATTTAGCAAACAGTGTCAAAAATTTTGAAATTTTTTCATGCGTTCTGAGGTAATCATAATGATTCTGTAAAATTTTGATTATTATCACATATGTACATTTTTAAAAATTCGACGGTAATCTTATCACAATATATGCTCTTTAGTTTTTATTTTCTAGGGCACAAAATGAAGTCTAATATTTCTTAAACTTTTTTGTGATGTTATAACGTCATTAAAATGATTATGTAAAATTTTGAGATGATGATCGATATGTGTATTTTTAAAAATTCAAAGTGCTATTATCATTGTATATGCTCTTCTGCTTTTGATTTTATATGGAAATAAATGAAGTCTAATATTTCTGAAAATTTTAGTACATGATCCTTTAGAACTATTTATATTTTCATTAAAATTTTAGAATATAATAAATCATTTTACTATTTATAAAAAGCGATGATGTATTTGTTCCTTTTCATTAATTTCATTTTAGATTTTTAGAAGAAATAAATGATTTAAAAATTATAAACATTTCTCTTAGGTGTTTTATAGATTAATTGGGATTTTTTACATTTTAATTTTTTTGCAATTTTTCAATTTGTTCTTATATTTTCACCATTTTTCTTTCACATCGGTTTTGATGTTCCGTTCATGTAGGTCGAACATGTCATTTTTATGACAATGGAAGAGTGACGAAGCTATACTTATACCTACTCCACAACTTCAATTTAAATGCATTATAATGTAAATGGTGTTGATAAGTAAATGGTAGTGAAATTGCGAATGATTTTGCTTTGTAGTTATGTAAATGCCGATTTTTGCACTTGTGTGATTGTAGTATTGCAATAAAAGATTACTTATTGACATATTATTGCAAAATACATAACTTACAACTTCTAATTCACTAAAATATAGCAAAGGTCATGTCGATTTTTTCAAATTTAGAAGAGATCATTTTGGAATTTTTCACGTTTTCACATACCTTATTTATATATTTATTACATTTTACTTAATTTTAACCTTCCTGTATTTCTACAAATTTTACAATATTTTTTTGTATTTTTCCCAATTTTTTCGATTTTTCCCAATTTTCCAACCTCGGCGGTTTTGCGGTTTCTCCAAAACCGCTTTCGGTTTCAAAACCGAAGCGGTTTTCGTCAAAACCGCGGTTTTGGATTTCATTTGACCAAATTTCAAAATTTTCAAATTTGCAAACCGTTCGGTTTTTCGCGGTTTCGGCGGTTTTATGGCATGCATACTGCATGAACTAGCGGTTTCGTGAGCGAAACGAAATTGTGAACCCTGCTCCGCGGACTTTAAGGGAGGTGCAAAAGCTTACGGGCTGTATCACTACCCTTAATCGATTCATCTCTCAGATGAGTGAACGAGGACCTCCTTTCTTCAAATTGCTCAAGAAATAGGACAACTTCGAGTGGACCAAGGAGGCAAAAGAAGCTTTTCGAGATCTGAAAATGTACTTATTGTCTCCATCAGTCTTAACCTCACCTAATGAAAAAGAGGAGCTCTTTTTGTACATTGTAGCTACCCCTCAAGACTCCTCATCGGCTACGACCTGATATCCAAGACGGCTACGATTCGACCTAAGGCAGGATCATCGTGACTATATAAGGCCTGAGGCAGGAACTCTGAAGGGGGAGCGATTTTGAAGCAATTAGCCATCAAGCAAGAAGCCTTTTAGCATAGAGAGCCTAAGAGTCGACGAATTGTGCTTCGTCAACCTCTAGCCTTAGCTTAGCTTAGAGCAACCCATATTGTAACCAGGGCTATACAATTCTTCTCTGTACTTCATCCGTAGTATACGAAGATCTCCCATATAGGACGTAGGGTATTACCCCTTCAGGGGACCCAAACATGTCTACATCTGGTGTCCCTGATTTCGTGTTTGACTCTGCTCACCCGAAGGCACTCGAAGTACAAATTTTATTGTCGATCTCTAACCTTTGACAGGCGTAGAGATGATGTCGAGCCCAGATCCGGCGGACATGACGGCTCTGAGCGGCAGGTCGCATGGATCTAGCGTGGTTTGAGCTCAAAGACGACGAATTGAGGGCCGTATGCTATAAAGACGATCAAATCCACCTGAGATCAAGTCCGGAGACAACGAGCATCACCGGATCCGGCGTTGAGGATGATGACTGAGGTTGGCAGTGACGAGTAGTGGCCGGCGGCGCTTGATCCAACCTGGAGAAGGCGCAAGGGCGCTTGATCCGACGAGCAGAGGTCAACGACGATCCAACGGCAAAGGCCTGAAAATGACTACGAAGAGGCTACCGACGATGGGAACGACTAGATCTGGCAAGGCTGGATCCTCTCGGTCCTACAAGAGATGAGGTAGAGAATATTTGTTGCTGCTACTTAACACTAGTAGAACTACTGATATGCTAAAGAGTAAAAACAAAGTTGGATGCTTGCCACCGGGAGTGGAGATTGCTCTTCCCAAGGGCAGCGACCGTGGTGGAAGAAGATGGAGGTTAGGGCTTAGATCTATGCTCTAATACTATGTAAAGTTTAGTGGAGAAGAGAGGAATTGGGGCTGAATAGTTGGTTGTATTGCAAGAGCTCAAGGGGCTAATATATAGTGTACATGAGTGAAACCCTAGACTTGACTACAATTCCTTAACTACCCCTAGCACCCACATGACTATTACACTTCTACCCTTGACACATTACACTACTATCCTTAACATTCGTAACCTATTAACAATTGAACTGGCACATGCTCATTTACGACCTTTAAATATCAGAAAAATATGTTAGCATTTTTGTAAAGAACAAGAGTTTCTCAGTTGTTAAACATATGTATTTGAATTGAAAACTGTTTCTTGTGATTATTACTTGAGAGTATACTAGCTTGTAATTACACTCCTACAGATTCTACTGTTTAAATTTGGCAAGAGTTGTAACAACCATCACAGCCTCTCGTAGTCTTGTGCTAACTGCCTTCTACTTTTTCCTGTAAGTTTATTTGTCAAAATTTTTTGCCTCAAATACATGCTTGCTTGTTTTGTGAAGCAAAAGCTTAGTGTTGCCATCTACTTATTCTTGTCTAATGCGTCGAGTGATCTAGACTCAACTATGTATCACCGCCTAACATGATTGGTCGTTTCCTTGTTTGAAGGCCTGACCACAAAATTCAAGATATCAGGAATAAGTTATTTCCACTTAAGAGGACAAAGGCTGATGCTCCTAAGGCTCCTACTGTTACATTGCCTGTAAAGAGAAAGCAGAGGTCCCTTTCTTCCTTGGTAGTTGACACCCCAAGGGTAGCAACACAAACTGGTTTGACAGGAAGGAGAACCAAAGGTACAAGAAGAACAGTATCCTCTCGTGCAACTTCTCCTGGTAATAATGGGACCAGGAAATTACCAAATAAATCTGAAGGTCGAGATCAAAAAACCGAGAAAATCTCAGCACCACAATCAACCAAGATGACAACAACTGCAAATAAAAAGAAGGCAAGTATTAAAGAATTATCATATGTGTGCCTAACATTACATAATTTCATTTGCCAGCTTGATGTGACCTGTCTTGTAAAATTCGTTTATTCTAACTACGCATTCCACCCCCAAACAGAATAATACAGATATAGAAGCCTCAAGTCAGCTACCTTCTGAAGATAGAAAGAATGACAAGACAATTGACAAAGAAGAGCTCTGGAAACCTTTAAATAGTTTGGTTGAGGCTGCAGGCAGGACGAAATCGTTTAGATCAAGTCCTAAAAGCCATGCCGCCAAGGAAGACAAAATAAAGAGCACAAAGGGTGAAGTCCCAATAAGGAAAGATGACAAAAAAGACGAAGTGGCTTCTACTGGAACAGGGGTGAGTGCACATTCAAATAAGTTAAAACTTCAAGAGGAAAACAATGACAATTCTTCAGAACCTGCATCATCGAAAGATAAAACAACCACAGAGCATAATTTGAGGAAAAGACAGCATGCAGACCCACAGCAGGGACTGCTTGGTTCTACAAACACTGGTGCTTTGCGTGATGGAGTAACTACTCCAGTCTGGTTTTCACTTGTCGCTTCGCCTGACCAGTAAGATTTTACCATATTCAGTTGTTTTACTGATCCTGATGGACCTTTTGTTTCGTGTCCTCACTTTTGTGTCAAAATGCAAACTGTTTTTTAGGAAAGAAGACCCACAGCTGCCTCAGCTACCAAAGAATTACTTGAGAATTAAGTGAGTTCCCATTAGTCTTGCAGTTTATTTGACTTTTACAATGCTAGAAGCCTCTCAGATTTAGCATCCTCTTATTCATAGAATAAACTTGTTGAATTTTTTGCCCCAGTTGTTTGCTTGAGATTGTTCAATGTGCTATGATGTTAATAGTGTTGTTTTCCTTTTCCTGTTAACAACTAATTACAACTGTGCTCCGGTATTAGCAAGAGTGCTTTCTTCTTATAAGGCTTTACTGGAAGTACCTAAAAAAACAACATCCTCTTGAGAATTTGGTCAACAATGGAAAAGACGTTTAATTTGAAAATGTTGTGTGCTTTTTTAAGTTATTCCTGCCAGCAATGTGATTCTCCCTGAGCTACTAACATGCAACCAGTTTCCTAGAATTTAGTTTATTATTTTCAATATGATTTTTCTCCTTGTTTCAGAGATGGAAGTTTGCAGATTTCCTCAATCCAGAGGTACATCATGAACAAACTTGAGCTAGCAAGTGAAGATGAGGTGAGCTTTTCAGATGTCTTTGCACTTCCATTTTTATCGTTAGCACTCCATAGATGACCTGTCGTAAGTCCGTGGTCTCATATCAAGGTGCCCTGCACAAATGGACTCTAAAATGATGCAGGCCTTACTTACCCAAGTCCATTTGTGTAGTTTTGTCCTTTGTAAATTAGCCTCTCTGTTCCCTATTTCTTGACAAGAGTGATGCTTTAAATACGAGTTTCCCCCCCTACCTGTCTGTCTGTGTATCATTTTGTGTTGCAAAGGTCCCAAACAATAGCTCAGTAAACCATGTACCAACCACACATTGTAGTTCAGTGATACATCCTCTCTTGTCGTTCTTGTTTACACGAATGCTGTTAGTTTATGTCAAGAAAATGTAAGCTCTGCATATGAACAATGATGGATATGCTCTTTTGTCTGATGCCTGTAATCTCTGTAAGTGCAGGTGGAGATCACATGCCATGGTGAGGCAATCTGCCCCTCGACAACACTGCACGGCCTACTCGAGCTGTGGCTGAGGAGAGAGCCGGCCGAGCAGGTCCAGGCGTCGCTGGGCGCCTCAGCCAAGGAGTTCGTCATGGTGCTCGGCTACCGCCGGCGACGGCGAGCCCCGGCCTCTTCTTAGCTGCACCTCTCACCGTGCCTCCAGTTCCATCACATCATAAGAGTGCCGCAAATCTGCAGCACATTGCGGCGCCTTGTAGTGGGGAAACATACTTTGAACTTCTTGCTCCATCTTCTCATGTTCATAAATCAGTCAGCCTAGGAAAAGAAAAAAAAAAGAAATCGCATTTTCTCATTTTTAGACCTTGTAAAGAGGGGGAAAGAAAGAAATTACTAGTGCATTAGACTATTAGCAGCATCTGGAGAGTACGTTGACTATATGTAGTTTACGATTCTTGAAAGTTACTAGCAACTGTTCCTCGGTTTTACTCGTGGTCGAGCGGGCTTGGCTCCCATAGCGGTCTGTACCAGTGGGTGGCCTGCAAGACTGCAACATGGCTGGCCAACTCAGAGCACGTACAATGAAGGTGGGTAAAGATGAAATACTGATTTTTCTTGTCACATAGGATAGATAAGATACATATTTTGAAGTATCGATACTTAATTAAGTACCCGTACTTAGTAGATGCTTATGTATATAACTATATGTAATTAATAGATAACATATCATCTAATCACCTACAGTAGAGATGTTTGTATTGGAGAAAATAATTTTTACATAGGTGTTTGATGATATGGTTATAGTCTCTCTCTAAGCACTCTTATATAAGCATCTTGCATTGGGAATGCCTTCATGCACCTCCCGACCTGTAATATTTACCGGTTACCACTACTATAGTAGCGTAGGTGGTCGAAATGCTTCACAATCTTATAGCATGAACGGAAATTAAATAGAAATTTTCTACCAAATTCATGTGTTCCAGACGAGTTCCCACGTTAAGCCGTCGGATGCATAAGCTCTCTCGAACAGAGATGAGATTAGCTCTTATATATTGAGAAGTTGAAGTTTCTTTCCACCGCCTTATCGGAGAAACCTACCTAGAGGATCACGCTAATAAGCTCTTCAAAAAACCTTAAGCAGCTTGCAGGTTGGATTCTGGCGATACCCTTTACCCTTAAATTCCCGATTTTTCGATCAAAGTTTGCACGTGTTTTGAAATTAAAAAAAAGGGGAAAAAAATGCATGTGTCGTGTTGGTTGCGTGTGCAGTGGGCAGGCAAAATGTGGCCGTTCTCACATAGTTATCCATATGTAACACGGCATGTTTGAAACAGGTAAATTTCATATAAAACAGTTTAATTTCAGCGATGATCTGGGAAAACTCGGGTGTTTCGAACACAGGTGGTACTCTTAACTCACACGGTTTGGGTTTGCAATTAACAAAGGTCTATCTTGTCCTTCGCGTGACAAACTGGTCATAGTTAGATTACCGCTCTACACGAGAACTTTCTTGGTCAGGGATGGAAGGATTCAAATTTCGTTTTCGGATAAAATATTGCTCGGGATTGGAATCCGAAATCTCACCGAAATTTAGGTATTTCGGACTAATCTTGTTCGAAATTCAAAAACAAAAATTCAAATCCGATTCATTTTCTACCGAAAAAATGAAATTTCGCCGAAAAATCCCGAAATTTTGGTATATTTGCACCGGTTGAAAAGTGGGTCAAACAACGACGAAAAGATTTGAACTTTTTTGGAGGTTCCTGACATATCAATGATGTTTCCATAAAACTTTATATGATTATCACATTTCAGGAATTTTTAAATATTCAAACATTGCTACTGTCCTGATAAAACACTGATCGGGAAGTTTGATCCGAATGAAAAATGGTACAAACCACGTTAGAAAATTTTGAAATCTTTTGTGCATGGTTATGATGCATCACTAATGATCTCATAAAATTCTCAGATGATGATAAAGCTTCATGAATTTTTAATAATTCGGATAGTGCAACTGAAGGCTGACCGATAAATTTCAACCGAATGAAAAATGATTCAAAAAATGTTAGAAAATTTTGAAAATTTTTATGGATAGTATTGATGAATCACTAATGTTACCATAAAATTTTCAAATTATGATCAAACATGAAAAAATTTATAAAATTCCGACACTATTACTACCTCGTTTATGCTAATTCTGTTTTTTATTTTTAAAAGATTACAAATGAAGTTACAATATTTTAAAAAATTTCCTTTTTGATCCTAGACTTCTTATGATGGTAGCATAAAGTTTTCATAGTATTACAAAACATCTTCAATTTTATAAAATTCTAACAGTCAAAATTTTAAAATGTCTCAAAAAATAATTTTTTCGATAAATTATCATCAAAGATCACTTTCTTATGGGTCATTGATGTAATTGAAGTCAAATCGGGTCATAAAACATCAAAATTCGGATTTTTTTTACATGAAATTTCTCCGAAAAAACGAAGTTACTATAGCAATTTCGATTTTTTTAAATTTTTTTATCCGACTGGTAGTTTGGGTCTCGTGAGACCCGAATTCTAAAATTTCGCTAAAATTTGTCGAAATTTGGAACCTTGGATAGTGCTTGGCTTCAGACGACAGTAGCTGACTAGTAGCTAGCTGGCCCAGGAAAAGGCCATATGATTCTCGTCCAAGAGAGAGAAGTTTCGTTCTGAACGACGCGAACAGACGCTAAGCAATCTGTAGATTACATCACACCCCCCCGTATTGACTTTGACCTTCGGTTACTTACAAGGTTGAAGTGGATCCCATCTAATGGAATAAAATGGGGAACAGAAGTACTACAAAGGAAGCTTCCTTTTATCTGAGAACGATGAAAAGCTAGCTGGAGATTCATCAATGGTCCATTTCCCCAGGCAACACTACTTCACCCCTGCAATGAACACATTCAGAATTTCCGACCGTTCCATAGAAAAATAAAAATAGAAATATTTTTCAAAAACAGAAACGAAAAATACGGAAACGGGAGAGCCATTTCCGACGAAAACGGGAACGAAAATTCTGTATAAATGAAACCAAAAATTCCGTCCGAAACTTGGCCCAAAAAGAAGAATGGAGAATTACATTTATTTTCGAATTAAAATAATTTTAAAAATACAAATAGTTTTTTAGAAAATATCAAATAGAGTTCAAAAACTATGGAACAATTCTAAAAAATACTTTGGAACATTTTGAACCTAGGAAAATTATTTCTAGCATAATTTTGGTTTTATTTTTCATGAATAAATTAAATTTATAAATCTAAAAAATAGCGAAGCAGCATTTATAAACTCAAGAAAATCCAGGATAAATCTCATAAAATCATAAATGAACATTGAACAATAATATGCAAATTTTAGAGCGTTACACCTTTATAGTTGGAGGAGCAAGAGGATATCGATGATAATGATATGGAGGAGGACATGATGCTCTGATCTGGGGGATAAATAGCGAGCCTTCAACTGACAAACTTGACAAAAAAACTTCCTAGTGATACCGGTGAATATAACATTATTCTTGTATCCGCCTTCGAGGTGGAATGAGTTACATTGTATTTGCAGTCATGTATATTGTGATCATCTACTATATTCTTGTGGAATTTTTCACTTTGAAGGAACTAGTTGGCCTAGAGGGGGGGGGGGGGTTGAATAGGCAACTTTTGCAAAATTTAACTTCTTAGTGACAATATACTATTCTCTTTATGAGAATAACTCAGGACAATAAATGACAGAAGTAAAAAGCAAATACTGAGAACAACGAAAGCAACAAAGAGAAATAAAGCACAAATGAGACAGAGATTTATCCCGTGGTTCAGAGCCTCACTCCTACTCCACATTGAAGCACTTCTTCCGAAGTATTGCTTCTCCAAAGCTAGTCGCAGTAGCTCTGGTGATCACTTCAGGAAACTCTTTCACTACTCCAGTGAGGTGAGCTCCAAACCTTTCACAATTATAGTGGCCTTCCACAATCACCTTTGAACAGGTCGCACTTTTCACTTCCTCCAAGTTGTCTAGGATCACTAAGATCCATGAGTAATAAACTTTGCACAAGTTTTGTCTCTTGATTCACTCGCAAATCACACAGCTAGACTACAGCTTAGAGCTAAAACACTTAGAGATGATGAGGATTTTGAGTTTGAAAGTGAAGCACAGACTCCTTTTGAGAATGAGAGTTATTTTGAATGCTAAAAGGTCAAGGAGTTCATTTATTTATATGGTAGATGGCTCAGGAAATGCTTATATAGTCATTTGGAATGAATATAGCCGTCGCATCTACCACTGTAGCCGTTGGACATATCAGAATATCAAAAATGTCTAAAATATACGTTTACAACGGACTGAGCAACAGACCTTAGCGATATTGATCATGTGTATCATGGACCAAATTAAGACATTTATGACGGACCAAAAAATATGGTCCGTTGTACATGGGAATTTCAGAGAGTTTGGTCCGGCAAAGGAATGAGTGAGTTACATGTATGTCGGACCAAATTATTTGGTCCATCATACATGGGAATTTCTAAGGTCAGTAGGTAAGGACCCTTTTTGACAAAATATAAGTTTATCCAAGCGATTTGCTTTAGTAACGGATTGAAATATTTTAACAAAGAAGATTTGGTCCATCAACAAAGGAATAACCTTCGAATAAGAATGTGTATCAATCTATGGATTTAATAAATAGAACTCCAAGGTTTGGTCCGGCAAAAAGGCTTATAATCTGAATGAGTGCCGGACTAAAAATATTTGGTCTGCTATAGATGGAAATCTGAGAAGTTTTTGGTCTGTTGAAGGAGTATGACTTTATATGTATGCCGGACCAAAAACTTTGGTTCGTCATACACAGAAAAATACTTGGTTGTAAGATATCTTCAAGGAATTTTCACCAAGGACTAAAGTATGTGAAAATAAGAGGTTTGGTCTGATGAGTAGATACCTTGATAGGGATTTTGACAAGGAAGATTTTCAATGCAGGACTTAAGGAGCTTTTGACTGAAAAGGATTTTGGCCATGTATGCAACAGACTTAAGAAATGGATAGCTGAATTTTAGTCCGTCGCATATTTAGACTATTGAAATGAGGGAGAATATTGATTCAAAGAGCAATGACTAAGAGTTTTTTTTACTCCGAGCAATCTAATTTTATCTTTGCCTTATGAACCAATCCGCTAACTTGTGCAAAGTCCCTCTTTAGTACAGCCAAACTGGAAATAATCCTAGCTATTTGACCTGAATCAACTCCCAAGTCATAAACTAGTAACAAAACACCTTAATCTTGTTAGTCCAACTTGCTTCATCATTGATTTCAGCACATGCTCTTCAAAACTTAAGCATTATTAACTTAGTCATCAACACCAAAACTATAAAAAAACAAGATAATGAAAATTGAGGGGGCCTAGATGCTATCACACTTTCGTTTCCGTATCCGCTCCGTTTCGTTTCGCATCTGTTTCCATCATTATCCGTTTTCGTATCGGTTTCCGAGGTTTCCGATTTCGTTTCTGTTACCGGTAAAAAATGTGAAAACGGAAACGAAACGATCATTTACCGATCGTTTTCGTTCCGTTTTCATCTCTACATACAGATACACAGCAAATGCGCAAAATACAACCATATGCAGTGTTTGTGCGAACTAGTGAAAATAAGAAGAAAAGAAGTTTTATGTTGGATAAATAAATAAACGACGCTTGTCGTTAAGTCCCTTTCGTGTCGGAGTTGACACATCAGATGATTCAGGCAACGTAGATAGAGTGGTCTGATGCCAATTGGCATCAAAAAGCTTGTGAACACTGAACATCATATTAGATAAACCATCCTAATGCAAGAGGATCATCTGCCTTTGCACTAAATAAAGGCGAAGGAGCAGATGTGCCTTTCATCTTCTCCTGTCCATCCGGTCGAACCTTCAACGTTTCAGAATTAACTAGGAACTTGGACGCGGCGTGCCACGCTGCGGGCGCCGCTCTCCACACGAGAAAGTTGAGTTTTTTTTTCGGAGAAAAGGCTTAAACGTAATGGTAAAAAGAAAGCGAAAAAAAATATATGTTTTTTTGGGAAGAAGGATCTGTACGTGTTCTTTTTACCGACGGAAGAGGACCTAAACGTAATTTTGATTCTGCGTAAAAGGACCCTAGCGCAAGCATTAAAAACGCATAAAGGACCAAAGTGTGATATATATATTTTTTTGAAAAAAGACCTATTTGTAACGTAAAAGGACCTAGACGTAATTTTTTTTTGTAGAAAAGGACCCGATTGCAAGCCTCAAAAACGCATAAAGGGTCAAAGGGTAATATAGATTTTTTTTGGGGAAGAAGGACCTATTTGTAATTCTTTTTACAGACAAGGACTTGATTGTAATTTTGTTTTCTGAAAAAAGACCTATCCGTAAATAAAAAAGGACCCATCCGTGAATATTTTCTCGGCTCGGCTCGCGGCTCGAGCCGAGCCGCGAGCCAAGCCGGCTCGGATAACACGTGGCTATGCTGCCCTTTCAGGGATTCTTCAAACTATAGTAGAGTTATAATATCAAGCACTATAGTCAATTGCTCCGGTACTTGAAATGTTTTTAGATCAAAAGGGCATCCAGTACTTGAAATGTTGAGGTGCAATGCTACAGTACTTGCTAGAACACCCGAAACCAATTGGATCTCAGCCTTTCTTATTGATCGACGCCATTACTGATCACACTTGAGAGGTTGTAAGAAAGAAAATAAGGAAATTTTCTGCACAAGATGAAGATATTACCACACTGGAAAGTGAAGCAAGATATAACACATTGAGAAGACAAATGACGCGCAGCATCCATAAAAGATAGTACAAAGAAGTTATCAATTTTTTAAGTCTCCTCTTATCTTATTTTTTTTTGCAAATATGGCCCATTTTTCAACGAAATTATAAATATAATCACATCTCGAACACGGTATATACCTCCCCTGTTGCTTTCCCCTGCCACGGTAGGATTTTCTGTCGCTTTTCCCTACCGCGGCAGACGTGCATGAGAGGAGACCTGTCGCGGCAGGTGAGCGCGGGAGGTCTCCTCTCGCGGTAGGGGAGCATGGAAGGGACATTTTGTAGTTGAGACGGAGCTATATTTACAATTCTGTTCGAAAAGAGGTCATATTTGCCAAAAATAGACAAAATGAGCTAAAAAAAGTAATCACTTCTAACACAAAAACATAAGCGTTGATGAGATATGTTTTGCATTGCCATGGCAATCCACGTACAGAAATGCACTCAAGGCTGATGGAAATGCACCCACCAAGCAGTCATATACATGGCATGCATCCCACATGTTACACTTTCCATGCTTAAACCAGGCATAATGCATCACAGATGACAGATCTGGGTTAAAGGTACCAAATTCACAACGAAAATTATAGTGAAAATATCAACATTTACAGTAGCAATTAGTAAAATAAAGAAGGGGATCACAATAGCTACAATAAAATATGACAGCTTTACATATGAAAACACCACCACCATACCAACATACCAATTTCCAATTCATTCAGCTGCAAATTAATATGTTCATAGCAGGATCGCATACAACACAAGTCTAAGATCACAAGCCAAGCAAGTATTTTTATACGCCGACAAAAAAAACCAATAGATACATTCACTATGCTGCCATATAAAACATCGTACTCGAATTCAACCCCCAAGTCTGAAAATTACACAGTAGATTTCAGCCAGGACAAGTAATCACAGCCAATTGCAAATAAAAACATCAAGAATGTTGCATAAAGATTACATCTTGGGAACCATCATGCCACGCCAGGCTGCGCATTCAACCGATGCGGACGTAGGTGGGCAAGATGGGCCCGGCGGCGCTCATGCCGGCGGCCACCAGCCCGTCGCCGGCGGCCTCCTGCTCCGTCAAAAACAGGTCGTCAGTGGACCGGAGCGCGGCGTGCGCGCCGACGAGGGCGGCCCCGATCATGACCGACCCGACGACGTTCCAGCCGACGTTGGTGAAGAGCAGCGTGATGACGGTGACCCCAGAGAGCGCGGCGAGGACGGTGCCATCGTCGAACTCCCTGCCGAAGAGTTGGAGCGGCTGGCCGCCAGCGGCGGGGCGCGCGAAGTAGAGGAAGAACCACGCGGCGCAGAGCGCGAGCAGCGCGAAGAGAGTGCCCGGGTGCCAGAGCAGGGAGGCGGCGACGACGGCGAGCACGGCGAGCGCGTAGTTGGCGCGGAAGTAGGCCGTGTTGCGGCGCACCCTGGCGAGGGCCTCGCCGAGGTTGGGCGGCTTGGAGAAGGCCGGCGCGCGGAAGACCTCGGCCCACGGGCGGCGCGCGGCGACGAGCGCCTGGCCCTGCTCCCGGAAGCGCGTGACGAGCTCGGCCGCCTTAGCGATCGGGGACGGCGGAGCCGTGGGATCTTGGATCGGGCCCGGGGCGGAGGCCGAGTCCACGGTCGGGGGCGGTTTAGTGTTGGGGTAGGCGGACGGGGGCGGGGGGTCGGTGGGGACCCTAGCGTAGCCGCCGGAAGAGGCGGGTGCAGCGTAGGCGCCGTACATGGCGGCGGGAGGGGGCGAGGCTGCGGCGGCGGAGTTGCGCATCGAGAAATCAATCGGAGCAAGGGTGGAATAGGAGGGGAAAGGTGGGAGTCGGGATAGAATAGATGGGCTAATTCAGGCCGGTGTTTGGTCTACTTCGCCGGAGGGAGGTCTATTTGTGGGAAGACGGTGTCGTTAGATACCCGCGTTTTTAAGGACGAGTTTGCTTATGGGCAAAGCACCTCTCCTCGTTCTGTTTTACATTTTATTTATCTTCTATTCTTCTCTTCTCTCGATGGCGCCATGGTCATCGACTCATCGGCTCGTGTTGACATAAGCAGGTTACTTGCTAGGTCTATTCGTTATGTTAAGAGTTTGAAGAGGAACTTTCGTTCTTGCAAATTAATTTCACGCCTGAAACAGGATGAATCTCTCAAAATATGTGAATCATGATGACAAAACCATTATCGTTACCTACATGGATAGTCTAGCCTGTGCGTCACCCATGTCTTTATAGAAAATGATTTATGTTCGGAATAACGAAGACATCTATCCTGAGGGCGTCCGTGAGCAAAGCAACTCATGGACACCTTTTCAGTTCGATTAAAAAAGCTTTCGACTTGAAGGTTTCAATTTACTAAAAACAATTTAGTTCAAAACTATCTATAGAAAACTTTCAGTTCAAAACTTTTAAATAGTACGAAAACTTTCGATTAAAAGATATATTGAAAGATTTTCAAATGGTTCGAAAACTCTTGATGCAAAATCTTCTCCTCCTTTCCAGATCCATGGTGGCTTGAGTTCGCCGACGGGCGCAACAGCGTCCATGGCGGGAAAGACGAATACCCGCAACCACAAGATCCAACGCTAGTCATCTCTGGATCAGGATCCGGCGGCCCACCAATGGCGGTAGCGCAGGCCACCTACGGCGTCAGGCGTGGCGGGCAAGAGTGCAACATGGGTAGGAGCTGATCGGAAAAAATTCTACGGTACTATGTGCTACAGGTAGCATCTTTTCTAAAAACTAGACATATAGTAAAGTATAGATCTTAAAATAGTTAAATTTTCTTCTCTCTCCCCTAATATATATCATATGAGGGATGCTATAGATGCTCTCACTCTCCATGTGTCCCGTTGTCCACTTGTGGCAATGACATGTGTGTGACGGCGAAGTGTGCTATGCTGACAACAGCAAAAAGCCCCGATGGCAGGAGAATTGCAATACCTAACTACGGCCTTCTATAACCTTACCAAAAAAAGAAAAAGAAAAAAAAGAAAGGAAGAAAAAATACCGAGCAGGACTTCAATGTTTTCTCTCCTAACATAAGTTATACAAATCTTAAAACAAACGAAAGGATAAATAATTACCATCAACCCTTTATTTGTACTTTAATATTTGTATCACCTCAAAAAGCCTATCAAAAATACCACTTGGGTTCTCCAGCGTGAACTCGCATACAGATACAAATTCTCCGGAAGCAAAGCAGAATTTGATGGGCCAGTGGGCCACCCTACACGACCCGACCCGACCCATAGCGATTTCTCTTTCAAGAGCACTTTTAGCCATCTCTTAAGTCTAAACTAAAAACTAACTAATGTACGGAGGATTAAGAACATCATGCCCTACACGACGGCATGCAGAGATAACAAAAGTAAAGAAACCGGCAACCTTTAAAGACTGTTAAAAAAAAAGCTTCTACTCCAGCTCAATTAGCATGCAGCCATCCAGGACTTGACAAAGCAATAGGACATCATTACAGGGAATAATAATAATAATAATAATGTGCAATGCACAAAGTTCGTCCTTTTCTTCTTCTTAAAATACGACGGGCCTACTTGACACGCGGAAATATCACAAGAAATAGTTAAAACATTCCTAGGTTCTAAGTGGAGCCATAAAGTTAACTAGTTAGAACTTAGAAAGAACTAGTATTCAGACGTTCGATCTGAGCATGTTGTATCGGATGCTCAGTGTAGCATTTCTTTTCAACATTTGCAACATTTTTTTTAACGTGTGCAATATTTTTTTTCGCGCCCAAATTTCTAACGTTATCGAAGAAAAATGTTTCACGCGTAGGAGAAAATATTGCAGCGATCCGGCACGATATTTCTACTTTTATCGAAAGAAAATGTTTGACGTGTAGAAAAAAATATTTTACGAGTACGAAAAAAATATTGCAGCGTCCGAAAGAATCGGACATCCGGCTCTAGCAATTCGCTTGGAACTTAGAAGCGCGATAGAACATGAATACACATGACCCATTGATTGATTCGCGCGCCCATGGATTGGTATATCGATCATAACGGAGTCATTTGAGATGCTGAGACAGGGAGTAGAAGGTTCTAGAGGCTTCTAGAAGTGGCTGCCCCATTTTTGAGGGTCAATGCAGAGAACCAGAAGAAAAGAAACCAAGAAAAAGAAACCGAACCGGAGATTAAGAAAGATGTTTAGCAAAATAGAAAGATTAAAAATGATGCGGAGATGTGCCCAATAGATGGCCTGGGCCTAATAGATGCCCTACTTGGGCTGGTCTTTCATTTCCGACTTCGAAGGAAAGGTCACTTTTTTTTTTTTACAATGGGCTGGGCTTGTGTTTCGCGTGGTAGGCTTGTACTCCTCGTAACAAACGTACTTGTACCCCCTAGGAACGTACAATACACCATCGCAAGTCGTACGTACGTATTTGTCGTAGGCTGCGCATTATAGGGCTTACGCAACGTGTGCAATATAAGTTTATTATAATTATTGCGACTCTCCATGCGCAGTACAAAACAGAATATTCGATTTTTCCGCTGTTGAATACCTGCAATTATATTAGATATATAATAATAGCTTCAGAAAGCCTAGAGATCGCGTGCATAGATGCATGTGCTCTAGGGTTTAAACATTTTTTCACCCTTAAATGGGTTTAAAGATTGGTGTGCCACCGCCTCTATCTCCATCTTCGGTGAGTCTTAGGGCTGAGGTTCATCATATTAAGGCAAGTACAATAATAAAGTCAATTGCTTACTTTATTTTCTATTCATGTCATCTAAAGTAAACACTAAAGTCACCTTGTATAATAGCTATCTCTAAAAGTTGGCTCTAGATACTGTGCATTAACTACCTCTTCTCTCTTGTACACAACTAATCTACCTATGCTCCCGTGCAATGCTTACTACTAAATAAGAGCCAGCTCTCTTCTCTCTCCTCTTTTCTCACTCTTCCACATAGGACAAAATTGACGTGGACATGCTAAGAGTAAGCTGAGGTGGCCTTATTGTACATGCCCTTAGGGTTAGAGTTAACTGGCGCTGAATTTTAGATGGGATAGCATAACGATGGTGGATAGTGGACCACAGTGGAGGAGAGCTCGGAGGAGGGTGGTAAGCGCTTTGATGACAAGAAAGAGAGATGTTAGGAGGTAGTGGACGATGGCGGTAGTCACCGAAAAAGAGAAAGGAGGGCGGTGGTGGCGATGATGGACAAGGAAGTGGGCGATGGTGGTAGCTAGAGGTTGGGTCTCGCCAACACAAAAGTGGGGCCGATGAGACAATGGGTGGTAGCACACGGTAGTAGAGGGTGGTGGCTCGGGGAATAGGGTTAGGATTAGGGGTAAAGTATGGTTTGAGGGGGGTGAGTGGAGTGATCCAAGACTAACTATGTAAATCCAACGATGAGAAAAAACTTAGCTGAAGATCAACAAATTTTGTAGTTGAGTGTTGTTTAGTCACTCCCCTTTACTTTATTATTTTGCCTTGCAATTTAGCAAATCAAGAAAATCTATTATATTCTTTCAATTGTTGTCACCACGTATCTATATTAATATAGAAAACATGAACCCAATTTTTTTTATTAAAGAGGTACAAGAACGCACATAATACACACCCTGCACACACACTCCACACACATATATATGCACGCACGTCGACTACACACACCAAGAATATATTTTTTGGAAGTCCAAGAGCCTTCGGAGCTCAAAAACACATTGCCCTACTCAACGCACACATGTATACACCCATTAGGCAAAGCTCCTAAGAATAGTATTTATGATTCATCCTATGTTCTTAAGAAAAATAGCAATGGTAGAATTGTTGCAAAATTTGTTGGCACTCCTATACTCGGTCATAAAAAGAATGCCATTTGGGTGCCCTAAGCCTTGGTTACTAACCTCCAAGGATTCAAACAAATTTAGGTACCTAAAAAGGTTTGATCTTCTTTTGTAGGTGAACTACAAAATCGATGGACGGTATTGGGTATTGGATAGCAGGTGCACTCAACACATGACGGAAGATATTTACCACTTTTGAAGTTGAGAGTGGTCAGCATGACAAGATCACATTTAGCGACAATAGCAAGGGAAAGGTAATAGGATTGGGTAAAATTGCTATATCTAACGACCTTTCCATTTCAAATGTCTCATTAGTTGAACATTAAATTTTAACTTGCTATTTGTTGCTCAAATTTATGATCTTGGTCTTACTTGCACTTTTTCTAGAAATGGTTTTCGTTGCTCAAATTTGTGACCTTGGGCTTAGTTGCACTTTTTCTAGAAATGGTGTTGTGATTTCTAAAGAAAATTATAATCCTTCGGTGTTCAAAGCTTTTAGATTTGAAAATCTTTATTTAGTTAACTTCACCTCAAATGAGTCTTGTCTTCAAACATGTTTAATTGCGAAATCCTCTTTGGGTTGGTTATGGCATAGAAGACTAGTTCATGTTGGGATGATTCAACTCAATAAGCATTTTAAACATGATCTAGTTGTGGGTTTGAAATATGTGAAGTTTGAGAAAAATAAATTGTGTAGTACTTGCCAAGCCGGTAAGCAAGTTGTTAGTTCTCATCATTCCAAGAGTATCATGTCCACATCTAGGCTATTAGAGCTCTTACATATGGATTTGTTTGGCCCAACAACCTATAAGAGCATCGGGGGCAATTATTATTTTTTAGTCATTGTAGATGACCACTGAAGATATACTTGGGTTTTCTTCTTAGATGACAAATCCGAAGTCTCCGGTATTTTCAAAAGTTTTGCAAAAAGGGCTCAAAATGAATTTGATTTCAAAATAAAGAAAATTCGTAGTGATAATTGTTCTGAGTTCAAAAATACAAGAATCGAAGATTATTGTGATGAACTTGGAATAAAACATGAGCTTTCCGCTACCTACACTACGGAGCAAAATAGAGTTGTAGAACGAAAAAATCGAACATTAATTGAAATGGCAATGACTATGCTTGATGAATATGGTACTTCCGATAATTTTTGGGCGGAGCTATCAATAGCGCTTGCCATGCAACAAATTATCTTTATTTGCATCGCCTTTTGAAAAAGACTTCCTACAAGCTTCTTATTGAAAGAAAACTGAACATCTCTTATTTTTGTGTTTTTGGTTGAAAATGTTATATTTTGAAAAAGGATGTTCGGCTTTCAAAATTTTAAAGTCGGTGTGATGTTGGTTTCTTGCTCGGTTATTCTTCAAATAATAAGGATTGCCGTGTCTTCCACTAAACCAAGGGTTTAGTTGAAGAAACGTGTGAAGTTGAGTTTGATGAGATTAATGGCTCTCAAGAATAGCAAGAAAATTTAGATGATGCAGATGATGAAGGCTTATGACAAGCAATGAAGAATATGACACTTGGAAATATCAAGCCAAAGGAGGATAAAGAAGATCAACCCACATCCACTCAAGTTGAACTGTCTACTTCCGCAACACTAAGCTAAGTTCAACTAATTGATGTGGATGAAAAGGAGGATGATCAACTTCAAGCTACACCTCCAAGAATCCATTATGCAATTTCAAATGATATCATATAGATCAAATATTGGTTGAAGTTAGTAAGGGTGTTCAAATTCGATCTCGTGTTGCTTCTTTTTGTGAACATTACTCTTTTGTGTTTTCTTTTGAACCCTCTCATATAGGTAAAGCTTTAATGATCTGGATTGGGTGAACTCCATGCATGAGGAACTCAACAACTTCGTCCGAAATGATGTGTGGACAATAGTTGAAAGACCCAAAGATCACAATGTCATTAGCACAAAATGGGTATTTCGGAATAAGCAAGATGCGAACGATATTGTGGTAAGAAACAAAGCAAGATTGTTGGCCCAAGGTTTCACACAAGTCGAAGTACTAGATTTTGGTAAAACGTTTGCATTCGTGGCTAGATTAGAAGCCATTTGTTTCTTGCTTGTATTTGCATCTTGTTTTGATATTAAGTTATTTCAAATGGATGTGAAGAGTGCATTTTTTATTGGACAAATATCGAGTTGGTATTTGTTGAACAACCTCTTGATTTTGAGAATCCTAAAAATCCAAATCATGTTAACAAGCTCTCTAAGGAGCTATATGGACTCAAACAAGCTCCTAGAGTATGATATGATCGTCTTAGAGACTTTCTTCTTTCAAAAGGATTCAAAATTGGAAGGTTGATACAACACTCTTCACTAAAGTAATGGATGGAGAATTCTTTGTATGCCAAATTTATATTGCTGATATCATTTTTGGTCTATAATGAAGAGTTTTGCAAACAATTTGGTGATATAATGTCTAGAGAATTTGAGATGTCCATGATTGGGGAGTTGAGTTACTTCCTTGGACTTCAAATCAAGGGGCATAGCTGCAAAGCAGTTTGGAAGCTAAGCCACAGCAAAAGCACCCTCAAAAGCTGCAGTCGTTGGGGAGGAGCTTTTTCAGCTGTGGCTTTGCTCGACCGCCTCTCACCTCGCTCGCTCTGCCTCCCCGCTTGCTCTGCCTCCCTCCTCGCGCTGCCTTGTCGCCCGTCCAGGTCGGCCGCTGCTTCCTAGCCATCTCCACGGCCCCGTCTCGTCTTCTCCACCCCAAAGCTACAAACAGAGTGCAACCGGGTTACCAAATGGTATAACAAGAAAAGCCACGATGCCA